>OZ038481.1:129243060-129280560 GCA_964036315.1 Acanthosepion esculentum | reverse complement strand
TTAATATGAAACCTAAAAGTTTAATATGCATAATTGCTATCGGAATTTGAAAATTTCTTTCAACTACTACCGATATTATCTCCATAAGTGTTATACTCATCGAACAAAATGACTGTCCGCTTATGAAGTTCAATAAGACATTTTGTATTTTTAAAAAATTTTGACCATGTTCGATTACGATGGAATAATAGATAAAATAGTCTGCTGATTTTTTCTGCCGATAAATAAAATCAATACATTTCCTCGCTAGACGATGGCCTCTGCATTAATTAGATTCATTATGTGTATATATATATATATATATATATATATATATATATATATATATATATATATATATATATATATATATATATATATATATATATATAAGTGTATGTGTGTGTGTTATGTATGTATGTATTACATGCGTATTTGTTGAAAACTTGCAAGTAATGATTTTGATGAATTGCTTCGGAACACTTTAAATTATTAA
This sequence comes from Acanthosepion esculentum, assembly GCA_964036315.1. Classification (NCBI taxonomy): domain Eukaryota; kingdom Metazoa; phylum Mollusca; class Cephalopoda; order Sepiida; family Sepiidae; genus Acanthosepion; species Acanthosepion esculentum. The sequence continues at coordinate 129,280,085 of OZ038481.1, read as the reverse complement.
AAAAATTAATGCATCTAGCAATAATGAGAAAATCAATTTAAATGATATTTTTTTATCAAGATTATCTGATGCTATTAATCCTGACAATGTGTTGTCATAAAACTCCATGTGAACATGTTAAATAATTAAGTAATTATATGGAATCAAATAATCAAATATATGTATATAGCCCAGGTCGATGTCTGATAATATAAAACTGTATAGGTTCAAAATATTATTGCTATAAATGAATCAATATTGGTAAATTAATCAGCATATTCCTAATTGATATGATAATTATAACTAATTTTAATTATCATACGTTTATATTAGAAATAATTAAAATAATTTAATTAATGCTTATTATTATTTTTAGTCCTTCACTATTGCGTCTTAGTTACACCGGGGTTATAGAAAATTCCGGACGACAAAAACGACCCCTAAATGTCTTGTGAAACCATAGTTCATTCCACATATATTTGTCGGTTATCAACGTTAGAAAAAAAATTAACCAATATATAAAACAATCATTAATGCTACCAAATATGTCTTTATTGTTCTATACAATACAAAACCGATAAAAGAACCCAATGAAAAAGATAGATACTTACTAACCTGAATGGGTTAATATATAGGAAAGGAGCACGACCGTATCTCCAAAACACTGTGCTGCTGTCGGCTGCTGCGGAATGTTGTAAACAACATGTAGTACTACCCTCGTAGACGTTTAACGAACTAATTAAAAAAAATTACAAACGTACCGGGTCATGGTTCTTGTCGGACCACAGACTTCCGGACTTTGTCAAACTGTAGCAATATAGTTATTGATATTTATATTTTTAATTTCACATACGTAATACTGTTTCTGAGGTGCAGTGGAATAATGGATAGTTGAGGAATCGGAGAGCCGAGTTCGAATTCCAGTCGAATCCATCACATTCAGTCAGTTATATGCCATGCGTGATACACGCTTAGGTGATCATGTATCTTTCGATGTCTTTCGGTACATGACTCACGAGGCAGATATTTGTTTCCCACAGTAGGTTACCATTTCTTTCTGCGGTAGATCAGTCGCCATCCAAGTCTATAGAACTCGGTCTGTCTTGATATTTACCCAGAGCTGGAGGCAGAAGAGCATTCATACCTTTTGCAATGGTATTAGTACGTAAGTGAATTCAATGGATTCCACTGGAATTCGAACTCAATCCAAGCCGCTATCCATTACTCCACCGTGGCTCCTATTACACTCATTTACGTGATAATACCTCCTAACTATGGGTAAATAGCAGGACAGACCGGGTTCTAGAGCCTTCTGGTCTACCGCAGAAAGATATGGCAACCTCGCCAGTCATGTATCGAAAGATCCAGTATCGCCTAGGCACGATTCACGCATGATACATAACTGACTGAATACTGATACTGGTCTCATACAAGATATAATCTGAACAGAGAAACACGGATTTGTAAAGGTAGGTATTGATAAGAACTCGGTGATTAAAATTGTTAAAATATTCAACAGAGATAACAGAAGATTTAACAAATATAAGAAAAAAGTTACCCCCCGTATATTAACTGAAGCGTTCAGTTCGAACTTCTTTGGAGGTTACCTTTATCAACAGAAAAACAACTGAAACGATTTAATAACAAGAAAACTGGGAAGAATAGTCCGCATATAAATGATGATAACTCCTCAACCCAAAAATTCAAACTAAAATAAAAACACCTTGTTTAGCAGACATGGTAAGAAGAAAGGCAGCTTTCCAAGTATTTATGAATATATACCCGTTACTAATTGGAATGTCTGCTATGGATTTCATTTCTTTTTCTTTTTTATATGCTGTGTTCATTCAGGACGTAGGATATCATGGCTCGCCATTTCCCCCTACCCCTGTGGCTCTCAATAAGTTTTGACCCTTTGCAAATTTCGCCCCCCCCCCAGACCATCCACTTGCTTAAACCGGCCAGGAATACCATGCGTTACTTTCTCTTGTCTCTTTTCCTCTCAATTCAAACTCTGAGTATCAGATTCTCCAAGCCTCCTTTCTCATTACGTGTCCCAGAAATTTCATTTTTCTGTTAAATATAAGCTTCCTCCTTGTTTGAATTCTTTCCAAAACCTCGTCATCGCTCACATGCTCAGTCCATGATATACTCAGCATCCGTCTGTAGAACCCCATCTCCGCCGTCCAACATTCGCTGCCGATTTCATGTAGCAGCACAGTACTCTTTTCTTTGTCACCAAAGAAATCCCCCTGTCTCGCAGTACTCTGCCCAGCTTTTGGAATGTATCCTTGGCGATCCTAATAAGTCTTCGGATATCAGTGTCGCACCTACCGTCCTCCGTCAAAACACATCCCACATATTTAAACCGCTGTAACTCGATATGTAGGTTACTTACATCATGAAGAATTCTCATTTTTATTTCTACGCCATTGCATTTAGCGGAAAACCGCGAAAAACGAATAATCGATTTCAACACAAATTTTACACTAAAAAACTCCCTCAGTTTTCAAGCAATCTAATACAAACTTCCCTCGGTTGTATCCAACAATAAGATAATTGTTCAACAGTCATTTAACTTGATAAGTGAGTCAACTCATATCGTGGAAACCTCCGTAGATAGCGATTTTTATATTTAAACATGATACTGTTTTTGCCTCATTCTAATTGAACTGGGTATGGCTGTCAGTTGAAAATAAATGAATGACTCAGACTGATAAGATAATGCCCGAATGGCGTACAGTTTGAAATTGCCAGGCTGAATGCAAAATTCCGCTGAGGCAATGTGGTTCATATTACTTGGGAAAACTCATGAATCTATTTCATCTCCCTCACATAAGGGTAAAATAATAAGGAGGTATGTCCTCGGTTGACTTGCTAGAGCAATTACTGTATATAGATGGACAGATATGAATTAAAAAACAAAAAAATAAAGTTTAAAATATTACTTTACTAAATTTTCCACAAACAGTCAACCCTACTTAAAGAAATCAAAAGAAATAGAATTCATGGAAAGGCATGTCCGCCTTGGTCCCTAAAATATTAAAAAATTATGAGAAATTATAACAGACTGGCGGCTTCTGTTCAAGACTGCACCTAGGACGTGTGTACAAAGATCATAAAAATTATGAGTTCGAATTATTTCAACAAATGTTTATATTCAATTCATACAATCGAATTCTCCTTGCATCCTATCGATATATATGTTAATACAGTATTTCATTACTGATATGATACGATATTTGATGGGAGAAAAAATTGTGTGAATGAGAAGATAACGAACTTCCGTTATCATGCTTAATTTCCAACCAAGAAAAATCTAAAATTTCATTAAATAATTACTCTGGAAATAAAGAGATGAATAGATGTCAAGTGTGAAAGACAGGACTACAGCATTCGCGAAGTACACTGTTATTGCTGGTGGTTAGAGTCCAAGCCGAGACAAAAGCAAGTATAGCAATTGCTGATTTTCAAGTCAAATAAACAAGTCGTACGACTTACAGGAATTGATAGGAAATCATTTGCTATGTATATTTCACTCCACTTCACCTTCTACTTTATTAAACACGGTATTGTTTATATAAAAGGGCCGCGATTATTTCGTTGTTCAAATCAGTATTTACTAAGTTTAATCTGACATATGTCCTGCTAGGCTGTGTTGTTAACTACAAGACGGCAGAAGCACGCTGCTGGTTATTCTTCATTTCCTTTCGAAATATACTTGAATGGATTTATTTAAACTCGGATCAATATAAGAGGGCTAATCAAGCATGGCACAAATCTTTGATTAGTTTAGCTTGGGCGAGCTGATTTAATGACAATTTAACGCTAACCTGCCTTAGTGAAGGCAAACATTTGTAGGATTTGTACGAAAGAGTATAGTTAAATCTTTGTTTATTTTATTCATGGGAGTTTAGCTCACATATTAACCACACCAATGTTTGCCAATGAGCAAATATTGCTAAGGATTTTACTTTATGGAGAAACGTGTCTAGGTAATTATTCGTCGGTTTTCGACTAGAGTCTCTTGGTAAATATTAGACTTGGATATGTGGGTAGATATTGGACGATTTTGGATTTAAGACTGGAGGTAAATATTACTCGCTTTTCGAATTGGATCTCTATGCAAATGTTGGTCGGTTTTTACTCTTGAGTCTTTATGTAAACATTGGTCGGTTTTAGACTTGCGTATGTAGGTAAGCATTGGTCGGTTTTATAGCTGCATCTAATAGTAAATGTTAGTGGGTTTTCGACTTGTGTCAGAATGCAATCTTAGAATGTAAGCACAGTTATGTGGGAGATTTATTTATCCTATATGGAAGCATTTATCATATTCTAAACCCCAGGGAAACAGCATCAAATTTTTGATTGTCAGCGTCTGCAACAAATGTTTTATTTTAAAACATATTACTGTAATATTTCCGTTACTCAATATTACAAAAAGATCTTCACATTTACTGCGCAGTATCTATGGTTATCATGAGAAAGTTTCCTATTTGATTTTATCTGCTCGTGAGATTTTTTGTCGTGTTCAAAGAAAACACATTTTGAACAACCTCTGTAATTGAGCCTGGTTAATATCGTGAACTGACTGAGTGATATAAGTGTATTTTATTTTCTCGCATACACGGTATCGAGGATAATTCCTCTTTCATGATTCTCAACAAATCCTTTTCAGATAAATTACGTAATATCAACTTCTTTTTATGTTATGTAAAAACACAACTTACCTGAAAGATGCGACACGTTCGGTCATGTTTGAAATAAGTAATAACAGGAATAAAATGTGTCAATACATGATAGTTTCCGATATACATATTAGAATTATTTATCGAGCACATGGGAAAAAGTAAAAGGAAAGACACATAGAAAACTTCACGAGCATAGAAAAGCAAAAAACGCAGACACACAAAAGAACAAAGAAGATATGCCCATGAAAAGACGCTGCAAATCGTACAAGAAAACGCAAATATTCTCATGTTTCAAAATAAACAAAAGGCAAAAGAGTGCGCTTATTATCGAGGGTTTAATCTGAATAACAATATCAGCTTCTCTGCCGTCTCTATATCAAGTTTTTGAGATTGCTAAAAGAGAGAATATTGATATTTAAACACATCAGATCGGGTTCATTTGCGTGTCATATTTAGTTATTTATACCGGTAATATTAGTTGTACATCATTATTATCGTGTTTTAGTATATGTTTATAATATGTATAAATCGTGATAATATTCTTATGATAATATTCATACAAAAAATTTACAAAAGATGCATTCATTTTCTTCTTGAAATATCATTAAATAAAACGAACAATGCAAAAGCAGATTACGTTGGCATAGTAACACAAAAATAGTAATCATTTTACTTGGAGTAAATGGGCGCGGTTTGAGCACAATTTAATCATGATATCTTTTACGAGCTACAAATTATCGGGAATTGTATATTATAGGGAAATATGTTCTAATTCCTCTGCATGTGTGAAGCTATTCATCATTAAAGATCCATTTAAAACGAGCTGAAGAACATTATCTATCTATCTATCTATCTATCTATCTATCGTAAATTGCGGTATACAAGTCAAGTTTTCAAGACTAAAAATCTATGGGTCGATTTATATGATGGGGTATAAAATGCAAACATTTACCAATAAGTTGAAAACAAGTGGGACAGCACACCGAACAATTAGTGTACGCCAATTACAGACCCTCCAGCAGGGGGTCACAAACATCCAAACAAAATTTGTGTTAAGTAAACATATTTGGCATATTAACACATACATTAATCTAGAACTATAAAATAGTAACACAAATTCAGTATTCTGTTAGCACTACAGCACAAATCGCGTACATCATGCCGATTATAATTCTGGGTCGAGCTTTGCGGTAGGTATAGGCCTAATTTAGAAATGTGAGCTAAAAGTCTTGTGGTCGACATGTACGCAGCAATTTACGGTATAAAATGAACATTGAAACATGTTGTTTCCTGCTAGACACAATCGCCAGGCCTGACGATTGCATCTAGCATGAAACAGCCTGTTGCCTCTAAGTGTTGATTTCAATGTTCACTTTTATATTTACACATGCTCTATCTCTGATATTGAGCACTTTATCAAATAAATATAGCACACCTTAAGTGTATACTTATATATATATATATATATATATATATATATATATATATATATATATATATATATATAATGAAGAATGTGGAGTCCTTAGAAATCCATTAGCAATAATTTATTTCACGTGATCAGACGCCAATCTCTTCAGACAAAACATTTTACAACAATAAATGGATTCTAAATTCATCCAGACACAAGCAAAAAACAAAACAGAAATAGAAAAATAAGGGCAGAAGAAAAATAAGAGGGAAAGACGGAGTTTTTAAAATTAGGCATTTTTATGAGGGAAAGGAAAGATATATATATATATATATATATATATATATATATATATATATATATATATATATATATGTACACACACACACGCACACACACACACACACAAACACACACATATATATATATATGTACGAGAGAGTAAGAGAGGAAAAGAAAGCGAAAGAAATATGTCAAATAATATTATATATATGTGTGTGTGTTTGTGTATAATAGCTGGCCACTTACATTCGACGATACCTATTTACTAGGGTGGCTAATCAATCCCTAATTAAGACGCTAGATCAGGCACATTTATGTTTTTTACTGACCCCACCACTGCTTTCTCACGCAACTATAATGAGCCGATCTTTGTTCCAGTTTCTAGAAGAGAGCGTATTATCTAACATGATCAACAAATTGAACAAGGGCAGCAAACTCAAACACTCGGTCACGATGACTTGGAACTTCGTGCTAGCACAGCTATCGACGATCCCCTACCTGTTCCGTCAACCTCGTTTCACTCACAAGAATTGGGTCAACCCGTAGTGTGGTTTTCATGCACTTTCCTCCAGACCAATAAATCCAGGAAGTCTCATTCCTGTCAAATCAACTGTATTAGATTCGAACCCTTGTCTCATGGTGAGAAAGCGAACGTTTTAACCACTCAGCCGATATATATATATATATATATATATATATATATATATATATATATATATATATATATATATATATATATATATATATACAGTTGCGGCAAAAATGTTCAGAACGGCATTATTCTCGTCAGAAAATTAGGTATAAGTTTTTATCAAAGTTGTTTTATATTCTATAATTTTCACAGACAATAAATACGATATTAATTGTTATTGTTTGAGATTATGGTGTAATTTCGGAGGATAATACAAGGAATATTGATATGAGGAAGTTTGATTTTTAAGGTATCGAAATTTAAAAGAGCGTCTATGGTTGTATAGATGCTGCTTCCAATTCCCAGCGGATATTGCTATGTATCTTTTTTCTGGTTTATATTTTCTCCGGGGAAGATTGTAGCTTCATTCTCATACACACTTTTTCACCCGATTGGACAATTAGCTCTACTCCTACAATTGTAGGTGGGGCTCCTAGATTGAGTATCACGATTATGGTAGTTCCTTAGTATTTTACAATTGTGGGAAGCTATAATTTTCTCCATATTACTTACACATGAATACCTAATTTGCAGTGTCTTCCTATTGAAAATTTTCTATAGTGGATATCTACTATGAAAGTGCTTGTCTATTAAATTCAGGAAGAAACTTCCTATATCAATGTTGGAAAGCCCGCAATACGGTGGGTTACACCATATTAGTTATCTCTTTCTGTTTTTAGTTCTATTATTACTATGATTTCCTAGTTCTTATTGTTAGTGTTTAATTCCTGTTTAAAACCACTATTTTTGAGAGCTTGGTTGCATGTATATGTATTTTCATTAAAAAAATTTTGGCCTATAATTCTCGTATTAACCCTGTTGGGGATATGATCTAATACAGATTTCGGGTGGTTAGAATGGACATTGGTATATAGGGGTGCCTGCTCAACTTTATGGAAGGGCTTAGAAGACATATTAGGGAGGTGGTGTGTGATATCTAAAAAGTTGACTATTTTAAGGTTGTAAGTTATTTCAATCCTAAGGCCTAAGTATTCCAAGGCCCTAATAATCCTTTTATGTAAGCTGGAAGTCAAGGGACCATTCCTATTAGGGACAAGGATTAAGCTGTCATCTCTATAAATTCCAACTTGGTTAAGGTTAACTAATCTACTCAAGGTGTCTAAAATATATAAACCTATTAATCTGCAATTTGGGCAGAGTCGAATGCTCCCAGAGGTACATCGAAACTTTCAGTATTCTTCTTCACCCAAGTAGCGTAATTGTATGTAAGTATTGACCATCTTGACGCTAAAATAATGTCCAGATCATTTTCCATTATTTCGGTATATCTTTTGGCTAAATTAAGACTACTAATTAATAGTTCCTCCGAAATAGAAGGGTAAAAATCCAAGATGTCAAATTGGATGAAAGTAACTTTCCATTTATTGGGGATCTTTAGGAAGCATTTAATCGAATTATAACTATTATAACCATTGAATATTAGTGTTTAAGCCTTATATATATATATATATATATATATATATATATATATATATATATATATATATATATATGTGTGTGTGTGTGTGTGTGTGTGTGTGTGTGTGTGTGTGTGTTTGTGTGTTTGTGGCGACATTCCATTTCTCGAATAGTATCGAAAGGCCAACTTTGTTTTCAAAGAGAGAACAATGTTTAAAACAGGTAAAAAGTAATCCTTATGCTAGAATCATCTTTATTTAAATCACTGAAGCAAATGGTGGATGAATGATACGCGATTTTGCATTAGGATACGATTCGTAGCAGTGCTATAAAAAAAAACTGGCGTATTCTACGGTGTTACTGATCTATAGGAATTGATATTGTATTTAATGTGTTTGTCAGAATATCTGACGAATTTTAAATTGCTATACTGATACAATACACGGTACCTACCGTTGTTTGCGTTGCAGGTTCTTTGCTATACACTGCATATAGAAACATATTTCGGTTATTGATTTAATATACAGGAAATTGGTGTGACCTTAAGTAGATTTGGCACAGGTTATCGTATACTGTAGTCTAACGGAATTTACCAGAAGCCTTAAGTTTTGGGCTGCTGGTCGTCTACAGTATGTTTGGGGATCGACCTATATGGTAGAAGAAGGCCTAACTCAGTATTTTGAGCTAGAAATCTCTGGTTGATTCTTACGAAGCAATTTACGGTATCTGTCTACCTACCTAACTATCTAGCGTATCTAGTGTGTGACGAAATCATGCCAACATACAATTTAAGTGGTATCGACATACAGCACTAATGGAATATTTCGACAAAAATAATGCTTATTTCCTTCTATGTTCAATAAACAAAAATATACCAAGAGTAACATATTGCTTTGAAATGTACGCTGATATGACGGCTGTCACAATTAATGAAAAAAGATATTTCTGAATAATTTTGCTGAAACTTACACACACATAATGACATCTAATACTTAGAAAAAATATGAATTATTTCGACAACATAAAACATGAACCATCAATATATATATATATATATATATATATATATATATATATATATATATATATATATGTTGTTATTATATTGGGTAGGATATTCGTATTTGAAATAGACGACCTATTTTATTTTTGTGTGTATTACGTCTAACGCCGTCCGTATTCTTGACAAAGAAAATCTTCTCCTCGGCAGCGATCGAATCTGGGTCCAACTTTGTTGGAGAAACCACAGTTTCAAACGGTTCAATATTGCTGTGTTTGTTGAAATCGAAGCAAGAAGTCTCGAAGACCAAGCCAAATCTTGGTTGATTTAAACCAATGTGAAAAAGTAGATGGAGAGGTGTTTGTCATATTTTACTTTGAAAATAATTTTACTGTTTCTGAATCAATATTTTAAGTCATAATATATTATAGAATGAAAATCAGTTGAAAAGAAACATGTAAAATCAACTCAATATTTTTTCGTTTCATAAAATGAACTCTTAAAAATAAGAAAAAAATAAAAATAAAAATTATTTTACATGATTTATAAAAATTGCCCCAGATCTCAAGAGACTTTTATATCGACTATCCATCCTTAAAGTTGATGGAAAGATGGTTTGGATTTTGTGCCGGTCCAGTTTATACCTGGCTAGCAGCATGGACCGGCGTTGCCCGTGCTTGATTCAAAAATCGTACGACTCATACAGCCATCGCTATCAACTTGACTTAAAATATTTTTGCCCTTCCTTGCCTTTAAAGGAGTGTCCTTTCCCATGCAGATGTTGCTACATGCCTTACTTCTTGCCTTTCTCACAGTGTGGAGTTTTTCTAAGCTCTATACTAAACATTAAATCTATTACGAAAAGAGAACTAAACAAAATGAACACAAAACGATCAGCTTTAAAAAAGGACTCGTAACTAGAAACACCGAATGAAAAAAGAATGTTAACAAATACTTTTTCACACCCAACCCAGTTCTGCGGAATCAGAATCAACGTTGATTTTAAGCAAGCGAATGAGCCAATTGGAGTAAAGTGTCATGCAGATTTATTTTTTCCCACTTGTGACGAATGCAGCTATCGATTATTTTGCATATTAGAATGCTAGTTAACATTTGTGTCAGTCAGCTGTTAGCTCTCACGCTGGCCAATTGAATCTTCTTGCCTATTTGTGGCAGCCAGCTATAGGCTCTCACTCTTGCCAGTAGAAAATGGTCGCAAACTACATGAAAACTGCCGTAGAAGCATGAAAAAATCGATTATTTCCACTATCAATGGGAGTTGGGAAATACAAAGTCGGTCTTGGCCTTCCCACTCACTTGGAGCATGTGCATGTAAATTTTGTTGCAAATCCGTCGAAAAATTGCGGCCATGCATTTGTTACACACACACACACACACACACACACACACACACACACACACACACACACACACACACACACACACTGCCTTTTATAGATAGCGATATTTACTATTTTTACAATAGTCACATCATACGGAAAAATACTAGTACCACCATATCTGAGGTAGTCTTGATAAGTCTTCAAAAGCGTTTACGCAGACTTGTGAGTGATGAATTATTTTCAATGCTACACCCCCCTTTTCCACAGACTAAACGTCGCAAGCCTCCCGCAATTCCTCTTGTGCCGAGCTACATTCCTTAGTTCCACCGGTTCTGTACTTAACAGCACAAAATCCCTATTGCACGTCCACTGGGATGAATGATTCCCATTCCCTTCACATTTCATTAGAAAGAAGGACATTCCATTTGGACAGCTCATTCTAAAGAAAAACGTTTTAGTGAAACAGACTTCTATGGTTATTCTTTCGAGATGACTACAATCTTACTGTTAAAGTCTAGGTTAAATTACCCTTCCTACATATCCTCATGAACTGCATTTTTTTAACTCCTGCTCTTACACGCATATAATTACTCATTCATTAACCAGTGACGCTTCAGCCGGCTATAAATTTTACGTTCCTTTAATTTATTTATAATCGTCTTATTACGAGATGCAAAAAAAATGTTTGGCATTCTTTTAGTGTGAATCGATAATTTAATACAAAACTTAAGGTTAACGAACAATAAAGTTATTGTACAAAAATACAACACGTTGCCCATAAGAACAAAGGAATAATGTTGTGATTGTGACTGACATTTGCTCTTCAGTAGACTCAGATTAGACGAAACATACTCTATTGTTGCAATATCTACATGAGAACGACTCAGTCCAGTCTTTCAAATTGTTTATTAGTTTTTGTGTGTGTGTGGGGCACTTATTCAATATTATGCAGCCTCTTTCCTACAGACTAAACTTCGCAAGACTCTCTCCACGCTATTATTGTTTAAGATGCAAATGACCAGAGGAAGACCATTCTTTTTTTTTTCACCTATAAAGGTTGGATACGAAATGATATTTCCACAGAGTCGATTCACCTACATTCCCTCCGTATTACAGCTATAACGAGAAAGATTCAACTCAGATTTTTGCCAGGAACTGGCTACTTTGTCGAATTCCTTGAAACCTGGAATATTAACCTCTTCATGTTTAACAGTCAACAATTATGTTTCGTCCTCATCATGCCTAATTATTAGCTATTCCTCTTCATTCATGCAAAATACCTCACTGATCAAAACCATTTTGCAGTAGCTCTGCAACTCGCTTTCATCGCCACCATTGTATTAGATGAAAGATTGTTTAAAAACATGATTGTAAGATATTGTTCATGCTACTAATTTGGAAAATATAGCGATTAATAGAATATAATTTGTTTAAATTCTCAAACACTGGCTGTTTTGCTATCGATCTTGTCATGATAATTGTAAGAATGGGTTTTTTAAATATACCTGGGAATTCGTCTGAGAGAGATTGATACAAGTGAATGGATGCAAAGGAAAAAGAATCGTCCTGAACTTTTCGACACCGCTTTTTAATTCATTCTGTACTGCAGGAAACCCGCCTTGAATAGTATTTGTTCAATATAGGTCAACGGAATCTCACTACAGAAATAGCTATCTCAGCTTAAAATTCGAATTTTACCTTCGTAAATATATATATGTTTCTTAAGTACATATGCTAAGTTTTGTGATGTCAACATACACGCGTTGTCACTTTTGTGATATCAACCATTATTCGCTGTCACTTTCGTAATGCTCGTTGTAGTAGAGACTTTGTAATCGCAGATACAACTATAGTGCGCCGTTGAACAATGCTGGTGTCACATGCCTCCGAATAGCACTCGCACTAATAGTACTTGCTCGATAATATTCGATCGAATAGTAATCCGTATAGTAATCCGAATAGAGGAATAGTATAGTGAATAATATAGAGAATAGCGAGTCGTGTAGTAATGGAGGATAGAATAGAAATGGCGATCCGTATAGTAATAGTGATAAAATAGAAATGACGATCATTTAGACGTCCCGCTATTGCCTACTTATGCGTTTCTCCCATGGTCACGCGATCCACTTAATTCAATAATGGGATCGCCTGTGTTTGTTCACTGGCGATCGATGTTCAAACTCAAGTGACGACAGCGACACTTTTTTCGTATATAACACTAAGAGAAGTATAAAGTAACAGAAAGGTTTCGTTAAGGGCAAAGAAAATAGTACTGAGATGTATCTAATATCAGTCTATATTCTAGAGAATGCTGAACAATCTCCTAACAGATGAAGAAGTGATTTGAAGTAAAAGGCATCTGGTTTTACAGAAGGATGCTGAGAATACCATCACACGAACATGTGAGCAACGACGAAGTTTTAAGTAGAAATAAAAGACACTTCTATTTAACACGTGGAAGTGAGAGTTGAAATTTCTAGGCAATATAATAATGAAAGAGGACTTGGATAATGTTAGATTCACAGGACTGATTGACGGGAAGCAGGACAAAGGAAAGCAATATATAATTTACCTAACGAGCTTAAGCAAATAGATGCTGAAACAAGGTTTATGATAAATAAAAATAGAGAAAATTTATTAAGCCATACAACAGACAGTAAATTGTAGAAAGCCATGACCACTAACGTCCTGAATGGATATGGCACAGAGAAGAATACATATATATATATATATAAAAGAACCATAGTTACATTTTCTAAAGGAAAAACTTTATATTAATAGCACGAAAATGGAATTACTAATTGAATGGATAATATACTACATTTTGTATTTATTCCGTTAGAAAAGGGAATGGATTCATATTTCCCTTTGTTCTATTTCATTGTTATATATACTGATCAAAATTCTTGTCTTCTCTCACAACGAGATATTTGACGGAGGTGGGAGAGGTCACATGGACAAGCTGTATTCTATATGTTGAAACTTGACTAATGCATGGAATAATAATGCAAACAGAAAATGTACTTAGAATAAAATGTATTGAACAAGAAAGTGTACACAATATTTACATATAGTCTTTTGTATATTTCTGGGAAGACCGTTCCTAGAGAATGTGTTGACTAAGTCGCAGTCGGTCAGAGTCTCTAGTTGGATCTCTTGATTCGCCTCCCTGTCTTCCCGGTACCAACCATATTTATATCGTCGTTACTCCACTATGCAAATTAGGTGGATCCTACCACAACACTATAGGAGGGACCGGATTTTACTGCCGTTGTCAGTCTCCATACACGAGAGCAATATTGTTTCCCTTTGAATTTCTGGAATGATAATGAATTATTTGCCACGGAAATAATGCTGTTAACTTTGTTGCATTTATCTTAACGTTTCGATCGATGTTCTCTCCGGCCTTTTTCGGTCGATTATCATTAACATTAAGAAATATCAAACAGCACACTTGAAAAAAATCTACGATCGTAGATTTTTCTCTTCCGATCTCCATATGTAGGGATCTCTAATTTAGTTCTTGTTTAGTACTGTTCCGTTATTATTCGCGTTGTTTCCACTGAGCCTATGGTTCTATTACTAGGCACTGGAACCGACTTCCGATATAGTCCTTTCTAGATTACTGCAAACGTATTCTGTACAAGTCTAGGCTAACTTATCCTTGTTACTATCCTTATAATCAACACTTCTTACATCATACTCTTGAACTCACAATTCCTATGTCATCATATTTACCAAACAACACGCTAGTTAATTTAAGGCTGTTGGGGTCGTAACAGCTGAAACTTTGTAATGACTACATGTACGAAGAGATTCGTCCGAATGTAAATAATTGAAATAATGCATTTCATCTTACAAATTTTATCAGCTTCTAAGTATTAACGAATGTTTTTGAATAGAAATCTGTTTCGAGAAATAAATACATTAACAATTCCCTCAGTTCAGGGAACTATTTATTCAATTTTGTTTGGATTTTAAATAAAATAACATTTGAATATCTAACAAAAACAAAACAAAAACAAACCCAGAAACCTACGCTTTCATTCTTATTTATAAACTCAGTCACATTTGTTTATGCCTCTTTGCATTTATCTGATCGTTGTCTGCAGTTAGGCTCAGATCCAGATTGCGTCTTGTGTCCGGATAACAAGATATAACGGCTAGATTTTTCGAATATATAAAAGAACTGACACCTTTGTAAATTCACTGATTAGGCTCATGCATTACATAAAAGGCACCTTTTTTGATTTTGTATCACAGATTAAGTCTTTATTCCTACAAAACATCCGCGTATACAAAACTAATCACACATGAAAGCACATTTTCTTCTATGCTCACTGTAGCAAACTAAAATATCCTTTCAGGACGGAATGAGATTTTTTACAAAGATACTGATAATCCAATCAGCTCTTTGTTAAATTCATCAAAATGAGGCTAAAGATTCCCTATATGTTCATTGAGCATGATTGATTTTTTTCCAAATCTGTGCAAGAAAAGACTTATTAACATACGGTCATATAGGATGTACCGGAAGTATTCGTGCATAATGCGCACACATGTGTAATAAGCGTCCGGATTGAAAAATCCAAGAAATAAAATCTCACGAGGAATTTAATCACTCTTCAACTTTATAATTTGTAGGGGTTAAATTTATTCTAAAATTAATATATACTCAAATGTTACTCGTTTCGTTTCGAATATAATTTTAAAAAGAAATATTTTAAATTTAGGGGGCAAACACATTTTGCACCATGTTTAGGCCAAATGCTATGTGATTGTTGCACAAATAGGCTATCAACCATTATATAATCTCAAACAAGAAGTAATAAAGGCAAGATGATTTTCCCACAAATATGTAATAAGTCTTTGCACTATTTTAATTCTAGTTTGAGATTATTTGATGGCTTATTGAATACTGGTGCCAGAATCAACTTGAGTCTGTTAATCCTAGATTGGCATTTTCCTCAAATATACAATAACATTTCAAATCACGTAAAATTAGAAATAATAAACTCATGTGATTTTTGCACAAATATGCAACAAGCTTTCAAATAATCTCCAACTAGAAATAGGGAATAAGCCTTCACATAACCTTAAACTTGAAATAACTGACATATGTTGATTTTTGCAAAAATATGCAATAAGACTTTGCATAATTTCGCATAATTACAAACGTAATGTCATTCTTTCACATATATTCAATAAGATTTCAAATAATGGCAAACTGGTTGTAACAAACGCATGCACATTTATACACAAATATGCAAAAAGACTTCAAATAATCTCACAATAGGACTAACAAACACAATGTCATTTATCCACAAGTATGCAATAATCCTTCAAATAATCTCAAACTAAATCTAACAAACGTTATGTGATTTTTGCACAAATATGCCATAAGACTTTAAATAATCTCAAACTTCAATTAAAAAAATCAAGGGCATTTTTTCACAAATATGATGTAAACTTTCAAACGATCTAAAACTAGATGTAATTAAATTATTTGCATATACAAATTCCTTTGGCCTGTGAGTAATTATCTGGTGCCGTATAATGTAGAAATAAACATGAGAACTTTTTTTAGGTAGGCGTAAAAGATGTATCTGTACACGATCATAGATAACAACTACATCGTCCACGACGACAGCAGACATGCAAGTATCAAGGAGTCTTTCTTTGAAATCAACAGCAGTCAAGTAGACAAAAATGTGTTTAATATCTATACGCATACGTATATTAAACATTACAGTGTTTGTTATTAATTTAAACACTATCCATTTAGATATTAATACATTGGAACACATATATAAATTACTTTCGATTCGTATCATTCCTTACATGTGAACGCAAGTGGTGGGAAAGAAAATTATATTTTGTTTATTTTGTATCATACATAAGTAAAATTTAGTCTTACAACCAGGAAAAGTGTCGTATCATGCAGAAATAATTACGGTCTACAAAAACATGTACAAAGGTCACATTATGAGTTAAAAGGCCACATATCTTAGTTTTCCAGGGTGGATAAACCTCGCTATGACTGGTTGCAAGTCGATGTTTTCCTATTTTTTAAAATTTAGCTAAAATTGATCTGGAAAAGCATTATACCTCTATGATATTCATGTAGGGCTGAAATCACTAAGACCTGTCGGTATAATATATGTGTTAATTTCTAATACGAGGCATAAATTTGTTCAGTCATAACGGCCTCATATCCCCTATAATTCTTTAAATTAAACTCGTATTAGCAATCTATTCACATTAAAGCATGTCCTAATTGTGTCCATGACATTAAACCTAAGTCTTAACTACAGGCAATCAATTTTCCAGATTTCATATCTGTCAATAATTCATGAGTACACATTTGGTATATAAAATAACAGTAATCACTCTGCAATTCGGAAACACTGATATACCTTTCATTTCGTCTTTCAAGGTTCTACATACAGACTGGAGAATCAGGCTTAATATATTTAGGTAAACAATTAAAAATTTCAGTCTATAATGCTTGAAAAATCAATCCCTCGTCAGAAATAGTTCATTTCCTTAGAAGAAAAATATATATTTCTTCTTCTTGATGCTGTGTCAATGAATGTCGATTGTTTTCATTAACACAGGAGATGAGGAGAACAGATACTACGTCTTGATCCCAGTTCAATATGCAGGGCGTGAAGAAAGACAGATATCGAGCAGTGGCGGCTGTCCGGTCAATGAATGCTGTACATTCCCTTACAAGGAAACGGCTATCTCACCACTACTATTAGAAACAGGAAGAACAGATACTACATTTTGATCCTAGTTCCGTAGGGAGGGAATTAAGGAAAACTAACTCGATTAGCTCTAGCTGCTCGGTGAATGACTGACGACTGTTGACTTAGAAGGAAACGGTTAATATTTCCAATACAACTATCGTTTATCTGCATTATATTTCAAATTATTAGACATGTCAAATATTTCCAATAATAGTAAAAGAAATCGCAAAATATTTCTACTTTGAATGTGGAAGATAATTTATATAAAACGGTTTAATTATAGTAGCGTTTCCCTCTACACTATTTACATTATCGGACTATTGTCTTCATCTTTGTCGCCATATATATCACAACGTTTCGGCCGTTGTACGCTCCGGCCTTCTTCAGGTGGTTGGAATGTCGAACTGAAACCTCAATTTTGCTCACTGGGCTAGACTGTTCTAGTTCCACATGCCGTGTCTAATGGTTGTCAGTTATCAGTTATCTCTTGTTAATTCCACTCTCCAAGTTCTCCACTGCCTTAACTAGGTATTGAACACACACACTTTGTGTCCTGTCACTGGATCTAACCAACGCCTTTATCCATTTTGGTTAGATCCAGTGACAGGACCCAAAGAGTGTGAGTTCAGATACATGTTGCTCTGAATTCGGCCCTTCACAGTAAGAGTCTTCACGGGTCCCAACAGAACCGCGGTAACTGACTGCTCTAGGGAAATCCCTCAGACTTCTCCCAGCATATACTACTCTTGAGACCCTTCACGTTTATAATCTTATTTAGTGCGAGCCGCTGACTATATTCAGTCGTGAAGGACCTAATCCTATACTTAAGCCTCTCCTATGACCTATTCCCAATAATCGCCCCCACTAGTTCCTGCTGCACTAGTCTAATTAGCTGTTGCCGGAAGTCCCAACTGCCCAGTAAAGACAGATTGAACTTCCAGCATCCAGCCATTCTAGGCCTAGCATCTAACTCTATACGGGCAGAGATAAGTTTATGGTCCGAATAACTTAACACCTCCCGCTAGCTCCCCGCCTTCTGTCTATGTTGGAGTCCATGATAGAATTCCGAGTCCAACACTAAGACTAAGCGCAAAGAATCTACCAAGAAAAGCCCTAACTGACGAAAAAACGAGATACGCTCTCTCTTATCGTTGTGCGCATAAACCACAATGTCCCAAAATGAAATTTGGTTCACGGCGATATCAGCCACGACCAACCGGCCCCACGCATCTATATCGATACGATATCCAGGGAACGCTTAACCAGCAAGGAAGCAATCCATCAGCCGGCGAGACTCCAACGCAAAAGCGTAAAGTAGGAGCGACAGTGGACAACCATGAAGAACCTAGTGAGTCAGCGCAAAAGCGCCCGACAGCTTCCGTTCTCCTGCACCACAGCACTAGGGGGAGCAATATATTAAATTAATCCAGTGGCAGAAGTGCAAAACACCAGGCAGCTAGCGATGGTCGACCCTATCAAATGACTTGGACTGACCAAAATTGGTCAGCGCGACTTGTTGTCTTTTATAACCTCTAGGATCGTGCGGATCAGATGCAGGTTCCACTGAATTCGGCCCTTCACAGGACAAGTATTCTCGGGTCCCAAAAGAACGTCAACAAATCACTGCAAACGCTACGTCAGGATCAAGCTTAAACTCGTTAACTCTGTGTTTAGCAGAGTTATGTGCCTATACTCATCTAAGTCCCGGTCAACAAGCTTACCCTTTTTCAACAACTTGATCACCACCCTGACGATACGATCGGGGCGGAATCAGCTGTTGAACACGACAGTCAAAATCGGGACAAATATGTGCGACAGCCTCAAGTACATTTCATAGGGCTAACTATCCAGATCAGAGAACTTGCCTCTGCCGACCTTTTTCAATGACGCGTAAACTCCACCCTCCGAGATCTCACCCTCGCAGCTAAAGCGGTTGAAATTCAGCCAAATAACTACGAAATTTCTTTTTGGAGAGACCAGTATCCCTGGTAAAGCGAAATGCACCGAAACGCCTCAACACGTCGTCAGTTGACCTCAGAGCACGCCCCTCCGGGTTCTTGACGTATTGGATGTAGTGCTCGGAACCTCAACGATTCTCTTCCTTCTGCAATTCTGCGCCCATATTCACAGATTCGGAAGACATCTTGCTTAGCTTATGTCTAAATACCTGACCCATGAAGCGCTTGCTAGTTCCAGGGCCTCCCTAGCTACGGCTATCTCTAGGAAGCCCCCCAACTCTGCCTGGTAGAGGCTATCCTTGAAAGCCTTCAACTTGTTAGCCTTGATAAGAGTGAGCCATTTGCTTAACTCGTTGGTGATGGCCTTAATCCTATCCTTAAGCCTTTCCCACCACCAATACTCGATAACCGCCTCCACTAGTTTCCGCTGTACTGAGCTAGTTAGCTGTTCCTGGAAGTCCCATATGTCCAGTAAAGACAGATTAACTTCCTGTAGCCAGTAATTCTAGGTCTACGATCTAACGCTACCCGGGCACACACGAGTTTGTGATCCGAATAGCCTAACTAGTGAAACGTTGCAAAATCTAGCAATCTAGAAGGCCCTTCTGATTAACATTCTCTCCAGGTAGCTAACCACACGGGTAGACGGAGACTTAAGAGCCCACGTCTACATCTCCCCATTTGGGTGTTCGATCCGGTATCTCTCGAGGAGACCAAACTCGCCGATTAGATTAACCAAGCTACCATCGCCCAACCTCCCGCTAGCTCCCAGTCCACTGTCTAACTTCGGGTCCAGGACGCCATTTCAGTCCACCATTAAGACTAAGCAAGGTGAATCCACTTGAAACAGCCCCAACTGCCGAAAAAACGAGACACGCTCCTTTGACCACGATCAACCGGCCTTCGGCATGCGCATGAAAACATCCAGCCTCGCTTCCAGGGTACGCAAAGAAACACTTCTGATCTCCCGGTCCCCGTATGTGGAATAGACGACAAAGATGTTAAACAGCACACACGCATCGACGTTGCAAACAATGTGGGTCACTTGGATCGCGGCGACACGACACTGAACGACAAGAGGTCACGGAGCACGTAGGCAGTCTTACCCGATCCATCAAGCCCTTCGCATTCAGACCGGCTATCTTGAGAGAAAATTGGTCAACATATTCACATACCGGGTTCCCTGTGCCCAACTCTGATGTAATCCTCCCATCTAGGACAATGCCGGCGACGTCCGTAGGGTATCTTTGTTTGACCGCCCTATATATCGAGGGATGGAGCAATACGGGGACCATCCCTGAACGAAATTTATAAAGTTTTGGAACTCGATTAATAGAATGTTCGGGAATACATCTTTGCATTCGAATAAGTGGTACCAAAACTTCAGGAACCATACGTGTACCTAAGGCATAATATAATCCATGATTTTGAGAAAAATCTCGGGTACCTCCACCGACTTCCCGTCGACGGAGGTCAATTTGAACAGAGGTCCTAGAAGGGCTTTTTATGAGCGAGACAAGCCCTTCTCTAGCTCCATCCTATCGACCTTACATATCACATCTGGGCAGGGTAAATATTTCTTTTTTTTTCTTAAATATTTTCTCTTTTTGCTTAGCCGAGTGGGGCGGGGAAGAAATTGACGTGTGAGGATGTTTTTATATTGAACTGAGGTGGAGGGATAGGGGACGGAATACGGGAAGGCTCCTTGCTTTCTGTACTGCTAAAGTTTCTTTAGAGGTTGCAGGGACGGGTATGGACCTGGTTTTATCCACGTACCTATCCGCCCTACTTCGCCCGGTGATTCTTTTGTCTAGACATGTATTCTTCCATTTCTTCCTTCCTACTCCTCTTTAATGATGGGGCACGAGGTGGGGGCATTTCCTTCACCTCCATCTCGGGTTACGGCTGCTTCTTTTGGTGTTGCTGCAGTTGTTATTGCTTTTGCTGTTTTAGAGGCTGTTTTTGCTGTTGGACCTCCTTTCATTGCACCTGCTTTTGTCGCTGCTTCTCTTTTTTTCCACAGCTCCCCCTTTGGACCCTGCTGCACCTCATTTGACCGTTTCATATTTGCTTATGATAGAAGACAGCTCTTCTACCTGGCCATATATAGAAAAGAAGGCCCCATTATGTTCCTCGAGATATCCACGGCACTCCATGAACTGTGAATTTTTTTCGCCCGTTGTATTGATTTGCTTGTCAGGATACTTCCGGCCATCTGCTTTGCTTTCTGCTCGGTAGCCAGGAGAATATCTCACATCGCATTGGGCGTCCTGGCTTGCTAACACTTTCGGTGCCATATTAAGGCTTCTTAAAGCCTCTCCCATAGTTTCCATGCTGTCTCCAATCACTTTCCGACTCTTTAGATCGGTGTTAAGCAGGGATATTATTTTGAAGTGAACTGCGTTCAGAGCCTCGGGAATCGTGAGGAACTCATTTTTTAAATGTATTCTTCCTAGTTAGCCCTTTGTTCGGCATAGTACAACGCATCCTTCGATCTCGGCCTGTTTTCAGATAGGGCCGTTTTTTAAACGGTGAGATATGGGCCTGCACCGCCGGTGTGTTTTAGTTTTTCGCTCTAATGTCCTAAAGCCACGACATCCAAACCTAAAAATTTCGGTTTATATACTAACGCCTTAATGAAACAAAAATTAAATGAAAAGAAATTTAAAAGAGAAAAGAATCAAACATGGTTTACAATACAGTAAAGTTTTATAAAGTTGATAAACAACAAATAACTACGAAATAAAAAGAAATAAAATCTTGAGGGGTGTTCAGACATTACAAAAAATACACTAAAGAAAGTAAAATTTAAAATAGACAAATGCAATTAAGTACAAACAAAGAAAATGAAATTGAGAAATGCAAACATTTTAACAAAAGATCAAAACGATAAACTTAACAGTCCGTAAAAGAAGAAATCCTAAATAACATCGGGTGAACTTAGGCTGGACTTTGTCAAAGAAACAAAAACCAACGTCAAAATCGCACTGCTATGTCAACTCGCCAAACAATTTTTTAACTTTAGGTGTAAAAACTAGTCTTGTGAGACGGACACGACTTCGAGATCTATCGTTTCTTTTAATATACGTCTGGTAAAGCTACCATTTTCTTTTTGGGGTACTTTACACGCAAGACACGTTCAAACCGGCTTTCTACCAGGAAGTAAGCCATTTTCTCTCATGTTTCCAATTCCAGATAACAGTTTGTTTTTTGTAAAGGTTATATTTAGTCCTACTCGTTAATGTTTTGTTCAAGATCATTCTCGTATAAACTTAGTCAAAGTGATCACATCAACTCCGCCTTGGAGATGCCTCGACCTGTGAAGGCGGTTACTGCCAATATTTACTCTTTTCCGTGTGTTATTTCGAGGTATTCGACGATCTAATGATCTTTTGATAAAAAGATATTGATGTAGTCTGCTCTGAACTTCAATCTTAAAGGGCGTTCCTTTGTTACAAGAATTAGAAAACACATCTTCGCTGATATAAAACCAAACTATTTCATAGCAAAGTTTTATATATATCTTTTGTCTTGTTTGGGTACACAGATTAGAGAGATAAAGTTCCCGATTATCAGTTTTTAGGGGAAAGCTCATAAGAACCATTGCCATGAAAATATTTATAGAAAAGATACAAGGCACCTCCATTACGGTGGTAGAAATATGACTGTAGCCAAGATGCAAGTCAAAACTGATGTGACAGAAATATTCAATGTACGGACGAATGAAAGACATACAGAGGAAACCGACGGTGTCATAATGTAATTTTGTATCTGGTATTGTCATTGTTAATCTCTTGCTATTTGAGGAAATGAAGTCATCATTGTTTTTGGTCCATAAGTATGGACGCAGACACCAGCCTCGTGACAAAAGTAAATAAATAAAGGAATAAATAAAAAAAACTTGAAATATTTTCTTTTAGTTCATTTTCTTTTTCCTTCTTCTTAACGAATCTTTGAATCGGTTTTTGTTATATAAAAGTATATATTGTTATATTATATTTGAACAGTTCTTTTGGTAATAGAAAAATGCATTTAGCAAAAGACGCCATTCGGCTGTCTGCCGAGCTCTGGTGAATGAAGTAGTTTGCTTTCAGGACTAAAGTGCGACTCAATTGGAAAAGCCGGCAGCCCGAACGTCATAGTTTCTTCTAGTTTTATGTGCGATTGCTGATTGAAAAATATTACCCGCCGGAAGTAAACGCTAAGCTTATTTATGAAAAACACAAACGAAGTCCTGGAAGACCAAATGGAAGAACGTAGTTCCCAAGGGCAAAACGAACAGTAATTAGAAATAACCAAATTAATCAATCAATAAAAAAGAGTACCCCAACTAAGAAAAGGTAAAGAAATGAAATTAACTAGAAAGGAAAACCAATTAGAACAGAGAAATTATTATAAGAAAGAAATTACGGGTAGATACATATGAGTAAAAGATAAGAAAACAAGAACAACAAAATAAAAGTATTAATAAAAATATGCACAAAATATGCATGAAAAACTCATAGAAGATTAATAATGAAAAAGTATTTGTTTAGATATATGGCAGGGTCTTACCTGTGTTCGATTCTACACAAAAGAACCCAGATTTCGAATACAGGTTTCCGAGGCTTTTCAGCTTCGAAAACATTTTCACAAGAACGTTCTACTTTGGAATCACTGGGAAAACCTGTCCTGATATTTTACAGATCGTCGAGCCTTCTTAGTCTTCTGATTGACAGATTTTTATTTATCTCTATTTAATATACAGTTAACTTTGTGTCTTTCAACGAAAAAAAGAAATCCGGACTTAACCACTCCTGAATTTCACTGTTCCAATGCTTAAATATCATATGTCGGGCAGAGAACTTGTCAGCTCAATCTTGTATAAGTAAAGATAGCTGGTGCATCGCGGAGTAGTTAGAACGATACCATTTTAACTACGAGATCGATGTTCGAATTTCGCCTTGGTCGATTTGTCAAGGTGATGCAATTAATAATTTTGATATGGGTAAACCTTGGGAAATAATTTAGACAAGTCACGGGTTGAACCAACTTAAAATGGTGAAAGTAAAACTTCGGATGCCGTTAGGAGGAAATTATAAGTCAATATGTTAGGGTTGTGAGCCTACTGGTCTTGTTCAAAATGTTGATTAATCCAGATTATGCACTCTTGCCCAGAGACTAAAGTTCATGTAGTACAAGTGACTTTTAAACCGGAGCTTGACGCTATGGACATTGAACAAATACAAACAATCGTCTACAACATTGATTATAAAGCCGTGAGTATACGAGCATAATCCGAACCGAGTAGTCAGCCATACACACCTTGGCGGTCATAACAGAAATGAAAATATAATCGCAGGAGAATATCTTGACTAAATATTAAAACCCAAACAAAACACCGTCTATTTCGGAGGCGAGATAATTTTGTATTTTCCCTGGTTTGGAATGCGACTTTCTGTGTAAAATAATCATGTTCTGCTTAAATAAATAATACTATACATTCTTCTTATTTCCGCAGTTTTGTTTTATTATTCAAACCATAATTCTTACCTGATTTCCTGTGTATAACAAGAGAAATTTTGTATGAAAATTAAAAGCAGAAATTACGTTTTCAGAAAAAAAAAACAATCACGTTTTCAGAATTTTTTAATTAATTTAACATTTGACTTGACACAGCAATATTACAAATTCACTCAGCACAAAAGATAATAAAGCACAAAGTTCCAAGCTGCTGATAGCAATTGTTTATAAAATGTATTAGATAAGTAAACAATATTTATTCATTAGGAATCAGTATATTTGAAGGCATTTATCTCAAAGGTAGGAAATTCACCAGAATTGAAGAAAAATATTAATAAAGGGAATACACTATATCTGCCATGTTCCGATACCATTAATATCGCAACAAAAGCCTAACTATTCTATAAATTATGTACTTTTTAAAAATTTCTTCTGCTTGAAAAATGGGGCAATAATGTTTTATATTTCTCCGTTTAAACTTAGAACAGTTCTATTCACAAGATTTTCTTGTATTTTGATTATTACTCGTTTTTTTTATAATTTTTTCTCTCTTCATTCTTAATGAAAGATATTTTTTTCATAATTTATTAATATATAGAAATATAATAAAATCATATCAAACAGAAAAGTATGATAGATAATATAATAAAATCATACCAACAGAAAAGTATGATAGATAATATAATAAAATCATATCAAAAAAGGTATGATAGATTAATTCATACCTTAAGATGTATTACAAGGTATATCTATTTACACGGTTCACATTGTTAGGACTGTTGCCCTATTCCTTGTTGCCATTTTCACGACGTGTTAGCCGTTTTACGCCCCGGCCTTCGTCTGAATTTCGAACTGAACACATTGTTTTGTCCTCACATGGTCAATGTATAAAAAGGATGCTTGAAGTAATCCAGAGTTATAGGTTAAATACCTGGCTATATCAGAAGTGAAAATTGGAGAGTTGCGTTAAAGGGAAATAAATGATACTGAGATATCCGAAAGACACATGGTAATTAGAATTAGAAGAATCTACCCTTGTGAACGAAATAAAGGGTTTAGTTCGAAATTGCAATTACCTGAAGAAGTGCAATTGCACGAAATATTGCGACAAAGATGAGGAAAACAGTCTGAATAATGGCAGGCAGTAAGTTTAGTACCTTGGGCGATCATGCATCTTTCGTTATATGGCTGTCGAGGCAGATATAGGTCGCCATTTTTTCGGTAGCCTGGTTGCCATTCAAGGCTAAAGAATCCAGTCTTTTCTGCTATTCAACCCATAGCTGGTGGAAGAAGGAATAGATTCTACCTTTCCCAAGGGTATTTGTGCGTAAGTGAATTTAACGAACTCAACTGGGATTCGAACCCGGCTCTCTGAGTTCTCATTACGAGCCGATATCCATTTCACCATAACGCACATCCGAACAATGTAAATAGTGTAAATATTTACTATAACTCATCAACGAAATATCGACAGATACCAGTATGTCTAGTAAGCACCTTTCCCGATGACTGTAAAATAAGTTTGGAAATAGAAATTAAGTAAAGAAACAGGCAATGCTTAAACATCCGATTCATTCTTATTCTTTAACATCGTGAAAAATTAAATATTTATTGAAATGTATGTACAACGTGTATGGTTAATATGGTACAACCTAACAAAGACAACATACAGATGGTTGTATTGTACTCAAATTTTAATATAAACAAGAAAAACAGGTAATTATAATTCACGAATATCATATATCTATATAGAATGTTCAACGTTAAAAATGTTCATTTTACATTTGAGAGTTGTGTATGTCAGGTTTGTGTAACGAACTATTGAACAACATGAATCGGTCATTTCTACACCCAACTATAAGGGAAATAACTGAGTAGACTGAGTTCTGTAGACTTGAGTGAGGCCCAATCGAGGATTATGATTAACCTGAATATCAAACCAACCTGCAAATAGATGCGTTCATTTGGCCTATCTTACCCTAAAGACATCCACTGCTGCTGCGGCTGCAATACACGTGATGACCCTAAGACTCGATAGGTTTACAGGGCTCGTCATCGTTACGAGCGCAGTTGTTATCTTAAGCCATATATTTATTTTCATGCTAAAACACACAAGGGTATCTATGATGTTATTTGGAAACTATTGACAGGAAATAATATTTATGAACACTATATTTATTTAGTAGTCTCGACTATACTCTGCTGGAATGGAAGTCCCAGGCCTACTGTCAGAGCACAATTGAGCCCGGTTTGGTTTGGTTAGTTTTTGGTTAGTTTTGTTTTACGGTATATCAACCTCAGTGGGTTATTTAAAGCTCACAAGATTTTAATTTGCTGGTAATATTTTGTTTCAAAAATGTATTTTTGAAAATATCTTTGTCAGAAATGTATTACTGGTAATAAATTTTACCCAAAAATTATTGTTGGTATTAAAACATATGTTTATACTTTCACACAGTTTTATGATCCCTTTTTTGTGGGGCTAACAATTTGCTGACAGACGCTACCACCCTGGGAACACCGGCAATTAAGAGGCGGTTGTTCGCTCCTCAAAACCTCCTGATCAAAGGCCTTGTTGTTCGATGTATATTTTTATCTTACCCAAGACGCGCATTAGTAATTTGATGAGGACCGCGTGAGATAATCGGTAAGCTACTTACACCATTCTGAAATATGTAACGGCTTGAAATAACACGCAAAGGATTGATAAATCCTAAATGAACAAAAACAAATCAATCAATAAAAGATATCGAAAATGAAACGTGTATATAATAGGAATTTTATTTGTTTAGTCATTTTTATTTACGGATGATTTGCTTAATTTGCATGCAAATGACTTTTAAAAACATTATTTTTTCGCAATTAGGTTTATAACTTATATTATGACATTAGAATATATATTCATAGTTGTCTGTTTTCTTGTCATATTTAGGATATTTCAGCCGTTATATGACCCGGCCTTCTTCCGGATCTGTCTATATTTCTGAGACTAGTTTTTGTCATTATTTACATTCTTCGGACTATTGTTCTCATCTTTGAGAAGGTTGTTCTAGTTCTTAAGTACACGTGGCCCAGTGGATAAAGTTCAATACCTGGCTACAGCAGAGGAAGACAAAAGCTGGGACAGTTGAGATAAAGAGAAATAACTGAAACCGAGATACCCGGAAGAGGCATGGCATGTGAAACTAGAACAATCTTGCCCGGTGGACGAAATAAAAAGTTCGGCTCTAAATTCCAATCAACTGAAGAGGTCCGGAGCCTATATCCCCCGAAAGGTGGTGAATATGACAACAAAAATGAGGAGAACTGCCCGAACAATGTAAATAGTGTAAATATTTACAATACCACATCTCAGAAATATAGACAGATTCTGAAGAAGGCCGGAACATACAACGGCCGAAACGTCGTAAGTATAATAACAAATATCAGGACAACAGTCCGAACAATGTATATAGTGTAAATATTTACAATACCACATCTCAGAAATATAGACAGCTCTTGAAGAAGACCGGATCATACAACGGCCTGAACGTCGTGAATATGAAAACAAATATGAGGACATCAGTCCGAACTATGTAAATAGTGTAAATATTTACAATTTCACATCTCAGAAATAAAGACAGATTCTGAAGAAGGAAGGAATATATAACAGCTGAAAACGTCATGAATATGACAACAAATATGAGGACAATAGTCCAAACTATGGAAATACTCTAAATATTTATAGTTATTTTGTAATAATGATTAATCTCTTCGCATCAATAAAAAGGCTTAGCATTACTAAACCATTCGCATCAATAAACTGGCTGCGTGCGTAATTGTTTTTGTCTGGCAAATTTAGGTTCCGTAGACAACTGTATATGATATCAATGCTTATATGTCATGTAGATCGCTGAGTTCAATCTTCTTTGGTCTTCTTTGGTCGATTCAATACTTTGTTTTCTTCAAGAGAAAGCTAGCTTCAGCATTTGCATAACTATGTTGCCGTTGCCATATTTTTTTATTGCATTATTTAACCAACTAGCATAATTTCCCGTCCCTTCTCTATATCTAGATAGTGTATCCGCTTTCCACAACTAACTTGATTAAGCCCTTACCTCTCAGCTCTCTGGAGCATCTTCTTTAAAGATGATGGTTTTTTTTTCGATAAGACTTTTTACTTTCTATCTGCTTTCCTCTTCTTCCCAAACCTTTTCCGTTGCATGCAGTTACACTTTCTTTTGTATTGCATAATCGTATTCTTAGTGAATCAAAGAAATCCCAACAAGAATCAATCCAGAATCTGATGATAGCAATTTGAAGAAAGCACAAAAGGTCCACTTGTAAGAAGCAGTGTTGTATAATATAGCTTTTTCTGATGTCATCTGATCCCATTATTAAATCCCATCAAATCCACGAGGACATCTTTATAAATCAGTGCTCGGGTAATGATGTACTTATTTTCAAAAGAATCTGCATATATATATATATATATATACATATATTATTATTATTATTATTATTATTATTATTATTATTACAAACAGAACACAATGTTCGCTGATTCTTGTTATATAAACCAGTTTACGATAAACTATTACGAAACAGTTCATTAAATGATCAATCAAGATCCTCTTCCGTTCTTTACTCTACTTTACACGTGTTCATATGTAAATATATATAACTATATACACCAAATTGATAGAAAAGAAGGAAGTTATATAAAGAATGACATGGGAAACACTTGTCTTAAACGGGGAATATAGCACAACACACGCACAGACAAAAATACTTTGATTTGAATTTGCCGCCCATAAGACAGCGAAAAATATAATTTTAACGACTATATGCAACAAATATAATCCATAACAATATATACGAAATATTTGATAATTACACCCCGCGTAAGACAATAAAACCACCAAGACACAAAAGCTTGAGTGTGGGATAATATGAAAAAAAGATCACGATATTAATGAGAGGGAACAATAAATGAGACAAGAATTAAGAAGATAGAAGTTAATGTTTAACATTTCATTTAGATTTTTGAATATCAAATTTGACTGGAAAGTAAGAGACCGAAAGTGAATTTCTCAAGCGGGTACTGTAAGTTAAAAAAAAGATAAAAGAAAAAAAAATAGCATAAGGTGACATCTTGCCATTTCAAATATAAATGAATGAGAAACGCTATTAAAAATTAAAAAAAAAACATGAAAAGAAAGAATCCAAAACAACTAAAACCTTCATCTACACTAAATGCAAGATAAAACGTCAAGGAAAATATGCGCAAAGAAACCACATCAAACAACAGAACAGGCAATTAATATTGAAGCGGAAGGAATGACACCATATCTCAGCCTAGCTAATTGCAATCGTCACATTTAACGACCATGAAAGAAAAACAGAAAATATATAGGGATAACAGTAGGTTACTGGAAACAGAGAAGTTAAAGAAACACATATTCTTTACCAACAAAAAATATGAATATGCTAAGACTCTCAAAACATGTATGAAATATAAAAAAACACTTCGCAAAACATGTAAAAATAATTTAATTAAAAAATTTTAATGTGTAAAAAAGTTACATCAAAAACTCAAAATGAGGCAAAATTTGTCTGTATGAGAAAATAGAATAACTGCCCAGGCCCCATTTTTAAACAAATTCCTAGTACGATACCAACAAGCATGCAACTTCTCAAAAAACTAAATGTAATGAGATAATCTAAATCGAACAAAATTCACTGAAAATACCAACATCCTGCTAACGAAAAACCAAACCATGTCATATATAAAAACCAAGGAATATCTAATATGGTAACTTAAGAATCTATTTATAACCTTTTTCAAAAGAAACACGCCCTTAAACGAGATTTAAGTCTTTATTCAAAGAGTTTAAATTCTATATTATGAACATTACGACCTAACCTAGTCCCTCAAAGGAGGGCCATTATTCCGAATATTCAGAAGTGAAAGCGTATAGTAAAATGACTGGGGGCCCCTTCCCGAGAAATGAATAATCCCCTACGATTTTGACGAGCCTTGCAGTGGAATGTAATCATTATGAATTCTTTTTAATGTGAGAAACTAGTTTCTATTTTTCTTTATCATGTTGATAAAGGATCATCACTTTTACTGACTTAAATCTTAGATTTGAAAAAGATTAATAATAAAATATTAATGTCTTTCCTCATTATTAAGAGCATGTCTGCAGCTGGAAAAATGCTTAGACAGAAATATAAAAGGCTGTATCCAAACACGGAAATATTAAAGAATATTTAAATTTAGATTCTGATAAGAGGAAATGATGTATATGGCTTGTATAAAATTTGTATAATATGTAGAGGAAAGTGTTGTGTAGAACATGATCTAGAATACGCATCGATCAAGTTTCAGGGACAAACTCTGGTTTAATCAGCATCTATGCAGAAAGAAAGCATGATAGAATTTCTGAGAGACCACACCACTTTGAACGCGGCAAGTTCATTCAAACTGTCAGACATGTGACTTCGTGTAAGTTCAACTTACATCGACTGCTTTCTAAAGATTCGTCGACCGAATTTCATTCATAAAACTTGAGTGAAACCCTGGGATGGTGTGAAGTAAGTTTCCTGGCGGATATTATCAATAATTAATTTTCTTAACAAATTCACTATAGCGAAATTCTCGTATATATATATATATATATATATGTATATATATATATATATATATATATATATATATATATATATATATATATATATATATATATATATATATTACATTATACATATACGTATATATATATATGTTATATATATATATATTACATATATATATATATATATATATATACATACAGAAAACATTATTTATGTATTTATCACTTGATATGTACTTAATAAGAGTGAGCTATACCGTTGTTATTGATAGTAGTAGTTATTATTCGACATCAATGTCCGAAAGTTTCCTTTCACAATAGAAGATCGCATTTAAATTGAGAGGCATTTCAAATATATTGCATTTATTTCTTTGTTTCCCTATCTTTGGATAGTTGTACTTCTTATTATTTAAAATAAAGAACGTATTCTAGTTTACGCAATAGATTTAATTCTATAGAGAAATTACATTACATAATTGAACACATTACATAATTGAACACATTACATAATTGAACACATTACATAATTGGATATAATAACCAGTACAATTGGAAATAGCATAAATATGTTTAGAAATGTGTGACAGAGGAGAACATCTATGAAGGGACACTTGGTTAAAATATGCGAAGTCTTATCTACTGGTCATGACATATTGTCTGATAGGGCATTAACTAGGTACACGCAGAGCCTAATTTGGGCGATATGGCTAAATGACTTCGCAAAAGCATCAAATATTACTGCAAGTGTTGTTCAGTTAAAAAATATGTACATGTCGGGCGAACCAATTTTCTTAAATGAAATTTGTTTGCGAATATTTCAACGCTGATCAGCTTGGTTGTCTGAAATTGAAAAAAAATACTCCTTGACTCCAGTTCATAATGCCTTCCCACTACAACCGCTCATTAGACGCAGTGCGTCAGTCCCAAGTTAACAGAAACTCTTAATGACCTTCGATATTAAACTTCTTAACACTAGCTAATCTACGAGATTTCAATCATGGCTTCCTACTACAAATAAATTTGGATTTTAGTAGAATTCTTCAGTACCTGAAATCTTCATGAGGCTGTATTTTTTCGTAATCTACAAAAATGTTTCTTTGACTCTCCATATATATTTATGTATATTATTTTTCTCTTCCTTTTTTATCTCAAGTTAATCGGCATTTTTACGGATTTGATATTTTGAAATAATCGTCTCTGGATTTTAATGATGACTAACATTCTCCACAGCATCAATGCTCAACTCCTGCAATCTTTCTAAAGATTGAACTTTTGTTCGGATTCAAGAAAAAATTAGGCACAGGGAACGATTTTCGTTTAGCTTAGATTCAGATTTGTCAGATTATGTGAAGTTAAAAATATATGTTAATACATTATAGTAGCTATTATCGTTCCTTTCATAGTTCAAGAGGAGTAACTCTTATTTTCCATTTGTATCCAAAATTTCAATGCACTTTCTGTTACAAACTAGCTGAAATGCCGAAACTATCGAATGTCTTCCCTCGGGCCGCTGGTCTTAGCTGGTCATAGCCTGTTCAAGCTGGTCTAAGCTAGACGTAGCTAGTCAGAGCTGGTCTAAGCTAGTCATAGCTGTGATACTATCAGCGCAGGGACAGATACCTATGACCGGCCAGTATCAGAATGTGTATACCACTCCAGAGTGAGGTTTACTCACTAGGTATTTAGTCTGTCTCCTCACTAAGACGAGTTGTCACACAAGGTCTTTTTAAGGTGCGGAGCCGAGGACATACACCCGGACAAGGAACAAAAATTGAACGCTCATCAATGATCGAGACTGCAAATTTAATTTATACACACAGAGCAAATACACACAGAGCAAATACATACAGAGCAAAAAGTGTAAACTTGTGACATAGCCATACAACAATAGTATCTAGCTTTTACTCGCCTTCGTTCATAGGCCTACAACTACAATTCATGCATACTAGACATGTCACAAACTTATGCACACACATATGGAAGAATATATCGTTTATCCTATACAAACGCAATTCACCGAAATATGCTCTGAAGGACACAAAAGATTTTTGCGTGACGTTATTCGCAAAGTATTTTTGTAATTCTTTTCTTTCAATGTGAAAGAAAAATAATATCCCAATAAATAAAAATTATCAAAATTTGTAGTTCCTTGTTTGAAGATTAATTCAATTCTACGATGATAAACGCATATTCCGCTACAAATAATTGGTGACCCCGCGTATGTATGTATATATATATATATATATATATATATATATATATATATATATATATATATATATATATACACTAATTATTCGATTCGTTACCATATTTTTGACACTTCAATTAATTTCAAACGGTTTCCGTTTATTTATATATTTATGAATCCCAGTGAATTAAGTCATTCAAAATCATCCATAGATGATTTTGATAAAAGTTTATTAAACTGAATACAAGCTCATTGTAAAATTTAATGATCAAAGTTGACTCAACAGGCAACTTACTACGACTTCTCTATTGACAGCGTTTGGATTTCCTCGTTTATCTGCTTCAACCACTTTTTCATTAAGCGTAATGATTCATTAAATTGATTAATCTATAGAACGACTCGATGCATTGATTGGATACTGATGTGTTTTTCATATGAATCTGCAGTCTGGCTATTCTTATATAATGTTAGAATGTACCAATGATATGCAATGCCAGTAGCACACGAGAAACAAGCATATGTATAACATGTGAAGAAGAGAAAAATGTCGTTTAGTTGGTGAAAGTGGAAGTGGCATGGAGGCGTAGAGAAGAGAGCAGGAAATCTTTTGGGATAAGAATATTGCCCAACAAAGCAGAGGAAGCGGAAATTAACTAATATCTCGTATATTGTGGAATGAACAGTTAGGCAGGAAACAGGCACGATTAGTAGTATTTTTGTTATGGTCCAGGTTAGGACCAAGGAAGAACAACACGAACACAAGAGTAGAAATAACGAAGATATATTACACGGAATAATAATACAGCATGTGGAATGTGTTAGTATGACTGTCAGTCTGGTTTGGAGTGAACTACTATCGGCTCGACTCGATTCGTCTCTCTCTCTCTCTTGAGAGGCGTAGTCTACATAGTGTTAGGAAGAGTTCATTCTGTAGTTATAGGTAAGGACCCATAACAATTTTCGTGTCAGTGTTACCTTAGTGTCGGGCGTTTATTCGCGCATTGACGTCTCATTTTTTTGCTTGTTGATGAATTACACGAGCATTTCACACACACACACAGTTCCTTAGATATTCAACTTTGCTGGATACGTTCGTGAAAGAACTCGGAAACTGATTAACTTGGATGATTTTCATATCTTTTTTTATTTTTGTTTCAGTCGCTGTTTTCTGAAATGTCTCGTGTTTGGAATGTTGAATATTGCATTTGACTCCCTCGACCACAATATTTGTGCAATTTAGAAAAGGAAACAAATACTTTCTTTTTTTTCAATTAGTTTCCACTGTTTCCTTCTATTTAGATCCTTTTGAACATATATACAAAGACCCCAGAATACATGCTTTGCTTGAAATTCCCTGATGTGACTGTACTGAGAAAATGACAGAATATCCTCGACTGTCTCAGAGTTTCAATCGCACTATCGCCTTTCGGAACAGGAGAACGTTGCATAATGAGAGATGAGATCAATAGCGAATTGGCACGGAACGCCAGTTGCATTCTTTTAAACCAGGAAGTGTAAAAAAAATAATTGATTTGAGTTCATGTGCAATGTTATGGTTAAGGAGCAAAGCTGTTTGTACCATCGCTTGTTTGTAAGGTTGAACTGAATTTTATTTCCATCCTTCTTTAAAATCCTGCGATAAAAATTAAATATTTACCTTTGCCCTGGGCGGATAAATCACTTGTGTACAATGCCCTGAAACCCAGCAATGGATATCTAAACTCACACCATTTACTTTGCTACCTGGTTGGCATGTTTACCTTATGCTAAGTTGATTTTGTTGGCATCCAGCAGGACAAATATTACTTTTCAATAAGAAAAATCTCCTTGTTTTACGAGAGAATTAATATCATTATTGATTTGATCTCTGGGTTCCTTATAGATAACATCGAGATGTTTTCAACCGTCGATCAACAGAAGCACTGACACAATGTTTGCCGCAATGCGTATCATATTTAGATAATTTCGCTAAAATGCATCAAATAGCCTAAACCTAACCAAAGCCTAATATAGCTCTAATCCCTAACGTAAATATTAGGCTTAGGATTACGAGTTAGTTTTAGAATTACAGAGAATTACCCCCAAAAGCATATTCATCTTTATTTACCGTGTCCTCTATGGACGTAGGTGATCATGGCCTTCCACAACTTTCAGTTCTTTGTAGCAGTTAATAAATGTTGTTATTCTCTTATTTCTCCTAAGACTTGTTACGCAGTCTATGTACTCAAAATTGTTATGCTTTGTTTTCCTCTGCCGCTTTTGCCCTCCATCTGTCTCGTGAGTATCATATTTTCCAAACCCTCCTTCCTCATGAATGTCCCAGAAACTTATAGATTGTTCACGATATACATATCCTGCAACACTTTTTTCTCTCGGTGTGATGCCTCTCGAATATTATTTTAGAACTCTCATCGTTACTGACAAATATCTTCCAACTCTTGAATATTTTTAGCCACTACCAACTTATTTTTATACATGGAAAAAAAGGTTCTATTAAATATATATGAATGTCTTGAACAATTTCTTTTTGAGAATAAATATTTGATTCAGCTTATCCTTTTTAATCTACCATTTCAGATGATGATGGAAATCGCTAAATTCAGTCGAACCTAACCTGTTTCTAATATATAAACAACAATTCTAATCTGCTTGATGTTTAGATACCGACTGAGATAAACAGCAACAAATGGCCGTACTACATTTAGTCCGAATACGCAGGTCAGTTAAAGAAAACTCTAGACAGTATATCATTGAACAGGTGTAACGCATCTCATCTACACCAGCTGCTTATCCCCAGAGATTCAGTGCACGCGTATGCAATACTTGGCCTTTATTTTGTATTAAAAGAGACTTACTGAGAAACAAGCTCCACCTGTAGTATCATTGTACAGGTTGTCATGCAAAGGACATTTTCATGGTTCTAGGAATAGCACAATAAGCTTTCACAAGCAAGTACGTCGGATTTGATTTATAATCAAACAAAAGTTCATTGTACCTTCAGATCAAACGAAATTCGATACTCCATGATACAAAAGACGTAACAATATACTGGTAAAAACGTTTTCAAACTGTGTCAATATTCGATCATATGTAATTAATTAAAATCGGAAAAAAAATTATTAACGAAAAATATTGTTAGAAAAGTCAACCGCAAATCTCTGAAAGATACTAGTAAAAATAGTAATT
>OZ038481.1:129230560-129233060 GCA_964036315.1 Acanthosepion esculentum | reverse complement strand
CTCATTGATTCATACTCGTTTTATGAAAGCCGCGAAAATTTAATATTTTGATAATGTTATATAGGAATAATATGTCGCTGCTGACACTTGAGTTTAAACATAGATCGCCAGTGAGCAAACACAGGCGATCCCATTATTGTATTAAGTGGATCAGGTGACCATAGGAGAAACGCAAAAGTATAAAGACGGGTGACGTCTAAACTATCCTCATCTTAGTCTATCCTCTATTACTATGCGGGTCGCTATTCTCTAATCTATTCAATATACTATTCCTCCATTCAGAACACTATTCGAGCGAGTATTATCTACTAATCCGAGTGCTATTCGAAGGCGATTGACACAAGTATTGTTCAACAGCGCACTATAGTTGTATCTGCGATTACAAAGTCTCTACAACAACGAGCATTACGAAAGGGAAAACAAGTATTCCTTGACATTACAAAATGTCAATGAGTGTCCGTTGATATCACAAAAGATAACTAAAATCTTTCCGAATAAACCTGTTATACAAGTGCATAGGCACATTTGTTTTAATTCTATTATAAATTTCCTCACACTAAGACAGGGTTCCCACACTATACTTTTGCAAGCTGGATCATAAGCGATACTTATCTTGATGAGAGACTATACATGTCCCAATTATATTCAGTTCATGCGATTTGTTCAGTTCCTACGAAATATTGAACAACTCTCTCTATTCTCAAGGATACAAGGCCAGGTGGATAAAGACGTTGGTTAGATCAATGGACTAGACTCAGTGAGTTTAATACCAGTGCTGAACCAAATCTTGGAGGGTTGTTTTAAATGGAAATAGTTATTTAGACCTCCGTAAAAGGCATGATACGTGGAACTAGAATAAACTATCCCGGTAGCTGGAATAAAGGCTTCGGGTCGAAATTCCAATCACGTGAAGAAGGCCAGAACGTATAACCGCGGATGCGTTGTGAATATGGCAATGAATATGAAGATAATAATCCGAATAATGTAAATAATGCAGGTAATCATAATACTTAATCTCAGAGATATAGACGGATAAAGGGTTTGGTTGAAAATTGCAATCATACGAAGAATGCCAAAGCGTACAACGTCCGAAACTTTGTGAATATGGCAAGGAAGATGAAGATAACAGTCCGCGTAATGTAAATAATGCAAGTAATCATAATACCTCAATATATAGACATATACACTTTATTCTCTTTCATCTTTTCAAAAATATAAATCCATGTTTCGTGTTACATTCTTTTTATTTCTCTTTTTGGAAAACTATTCGATTATTTGCAAAAAAATAACTCCTCATTTTCTAAGTTAATTTCTGTTCTATATTTAAATTATAACAGTTTGTCCTCTTAACTTCATGACTCAGATAATCAGATGTATTTGTCATTCTTTTTAATTATTTAAATCGGTAAATATAACTGGTCAAATACATTTATGTTTGGTTTGAAATATTACATCTAAATATTCTGAGACATTAATTAAATCAATCCTAACTGCTTCAATGTACAGCTTCACATACGAACGTATGATTTCGATAAGGATTACGGTATTTGTACAGCAAGCGATTATGTATACATCGTTATTTTCAATTTAATAAATGATAAAATTAATTGTTATTTCCAGCATAAATTCTTAAAACCAAAGTTATACTCACTAAAATGGTTTTAATGATAATTTTCTTAAAAGCAATTTTTATTTAGTACGTTTTAATTTTCATGAAATGACAGCTGAAATTCAAAGCCTAGCAATCAATGTTAATTGAAGCAAGAGAATCCATTGTAACATATTTGGCACAAATTGTTCTGGACTACTCCAAGAACGAAAAGAACATGCCATTTACATTAGTTTGATGATTTTATGAAGAGTAAGTGTTTAGAAAAAGAAAATCAAAGTTGTCCACCAATTAAGCATTTCGCAGATGCAGATAAAAAGCAAATTCAATTCAACTTATTTTTCTATTATTTTTCTTTGGTTAAAAGATTGAAAACATTTTTTTCTCGGTGACTTTTTATAACATTTAGAAATAAAACTTTTAGCTAGTCAAAAATATTTGGCTTCAGGTTAGTTTTAAATGTTAAAATATTTCTTAATACCTTTATTTATTTCGTTTTTCCAAACATATGCAATATTTTTTCAATCATTGACATTTTTCTTGAGAAAATGTTTTGCTATTCATCTTTGCTTTTCTTCCTTTTTATATCAAAATGTATATTTACTTTGGTGAACAAGACTAAAAAATGTCTAATGTTTGGATTGATTTTATTTTTCTACTATATCCATATTCTCCGACAGAATGCAGTCATCTCATCTTTAATCTTGTTGGTATTAGAAACATTTTTTTTATTCTTAGTGTCTCTTTGGTTTGACGACTAATTTCTTTTAAATATTCAACTGCCGCGGATCGACTGAATAGATGTAATTTCTGAGAAAATTGACGAGATTAAGTTAGATCTAAAAACAAATTATAAAGTTATATATCAATATTTTTTTATATAATGCCAAA
>OZ038481.1:129218060-129228060 GCA_964036315.1 Acanthosepion esculentum | reverse complement strand
TTTCGAAACGAACGGTTAGGTTAATTTTGTCAGCGACACTAGATTTGTTTTTGAGGTAGGAGTAAATTGTAGTGTAGTCCGTGTAGATGCCAACTTGGGAATCTATGGCGTCAGGAAGATCGTTTTATGAAGATAAGGAACAGAGTAGGGCCTAGGATGGAGCCTTGAGGAACACTTGCGTTCGTGGGATAGGAGCTGGTGGAGAATCCGTTGAGAACTACCTTCAATTCACGGTTTGACAGGAGCGATTGTATTAGGTCAAACAATCGACCTGTAATACCATAACTCTGGAGCTTGCGAAGAAGGCCGTCATGCCAAACCCTATCAAACGCTTTGGAGATGTCTAAGGCCACAGCACGAGATGATCAGTTATTATGAAGAGCTTGGTAGACAAATTCAGTGATGGCCGTAAGCTCATCAGCTGTAGATCGGGCAAAGCGGAAACCATATTGCTTGTCTGACAGAAGATCATGGGATGTAAGGTGGTTAACCACTTCGGCGTTGATTAGGGCTTCGAATACATTGCCGAAGAGGGGTAGGAGACTGATAGGTATTTAGAATGGTCAGAGAGGTCGCCAGAGTTCTTAAAGACAGGTACAATGTATGAGGCCTTACAGCAGTCAGGAAAAAACTCCTTGAGGCAGTAGTTATATAATTTAGAGAGGGCGGGCGCCAGTTCAGGAGCGCATTTCTTCAGGACAATGGCTGGTATCCCATCTCCACCACTAGGCTTGTGGGGGTTTAAATTAGAGATAATGTCCAATACCAATGACGGTAACCCGCTCAATAGGGCCTCAGTTCAAAGAGGGAAAACCTGTATGAACAAAGGAGGTATAGAGGGTTTGCTATTGTTCAGTACGCACTTTCAGAGACGCCAATAATCCTTGGAGCCGAATTTGCGAGATGCAATAAGTTCCTTCATCCGAGCAGCAAATAGTGACTTCGTTAAGGACACGCTTACACTCGTTACGGGCGGAGGCAAAGAGACGTCTATTGCAGTCGGACATGTCGATACGAAATAAATGGAAGAAGTGGTTCCTATGGGCAATGGCGGCTGAGCAAGCAGCTGAGAACCAAGGGGGTGGGGAGCGCGAGTTCACCTTAAATTTCCTTGAGGTGATGAAAGCATCAATTCCAGCTTTAAACCAGGATGAGACCTCAGAAGCACATTCTTGAACAGGGAGCTTAAAGACAACATCGCAGGGTACATCGCGGAGAAAATCAGGGAACAAGTCCCAGTTAGTTCGTTGATAGTGGTAAGAGGAACAAGTCCCAGTTAGCTAGTTCTAGTGGTAACAGGCTCTTTGCAGGTGGTGGGGTTGAAGGAGATGTTAACAGACACTACAACATGATCGGTTACCAAAAGGGTAGAGCTGCGTGGCACTACAAGACTCGGGATGGAGGTAAAACACAGATCGAGAAG
Organism: Acanthosepion esculentum; assembly: GCA_964036315.1. Lineage (NCBI taxonomy): Eukaryota > Metazoa > Mollusca > Cephalopoda > Sepiida > Sepiidae > Acanthosepion > Acanthosepion esculentum. The sequence continues at coordinate 129,226,637 of OZ038481.1, read as the reverse complement.
AGAGGCCTTACCGTCTGGGTTGTAGGCAAAATGCGTGGGCATTGAGAAACTGAAAAGTTAAGTGTATGAATGCCTGGGAGATCAGTAATAGCATTCTTAAGCAACTTGTTATGATACATACATATATATATATATATATATATATATATATATATATATATATATATATATATATATATATATATATATATATATATATATGTATATATATATGTATCATTCTTCCTCTCTCTCTCGCTCTCTCTCTCTCTATATATATATATATATTAAATAGAGAGAGAATCAGAGAGATGATTGAGCACCGTTTTTAAAAAATAAAAAATACCAATAAGAACACCAGCTTATATCTTATAATTATATATCTTTCTTTTTATTTACACACACACACAAACAAACACACACACACACACACACACACACACACACACACACACACACACACAAATATGATGATATATATATATATATATGTGTATAGTGAGATAGAGAGACATATGAGCGGAATGATTTAGGTGAGAGACACGTGACCAGAATGATATATATATATATATATATATATATATATATATATATATATATATATATATATATATATATATATATATATATATATATATATATATATATAGATAGATAATGAACGAACTGGGAGAGATAGATAGGCAGACAGAATGGTATTGTATTAAGAAAATGAATGCAACTTTATAGAATTACTGAGATTTATTTGATAAAATGTTTTTTTATTTATACAAACTATTCTGAAACATAATAGATTTCGCTCTTTCTTTGAAAAAATACTTTTTTGAAAATTCATATTCGTAGTCCATAATTTTTTAATTATATTATTTGTGTTTGACACTTATATTTCTAAATTTAGAATATTTTTTTTTTACGAAATTTCCCCAAATATAAGGCTGGAGAACCACTCAAGCTAGTATGTCACTGATTGAGTTGAGTGATATGAATATGAAAGCTGATGTTAGGAAGTGAATATTTCAATTCATTCATTGGAATTTGTCTCTAAAGAGTGTGAAATAATCGTTGAATTTTCGTTTATATCTAAGCACACAGAATCAGGAATATTCATCAGCATATTCCCGCAGAGCTTAGATATGTTGTTTTTTTAAAATCCGGCACAAAGACAGCAGTTCCTTTACGGTTTACGTTTACAGTAATTCGTTTTCCTTAACGGGCAACAATTAAAGTATTGATCCCACTTCATGGTACTGAATAGATTTTATCAAATGAAGAGAAGTGATGCTTCCAGCATGATATGACCCAATCCGATTTTAGTTTGGCGGCGGTACACATAAATTATACACAATCTGATTTCGCAGAGAAGAGATGACGCAATAGGAATTATAAACAAATTACCATATGCTGCTTGTCGGTGTAAAGAAATACACGGGGTGAAACATTTGCGCGTATCCAGGTCAACAGTAGCAATCTAAATATGCCAAAAGATTTTATTATGTTTTAAATAGAAGCGAAAGCACAAATATCTTTGTATGAGGAAGGAAGTTTAAAAATATGTAAAAATGAAAGAGAAAATAAGAATGCCTTGTTTTGAGACGTTGATTTATGATTGATGTCAGAGGTTAGATTTGGAAAGAAATTAACTGACAACTGGATACATTAGAGAAAGGATGCTTGTAAATGAGATGTTTATTGAAATCCATTTGCTTTATAAATTCCCTAGTTGGCAGCATGCTGAGAGCTGCAGATGAAGGCCGATACTGAGATAGTTTCTTGTATACAGGGTGAACGTTATATTTCTAACATAGTAGTTCTTTGCATCAGATCTAAGTAATTTGAGAATATTTCGCAATAAGAACGATATATATGGTATGTTCTTTATATTGCTTTACCATGTAGAAATTGAATAAGCAATGTGAATACGTATATATATATATATATATATATATATATATATATATATATATATATATATATATATATATATATATATATATATATATATATATATATATATATATATATGTATATATTTATACAGTAGCGGCCATAATATAAGGAACGGAATCAACAAAGACATAAACATGTGTATTACTTAAAAAGTAATGCATTATTAGCAATGAAATTTTTACTGTTATGTTGTAATGCATAAATATTATACAAAGTTACAAAAATTTACATAATATTTTTTTTTTTAAATAAAGTTTAAATGGAACAAACGGAATAAGCTACTGGACAAAATACTTGATTGTGAACAAAATATCAACAAAACTTAATATTTGGTAAACATCCCCTTATTTTCAATGACTTCTCTGCATCATCGTCCACATGATCTAATTAATTTCTTGCAAAAATCAGCAGTAATTTCCTCTCATTCGTCTTTCAATAACTCCCATAGGTGATCCTGGTTTTTCGGGTTTCTTTTCTGAGCCCTTTCTCTAATTATCGTCCAAACATTTGTTATTGGATTCAGGTCGGGGCTCTGGGCTGGCCACTTCATTAGGGCTGGCCACTTCATTAGGGCGATTCATTCTTCTTCAAATAAAGCCATAACCTTCCGAGCCTTGTGGCAAGGTGCATTGTCCTGCATGAAAATAGGAGATTCATAAAGATTATGGTGTAATCTTGGTACCACATGCTGCTGAAGAAGCCTTTTGTAAATCCCAGCATTGATATAGCCATGTACGCGGATGATAAGGCCAACTCCTGCAAGTGAAATAATTCCCCACACAATCAGACCAAACTTAACGGTTTTCCGTCACCAAACTTAACGGTTTTCTTTACACATTGAGAAGACTGTCTCTCACCTGTTCTACTGCGTACATAAGTTTTGCCCTCAGAACCAAATATAGTAAACTTGGACTCGTCACTGAAATGAACTGTATCCCATTGTGCGTCAGTCCAAACAACATGTTCTCTCGCATACTTCAGGCGTGACCTTTGGTTTCGCTTTGAAATGAGAGGCTTCGAAGCTGGAATACGGGCATGTAATCCTGCATTTTTTAACCTGCGATCAACCGTTTTCCTTGAGATCGTATTATCAGTCTCTTCATTAAATTTACGGGCAATTGATGTAGCAGTTTCAAAACGGTTTTTTGTAGATATTCTAACAATTCTTCGATCTTCTCTTTGCGATGTTTTTGGAGGTCTGCCGGTTTTTGGTTTTGCATCTAACGTTTTAGCGGTTTTATACCTGCTAATTACACAATGAACGACATGAACAATATCAGAAATTTCTGAAATTTACTTTTTTTTCTTGATTGTTAGCGATAATGAGTTTTTTTTTCTTCAAAAGAGAGCGTTTTGCGTGTAGAATGTACCATATTGCTTGAAAATAAATTCCTAATGAGAAATGAACTTTTACTTATAGTTCAGAAGCTCCATCGAGTTTTTTAACAATGTAAATTAAAATTTTATGCAAATTATTAACATTGCTCCTTAACTTTTGTCCAGTAGCTTATTTCCTTTGTCCCATTTAATCTTTATTTAAAAAAAAAAACTATTATGTAAATTTTTGTAACTTTGTATAATATTTATGCATTGCAGCCTAATCTTTATTCGGTAAAAATTTCATTGCTAATCATGCATTACTTTTTAGGTAATACACACATTTATGTCATTGTTGTTTCCGTTCCTTATTTTATGCCGGCTACTATATATATATATATATATATATATATATATATATATATATATATATATATATATATATATATATATGCATGTATGTATGTATAATTCTTGCACGATAAAGTACAAAAAAGGAAATGTGTCGCTAGTGAAGGCAGTAAAGATATTAGGTATTGGATGTGTCTTTCGTATTTTGCTTCCTCACATAGAAATAGACCCACGAATATGGTTGTTTAAATTTACATGAGAGTTGATTTTGCAAATAAAATTCATTTCTCCCTTGCGCTAGGATAATTTATTCGTAATATGTTTAGAAGGATTATATATATATATATATATATATATATATATATATATATATATATATATATATATATAATATCAAGGCGATGCATAACTCTGGGGCCTGGCAAGCATTCAACTGAGGTCAACGTTTGGGGGGCTGACATGTAAGGAACTTGTTAGTAATGACTAGTAATTAGTTAATTTGCAAGTCTACCTAACATTATAAATCGGCCTACAATTATTGAATTATTTCCATAAATGCAAATATACAAAAAATAATAAAAATAACCTCCTCTACCATAAAATAAGTAAATCCACAAACATCAATTTATTTGCTATAAATTAGACATTTTTAGATAATATTGCAAAAAAATAATGAGTTAATTTATTGATGAAGAAATGTAATTGTATAATACAATCAGAAAACAATTTCAACGTTTTACAAAATTTGTGTATCAACAAAGTCTGAAAATATTTTACGAAAAAATGTGAATTACGGAAAAGCAATAATTTTGATCATCTTTACAACATTTATTGTGATTTCTGTGGCCTGTAGAATTTGTTCTCCAGAAGATGAAGAAAATACTTATTTCCCTATGACACAATAATATCTATTACCAGTATACATAGTTTTAATAATTAAAATCAATTTACAATAAGATCACAAATTAATTAATAGGCTAATTTGGGGACAACCAATTAAATAAATATAAGAATACGTGTAATTGAAAATAAAACATATCTGATAAATATTTTCTCTGAGTGAATAGGTATTTATATATTTGTACTAGTAAAAAAATATCAATGTCTAATACTGATAGTGTAGTCTTAAAGAAAATTTTGATTAAAAAACATTAGAATATCACCAGTGAAAAAATCAGTAGACTGGATGAACAACTGATTGTTTGAGTTACTGCATGTAACTACTGGCACAAATTTTCAAAAGTGAGGATATTGTCCTTTTCTAGAAACTGTGCCAACTCATCATTTTGCACAGAAGCAGAATTCTTATTTGTTGTTCTTGATTTTGGTTGAGGACAAGTTCATACATTTGATGTCAAATACAAATACTGATGGTGAGCTTCTAGGTGGCATTTTCCTCTAATAACTAACGTTTCAGAGTCAAATGGAAAATGCCTTTCACAAACAAGAGCGTTTAATTTGTCAGGGTATTGTCTCGAAGTATAGCCCTTACAAATCGTTCTCGATCATTCTGGTCTTGGAGAAAACGAAATAAACGAACCTTATTTTGGTCAACATACAGGGGTTGGACAAAAGATTGGAACAGGTGCAAATTCCAGTATGTGTCAAAGACCTATTATATTAAGAACTTTAACTAAAACTTCGTAATTGCAGGTTATATCTATTGCAAATACGTTTATTTATCTAATTTACTGTCTTTGTCTTATTTATTTTTAGGATTTAGTAAAATTTAAGCTAAATGCGTGATCTCACCAAGTTTGAAAAAGGGCTAATTATTGGAGCTTGTATGGCAGGAGACGCGATCAATAAGGTTGCTGAAATGTTTGTTTTTTCAAGAGCTACCAGATCAAAAATTATGATGCAATTCAAGAAACAGGGTAAAACCTCTAGCAAGCATAGTAATTTAGTCCGGACTTGCAAACCTACTGACAGGAACCGACGTGCATTGAAAATGCAATGTGGCAAAAAATCATCGAAGTAGTGCGCCGAAAGTGACTGCTGAGTTGAATAAGCATCTGAATAGTCCAGTTTCTACTAAAACTGTTCGTCGTGAGCTCCATAAAGCTGCATATCATGGAAGAGCCACTGTACGGAAACCTCTTCTCTCTACTTGCATCATTTAAAAGAGGTTGAATTGGTGCAGAGATCACAGTGCCTGGCCTGCAGACTAATTGAAGCAAGTCATATTCTCAGACGAGTCCAGTTTTTCTCTATTCACAACTTCAGGGCGAGTTTATGTGTGGAGGCATCCCAAAGATGCTTACAACCCTGGCTGCCTTCTTCCAACATTGAAGCATGGAAGTGGATCAGTGATAGTTTGGGCCTCCATATCATAGAAATGTCTCGGTTCAATAGTTGTGCTGCATGGTAGAATCAACAGCAAATTTTACCTGAACGTTTTGTGAGATCATTTTCATCCAATGGCTGAGACTTTATTCCCTGATTGTGACTGCATCTTCCCTGATGATAATGCTCCAATATATACCGCTCGAGTGGTTAAGAATTGCTATGAAGACAATGGAAGTGAGCTAGAACACATGGAGTGGCCTCCCCAATCTCAAGATATCAATATTATTGATCATTTGTCGTGCATTTTGGAGCGACAAATTAGGAGACACTATCTTCCACACACGTGTCTTAACGAGCTGGAGCATGTGTTAATGGGAGAATAGCTGAAAATTCCTCTGGATGAAGTCAGGAAGCTGTATGATTCCATTGCTAGACGTATTAAAGCTGTATGTAAGGCTAAAGGAGGACCAACTCCATATTAAATACATTTTCTTTGAATTTAACTAGTGTTTCAACTATTTTGTCCAACCCCTGTAGTTACCACGGCAACCTGTTACACATCACTTTTTGACTATTTTGAGAAAGGTTTTGAGCTACTGAATTTAAAAAATATAAACCAAATTATTATTTTGTAAAAATTACCATGTCTTTCTAAAAATTGTATGAAACTTAAATTCTAATGTTTGGCGGGCTTGGACATCAGAAATTAGGTTTAAAGAATTTAGGAATTTAAAGTTGTATGAATGTGGGAATCTTACAGAGATTAACATGGATTAAAAAATGCCAGGACGAAGGAAATTCGGATTCAGACATGGAATTTTAGACTTTGGGAAAATTACAGTTTTTTGAGGTAATCGTATTTTACGTGGGTGGGAACAGGTCACCCCCCTCTTCAAAACAAAATTAACCAGTTTAATATTTTTACATTATATTTTTTTAAAAAATTGAATGTAAAAATATTAAACTGGTTAATTTTGTTTTACATTTCTAACGAAAATATTAATAAAATTCAACATACATTTTTTTTTAAATAGTCGTAAATAATTTTTGTTTTTAATTTTTAAGTCAATATATTTGATTATGATGAAAAATAATAGCATAGACAAATCAATTAAATTAAATTTTTATTCATTTCTTTTCAAGTGAGCAAATTTTTGTATAACAAAAACGGTAAATTAGCAGTGTAAAAAAGTTACATTCATTTTCTGTTTTCTTACAAAACAGTATCAATATACTTAACGTATTATAAAGAAAACACAAATTTTTAATTAAAAATTAATTTTATAATCAAAATACTCGTTATTATGAAGAATAATAGCGTAAAGAAAGATTTACATTAACTTTCTGTAACAAAATTCTTAATAGTATGTAGGTGAATAGGATGATTTTCGTATATATGTCGGCAGTCAGCAAAATGTTGTAGGGGATTCACTTCCATCATAACAACAGAAATTACCTTCGTGTTCACGGAGATAAAATCATACTTAACTTAAAATAAAACGTGCAGAAATAACAAGATAGCATAGTAAATTCTGTTGCTTTTATATTACCACATATTTTTGTGCGCATTGGTTTGTGTATTTTTGAGGTTACAACTTTTTTATGGTACATGGGATAAAAGGGAGAAATTTACTTCGTAGTATTACAAGCCATATCACAGAGTGAGAAGTTGGACACGTGTTACCCGTACCATGGTTCGTAGTGAAGAGTTTAAATTTAACGTCTTTTTACGAGATGTCTGTATTTCTGGCATGAAAAGTTTTGTTGCATGCTGGGGAAATTGTATTTACGAAGGTCAGTAAAATTCAACATACTTTTAAGAAATACTTATGTTAAAGATAAAACAAATTCTTCATGACACTTGTGAATCTCGTATCGAAAAAAGTTTGTTTATAGACAAAATATGTAAAGTTCAAATAAAAAAAAATAAACATTATACTCATTTAGTATCTTAAACAAGAAATACAAGTTAATGGAAAGGTAAATCGTAAAGATTTAAAAAAAAAAGAAAATGAATTTCTTAAACCAATTCCAACAACGAACTTTCAGGTGTTCATCATCCCCCCCCAATCGCCTACTGGCCTTACTTATTTCCAGGCCTAATATTATGGATCGCCCTTATATACATCTATCTATCTATCTATCTATCTATCTATCTATCTATCTATCTATCTATCTATCTCTCTCTCTCTCTATATATATATATATATGTAGATAGACAGATAGATAGATAGATAGATAGATATGAAGAGTGAGATACACACACACAGGGATATATATATATATATATATATATATTCATTGGAAAAATAATAACTTTTCAATTATTATTTTAAATCAGAAATATATTATTTGTGTAAAATGAGTAAATTTATTGCAGGGCTTAAGAGTCTCAGTCCAAAATTTATAGGTCACTTGTACATATTTCCCTATTTTTATTTTATACCAAGTTTGTAATCTCCAACATAATATTAATGCTTAAGGCTTTTTATGCATAACGGATAAATTGTTACATATCATACACTTCTATCTGAAATTATGATGAAATAAAACATTTTCATTGATGCCTATGCAAGATTAAAGGTAATATTAATATCATACTATCTTGATATTGATAGTTTTACTGTGTTAGGAATAATTACACTATAAGATAAAGACAGACATTATGGATACATATCAGCACGTATATATGAT
>OZ038481.1:129178060-129213060 GCA_964036315.1 Acanthosepion esculentum | reverse complement strand
ATGCGTCCACAGATCTCAACTATCTTTATATAATTTTAAGTATCAGTTTCTTTCTAGTCATTATTTTACGAAGATCTTTCACATTTTCCAAATGTTCTGTTTATCGGAGTCTCAGTATTGGTCTGAATAAACACATCACTCGCTTCAAGACTCTTTATAATCTTTAAGGAGATTGTTCAGCCTTCACTTCTATATTTGAGATCAAACAGGGTGCCCCCCGCCCCCAAATGGTCATCATTTATCATAAGAATATCGGATTAACGACATGTCTCAGATAATGGAAATTAAATACGCTTCATGATGCACAATAAAATATTTATCAAGATATTAAAAAAGGGAAGCAGATTTTACAACCGATTTCACAAAGCCTCAAAAAAAGTCAGTAGTCCAGTTCCTGCCAAACACGCTGTAGCATGTCTTGCGTAACATTCTACAGAGCTTCAGTGGGTCTGTTTCAGTACCTCTAGGCTTGTAAGAAGAGTGGAGGTATATAAACCTGTCCTTTCATATAGCTTCATAGAATAAAAAATTACAAGGCATCAAATCAGGTGAACATTTGAAAAGCACATTGTCATTATGACAGGCACACCCAATCCATTTACCTCGTAGATTCTTAATGACATAAGTTTGCACAGGAAACTTAGTTACTTTTAAAATTTGAGATCATTTGAGCGATAATTGGCTATATTAGAAGACGAGAAAATGATGTAATTTTTATGGGGACACCCTTTATATTAAATTGTAATTTTGCGAACATTTCTTTATTTCTAAGAACGTTTAACTATCTCTTAATACTTTACTTAGTGTCTAGAAGGAATAATTAAATTGAGAACTGCATCTACGGATTTATATATCATATTTTTTGTTATCTGTTTCTCCGTTAGACAAATAATTAAAATATGCACCGGCTTAATTCTGACGTTCCTATACAAAACTGACATCATGAGATATCTCTTCCTCTTCGTAGAGTTGATAGTTAATACTTTATTCTAGCTTTCTATTGTTGATTTTTCTAAGAATAATTTTAGTTTTCTTTCTTAGACTGACAACGGCATATTGTCATCCGTGTATCAAAACTGTATAGAAAAACTTGACGTTTCTCATAATATAGCCCATCAGCTGAGGTGTTATATTGTTAGAAATGTTTTTGTGCTGGAAGCCTTTATAAAATATTTCAGGAGAATTGCTTCACAGTCATAGATCATGTAACTATTTCACATTTGAAATTATGAAGCAATTTCCATTCCTTAGTAATATATTGACATTCTTAAGACATAAAAAAATGGTGATATTTACCCCAGGCGCTGATTTATCTAATAAAGACAGCCGCTCTGAAAGAATAAAAAAGCATTTAAAAAAGGGATAATAAGAGATCAGCACCATTAAAAATTGTTTTCTAATGAGTACAGTGATATGTTTTCATTCTTTTTGTCATTTTATTTTCGTGATTCCAAAATATTAGTATAGATGAAAACGTTGGCATTTCTGTCGTTCCGATATATTTATCTATGGTAATGGAGGGGATAATGATTTCAGAAACATTTCAGAGCTATCATATTAGAACGTAAATACCGTGAAGCGAAAATTTTCCAGGAGAAAACGAAATGCACCAATGTTAAACACTTCAAAAGATGATGTTCATCTGAAGGAGGTGATGCTTTGTTTCTAGTGTGAAAATTTGCAACCCACAATATGTACCTGAAGAAATATACATAAAACATCTTTAAAATCCTCCAATATACTTACTATTTCATCCACAAGACAAACAGAAAGACATACAAATATCCAACTACAAAAAGGATATTCGTATTAACAAGAGAAATTACAATAAACTAGATAAAAACAGATATATAATATATCTACCACCACTTAGAAACTATTACGTGTAAGATCAGAACCAAAAATGTCTACGCCAATAATGTAGGTAGTATGTATAAACATACATTACAGTACTTGCAATATACTGCATGAACTTCAAAAAATATATCTATGAATAGAAAAGTGTTCTTGTATATAACAGAATATCAATTAGAATAGCCATAAGCAGAAATATGTTCAACCACATATCTAAAGACTTACACTTGTTACTGAAAGAAAAAAATAAGCGAAGATAACGAATTTTGCCAAAATGTTAACCTACGCCCTGAAAAAAGAAATACTAATTTCACAATCCAAAATACAAGATGGTAAAAATTTTAAAAAATATATAACATAGAACGATTAAATCGAAACCTTCTATTATTTAAAGTAAATAAATATGGAAATAAGTTATGAAATTAAAATAAGATAAGTATTAATAATTACATTAAATAGTAACTAAATATATATAAACAAATAAAAAATAAAAGGTCAAAATCCTTTACATTCATTTATTTGTAATTAAATTACATCAATTAGTGTCCTCCATATTTTACCATTATTTACACAGCTATAAGAATATTTGCAAGCTTTCGTTAAAAATTTTGAAACCGATATATCTAAAATTTTGTTCATATATACAAGTTTCAAAATAAAAAACCTTACGTTTAGCATTATAATCTCCATTTGGATACGAAATGCGCTGGGCAAAATATCTCTTTTGATTTATTCATATATATATATATATATATATATATATATATATATATATATATGTGTGTGTGTGTGTGTGTGTGTGTGTGTGTGTGTGTGTGTGTGAGTGAGTTTGCGAAAATGTATAACTTGACGATGCACTTTATTTGCCTGCATATCTGAAGTATTTAGTGAAGAATGTTGGCCGTAAAACTTTTCAGTGCGTGCTCCAATAAATTTAGGGGTACATAGACACAAATACAGCCATCTCCACACACACACACACACACACACACACACACAGAGACACACACATATATATATATATATATATATATATATATATATATATATATATATATATATAAAACCGATACCGATAAACTAGCCGTTAGAAATAAAAAAAAAGATAATCAATCCAAATAAATACATGAAGTAATAAACAAATTAAAAACTGTTCCCGCCAAAATAATTGTTTGAAAAAACTACAACAATCAACACCAAAATTGAACAAATAGCTTTAATTATCTTACAAAAAAAAAATAAAATAAATAAGCTCTATATACAAATTTTTACTACGTTAATAAAAACACCGATAGAAATAAAAATCAAAAAATCAATAAATAATTAAGATAAGAAATAGAAAATAAATTTAAAAAATAAAAACAAGCAAAATAATTTAACCCAAGTAAATAAATAAACAAATAAAGGCCTTCCGGTAAAATATCCGCCAAAGTAGACTACTCACAATGCACCACTAACCCGTATATATAAATAGCCGAGAAAAATAACAGCACTCGTGACCTGACGATTGCATCTAGCATGAAATAGACTGTCGCCTCTAAGTGTTAACTTCTATGTTCATATATATATATATATATATATATATATATATATATATATATATATATATATATATATATATATATATATAAGCATTTTCTAAATATTTTTTGTAATTTTTAATCCGATATAAACACTCGATAGAAATAACAAAAATATAACATTAAAGTAATAATATATTGCATTAAAAATTAAAAAAAAATATTTAGAAAATGCTTATATATACATATATATATATATGTGTGTGTGTGTGTGTGTGTGTGTGTGTGTGTGTGTGTGTGTGTGTGTGTGTGTGTGTGTGTGTGTGCGTGCGTGTGTGTGTTTTGTGTGTGTGTGTTTGTTGTGTGTGTGTGTTTGTGTAGATGGATGTGTGTGTGTCTATATATTTTTTGTTATTTCTATTGAGTTTTTAGTCTGGTAAACGAAATAAATATCGTTTTAAATTAAACGGAAAATCTACTCAAATACTTGTATTCACAAAAATAAATTTTAACTACTATTACTACTGAATAAATAATAATAATATATTTATATATGTATGTGAATGTATATGTATATATATATATATATATATATATATATATATTGATGTATATGTGTCTGTATATCTATATGGATGCATATATATATGGATATGGGTGCCTATATATATGTATATATATATATATGTGTGTGTGTATTTACATATGCATATATATATGTGTGTGTATATATATATATATAAATGTATATGTGCGCATATATGTAAGTTTGTACGCATATGCGTGTATATATATGTATATGTTGATATATATATATGTATATATATATATATATGTATATATGAATGTGTGTATATGTATGGGTATGTATATATATGTATACATGTGTGCATATATATGTTTATGTGTGTATATATACATATATGTGTGTATGTGTATGTATATATATATACGCATATGTATATATGTGTATACATATTTGTATGTGGTATATATATGTATATATATATGTTTATGTGTGTATATACACATATATTTGCATATATGTGTATATATATGTTTACCTATATATATATATATATATATATATATATATATATATATATATATATGTATCTCTGCATATATATATATATATATATATATATATATATATATATATATATATATATATATATATATATGTAGCGCATACACCAGCAAAATATTACAATTCGTACACAGCAAAATAATCCAGTTGTTAGATTAAGCTTTGCACCGTTATATCTTGGAATTGATTAATGTTATTTTACCGGAATTCAGTAAAGTTTTGAGAAAACTATTGATCTCTTTTTTGAACAATAAGAATGTATTTACCTATAAGTTGAAATGATAATCCCTCTTCCTGTTGTGATTTCTTGCTTCAATTTTCCTCTCTTCTTCCCTCTTATATTTATTCATCGTTCTCTTGATGATTCTTGAATTGTATTTGAAGACGGAAGATATACTTGGTATTGTGATACCATTCCCAACGCCCGGAATGATATTTTCCTCTCAGGATTGCTCATTTGGTAAGACAGTGGGGATGACACAAAACGATTTTAACCTGTTCTCTTTCTAGCTGAATAATTCATAGTTCTATTTCAGTGATACTTTCGACAAATGTTGTCAATATTGTAAAACGTCTTATCTGAAATCTTGGAAAAAAGAAAGCCGATTAAGTTTTTTAGATATTAAACATTTTTTGAGATGGAAAATTATATATATGAATAAATTTACATATTATCACTCAACGATAGCACGACTTGAGTTTCATGCACGACGCAGTCTTCAGGTACTGGATATGAATTTTACGTTACATAATTTTGAATTATAAATCATGCGTTATCATAACTTTGGCTTAGTTATATCTTATGCTGGGATAACAGTTTTCATAATTTTAAATTATATTTGACAAGTAAGATAAGCGGGATTTATATATGTATTTTAAAAAAGAAAATTAAAATATATATTTGAGTGAAGAATATTGATATTTTATATTTTTTATGTTATATATAAGACTAAGTAAGTAATTTATTGCTAAGTTGATAGCCGGCATTCTCGGTGATGAACGGGTCTAAATCACAAATATCGAATTGGATGAATGTACATTCATTTTTGTTTTTTATATTGGTAAACCATTCCATGGTTTCAGCTGTTTTGTGCTACTAGTTAACTCGAAGAGCACATTTGGTGTATTTGCATGCCCTTTCTAGGATGTCGTGGTTGACTATACCGATATTATTTTTGGTGGAGATGGAGTAATCGGTATTGGGGGTTGTTTAGAAAATTTGCATTATGATCTTTAACTGTGATAAAAGCTTGTTGTTTTTGGAATTTATGTATCCTATCATCAATTTTAAGTTCCTTGACTATTGTATTGGCCACACAATTGCTGAGCTATAGTCAGTTATTGGGCACCTTTTTCAGAAACTTATTAACTTCTTTGTTAACCATTCACCAACACTAAAAACAATTTTTATTAAAAACAATGTTAAGATCAGCTGCGTTAATAACATAGACACATGCAACTCTCATTATAACAGAATTATATTAAACAAACATATTTTTAAAAAAGTACAACGTAAATACTTCTAAATATAAATGCAACTGTCGCAAGAATACCATCTGCAACTTAAAAAGTCAATGTGTGACCGAAAATATTATATACCAAGCCAACATACATTACGATAAGAATGCTAAATCTTGTTTTGGTTCCAGGGAAAATCTTTGGGAATTTCGTTTTTCCTATTATCGAATGACCTTAAATAATTCAAAACAGCACTGCAATCTCAAAATATTGCTGATAATTTAAGAATGACGGAACTCACTATCAATCGACTGGGAAATTATATCCAGGGCTAAGGCGTATAATGGTAATGGAAATAAATGCAATTTATGTCTTGTTGAAAAGCTGGAAAAATACTTAAATAATTAATTATTAAACAAGAGAAATGAACTGAAGATTTCATATAGGCATAAAAATAAATAGATACATAAGTATGCTGATCCGGATTATTTTTTTTATCATTTTTTAATTCTATTTTTATTTTTTATTTTCGTTTTAATTTTTATTTAATTTTAATTTTTAACGTTAATTTCAAATTTTTAATTGCTATATAAAAATTAAAAATAAAATCCAAAATCAAAATCAAATTAAAAAATTATAAAAACATTAATCTGGATCAACATTTATATATATATATATATATATATATATATATATATATATATATATATATATATATATATATATGCCGAATTATAGTTTTGAAGTGTGCTATATTTATGGGATAAAGTGCTCAGTATCAGAGATAGAGCGTGTGTAAATATGAATATAAATGTCATCACTGCGAGGCTACAGGCTGTTTCATGCTAGACGCATTCGTCAGGCTGCTAGTGTTGGATATTTCTCGTCTATTTATATATATGGGTCCGTGATGCATTGTGGATTACCCACAATGCACCACAATGTACCAGAAATAATATATATATATATATATATATATATATATATATATATATATATATATATATATATATCACCGAAAACTGTACTCGGCGAGCAGAAGAATTTCTTCGCATTGTGGGTATCGGCATATTATTGAACTTTAGCCACTTTTTCCTGCAACTACTGGTCTTGCATAGTGCGTTGTTCGGACTGAACTTTGGCCTAGAGAGTCTTGAATCTATCATGTGTGGAGACGGATGATGGGTCGTTCTGCCACGCGATATAAGACTTGTTCTTTTCATGGTGGGCTTCCTTGATCTTCTCATCGTTGTATATGACAGGACAAGCTTCACATTTCAGAGCAATCTTCTGAGAGACCGTGCGTGTGTGCAAGCGGAAAATCGATAGCTCCAAACTAAATCAAAACTTGTATGAAGCATGCCGTACTGTTATTATCAACACCTTCCGCAGGATTTCTAATCAGACCTTTTTTTTTAAAGCGTTGTTGGTATTTGTGTCCGCTACAGTACAATAGGGAAGCTTTTAAATATCTATCCAATACTCGCTACTTTTTATACCTTTACTATCTCTAGTTTATGAGAGGCTAACGACTGTAGATTTCAAACTCACACAGAAAATGGCCATCAGGACTTGATGATTGGCATCCTGAAACTTATTATGGATTTGGACGTATTATTAATCTTAGAATATAGAACTCAGGCATTTCCTGAAAAGATTTATACGTCAACAACAATCTTAAAATTTGTCGTGGAAATGTTAGTTTGCTTTGAAGGACGCTATCCAGATTAAACGCCCTTAATGAGACAATCGGCTAAATGGTAAGAATTAAAAGAGGCTATTGTCTGAATCAGATCCAAGTGCAACTACTGAGTTTATTGTCTGGTACGTATGTATTCTGTAATCTCTTTTGTATGGTTTTGAGATAAGCACAACCTCTAGCAAGCTTATGCAGCGTCTGGAAATCTTCCATCAAAAATGCTTGCGGTAGATACTGAAAATATAGTGAAGATCCAGAATAAGCTATAACGTGGTTCAACAACGACCAACAATTCAGATCACCCATTTCCTAATTAGGAATTAGAGACTCAGATGGACTGGTCAATTAGTACGCTTCAATGACAGCAAAATTTCAAATGAAAACAGGTTATGGTGTACTAATGGAAGGTAAACGTCGTGCAAGGCAGATAAATACAATACTACCTCAAAGACTAACTTAGGAAGGTCAACTTAGGCAGCAATGTTTCGGAACACTTTGCATCTGTACAATCTACATGGGAGACACTTTCGACGGCTGTTATAAACGAAATTGGTGAAAGCAGGATTGGATACGCAGAAGTAAATCAGGCTGGTCGCTATATTTACGACACCTAAAAGGTAATAAAGTGACTAACACCTGTGTGGAACATGGGCATGTACGCAATTCAAAGGCTAGATTGATTAATCAAACCCGTCGCCGCAATAACACAATCTATCGCTATGATGTGCATTCCGATTTCCCTTGCAATTTATGCAACAAATTGCGCATGTCAACAAGTGAGTTTACTCGGAATTACAAAACACAGAACCATGATACCATTGCAGAAAAGATTACGATTGCTTACAAAACATGTGATTTACGACGTGGGTTACTCATCGAAGAAATGATTCACTAAAAACTTCGTCTACAGGCAAATAAATCAGCAGTGAATTAATGGAATTGGTCGGACTCAGACAGAAGTTGATTTTCCACAGTATCTATTTACACGGACACAAATAAACTCACAATCTCTCTGTCTCTCTTTTTTTATATATATATATATATATATATATATATATATATATATATATATATATATATATATATATATATATATATATATATATATATATATATATATATATATATATATATATATATTTATTTATTTATATATAAGTGAATAGTGAAGGCAACATTCAGAGGCGACATGATGTTTCATAGTAAATGCAATAATAAGGCTACATGCATTCTGTTTTTTCTTGCCTATTTATATATACGGGTCAGCAGTGCATCGTGGGTAGTCTATTCTAACTGTTATTTTGGTGAAAATGGTTAATTAATATTTTATTATTTACTTTATTTATTTATTTATTTGGATTAATGTATTTTACTTGTTTTGCATATTTTTATTTTTTATGCTATATTATTTTTATCTTTTCAGTTTTCGATTTTTAAGTAACGTCGTAAAAAGTTGTCTTCGTGTCTACATTTTAAGATGAGTTCTATTCGTTTATTTAGAAGTTTGTTTTGGTCTCGGAAGGTAATTTTAGCTATTTGATACTATAAATATAGCAATCGTCAGGCCGATTACTTCCAGCACGTCACCTCCGAGTGTTGACTTCAACGTTCACTTATATATATATATATATATATATATATATATATATATATATATATATATATATATATATATATATATATATATAGAGAGAGAGAGAGAGAGAGAGAGAGAGAGATAGATAGATAGATAGATAGATAGATAGATAGATAGATAATGAGAGAGAGTGAAAGAGTTTATTTTGGTATTTTCAGATATTTGCCTCCGAAACGCTTAATAGTTAAATATGGCATTAATTTGACGGCGATAATCTTCTTTTTTTTCAGAACGGGCTGTTTGGTTAAACAATGCCACGTAATGATATAGAATAGATTGCGTAAAATGTTATGATACAATTCTACATTTCGTATGACCACCTACGATGTCTAGCCATTCGACCACTACTGTCTGTCAATATTAATAATGGTACTCAGGGAAATCAAATTTTTGCCCCAAACAAAAGAATAATTTCTGTTATCCGACCGTGAAGGTACCATAAGGACGTCATAACGGTTTTTAAATTAAGATAAATGTTTGGGAGTTGCCTTCATTATGTCTTCAGTTATATATCTCTATAACCATGAAAGACAAAAAATTATATATTCAAAATTAAAAAAAGAAATCAATGTAGTGTACACAATTCTCAAATATTAATCAAATATTCTACGAAACTTCTTATCTGTATATTATCTCAATTAAAAGACTGCTGGAGAAGTAATATAATTGGTGAGTATTTTACTCAACAATAAACTTGACAGTGTGTTATTATCTCTCCAGTATACCGCAGTAGGTACCATAAATAAATATTTACTAAATTTTGCTTCGTCTAAGATAGTGTAGTCGATTTCATTGCATCATGTGAAAGGCGTATGATACATTCCAACTGACCATTGTATTAATGTAGGCTCAACAAGTCTACATATGAAGTTTAATTAACGAAACTGAACTCTTATGTAATATCAGTCCTTCTATAATGGAGTGAATGCTGGACAATCTTCTCCCAGATTAAGAAGAGATTTGAAGTAAGAGAAATGTAGTTCTACGTAAAGTATCTGAGAATACCTTAAACCGGACGTATGATCAACGACGATATTTTAGCGTAAATGGAAACAATAATGACAACTATCTTTAAAGTCAGGAAGAGACAATAATTGAAATATTTGATGAAGAAATAGGTATATTCAAATGACAACCTGAGGGTAAGAAGGACAGAGGATAAGAACGGCTAAATTAGCGAGCGTGAGTAAATGGATTGGCAGAATAAGGTTTTGGGGAGATAATAGAAAGACAAAAATACAAAACAAAGGAAATCGGGGAGAGACATGATCACCGACGCCTTAAAAGGCACAAAGTAGGTAGAAGAAGTACTAAGTCTATCAACGAAATCAATAACGTATTTGTATTTTGCACTCATCAATTAAGATGTACTCCATATTATAATTATATCTATATCTATAAAAGGCACGATGTGTGTGTGTGTGTGTGTGTGTGCGTGTGTGTGTGTGTGTGTGTGTGTGTGTGCGCGCGCGCGCGTGTGTGTGTGTGTTTGTGTGTGTGTGTGTGTAACGAATGCACGGCCGCAATTTTTGACGTATTTGTACCGGAAATTACAAGCACATGCTTCAAGTTAGTACTAACGCCAAGACCGACTTTGCATTTCCTACCTCCCATCGATAGTGGACATAATCGATTTTTTCATGCTTGTACGGCAGTTTTCATGTTGCTTGTGGCTATTTTCTACTGGCCAGAGTGAGAGCTGCTACGAATAGGCAAGAAGATTCTATTGGCCAGAGTGAGAGCCAACAGCAGACTGACACGAATGTTAACTAGCATGCAAAAAAAATCGATAGCTGCATTCGTCACAAGTGGTAAAAATTTAAATCTGCATGGCACTTTACTCCAATTAACTCATTCGCTTGCTTAAACTCAACGTTGATTCTGATTCCGCAGAACTGGGTTGGGTGTGAAAAAGTATTTGTTGTTAACATTTTTTTTTCATTCGGTTTTTCCAGTTACGACTCCTTTTTTAAAGCTGATCGTTTTGTGTTCATTTTGTTTAGTTCTTTTTTCGTAACAGATTTAATGTTTAATATAGACCTTAGAAAAAATTCGCAGTGTGAGATAGGCAAGAAGTAAGGCATGGAGCAACATCAACACGGAAAAGGGCACACATTTAAAGGCAAGGAAGGGCAAAAATATTTTAAGTCAAGTGATAGCGATTGCTGTATGAGTCGTACGATTTTTAAATCAAGCACGGGAAACGCAGGGCCATGCTGCTAGTTTGCTTACATAGAATGTTCTTAAATGAATAGATACCTGAATTTTACTCTTTGATAGAGTCATATTTTAAGAAAGGGAACAACTGGCTGATATATCTCTAGGTAGGCAAAAATTCATATGTATAAATAAATGTCACAATAAACAATTCAGTTGCTTGGTAGAAATGCATTTATTTTAAACTTAAAGGCAAATCATGAAAACCATAAAATCATCCTGATTACCTGATCTCTTCTTGCATCCTCTTCGACTGACGGTAAACATTTATAGATCGTATATTCTATGTTCCTTAATCATTTCAAACGAGATAATCCAATGGAAAAGGCGTTTTAAATTACTACCAGCGCCGTCCACTTTCCCTGAGGATATTGTTTCACACAATCATGCAGTCGTATCAAAAATATGAATGAGGTAACCATTTTAGAATTGCCAGACGAGTTACAATAGTGTGAAGTTATGAGCATAATTCGTTGGACAGTCTTGAAAATTCTTTCGCTCCAAGTATATTCCACGTTAAGGTTGACGCTGTAATGTATGAATTGATACCACTTGATGTCACTCAGCTATTCTAATTTTATAGCCCATAATGTCGGCAGAAAATTCATACCTCAAACTGATGAAGTAAATTGAAGCTGTGTAAACAGACGGATGTCTTTTTCCTGATTATATATATATATATATATATATATATATATATATATATATATATATATATATATACATATATATATATATATATATATATATATATATATATATATATATATATATATATTCTGAAATGTTTGTAGCCCAATAGCTTTTCAACGTTTCAATACCCATGTGTATATAATGTACTAGTAAAGCAGACCCCAACATCGCACACATATGCACATTGCCCATGGTGTCTATAAAAACGGTTTATTTGATATGTATGGATGACCGCAGGAAGTGTGAAAAACTCACGTGTTTTAAACTTGTTCCCTCTGACGTCCACCTATATATCTTCACAAAATAACCTAGGGAATACGTTCCTTTTAATCTGATCTGTTTCTGTTTTTTGTTTTTTTTATTTTAAACTACATCCGGTAAGCAAAATAGTTTGGTGTATTTCAGACAAAAATTATATTGATTGGAATAGAGTTTCTTTTTTTCAGTAAAACCGATCACGTCAACCATTTTTAGACATTTGTAAACAAAACCTTATTTTTCTTGCAAAAATAAAATATATATTCCTGAATAGTTATTTAAGTAAGATTGTCAAATTTAATGTTAAGTTAATCCCGTTTGCAACAATTATTTAATTATAGCATGAAATGTTATATACAATCATTTTCTAAATATGGAGTCTTGTATTTCTGTATTAATCGATATATTGACGGCGGATTGACTGCTGAACATGATCCGAAATATCTATGGAATAGCAGACGACAATTTTCATTAGAGTTTTGTTTTTGTTTTTCTTAAGCGGCGACCACTCTTTAACACGTGACATTTAATGATAACATTATAGGTTTGCACATGAGTAGTTTGAAATTATGTGCGTATATCAGACACATGAAACAAATCTAAAAAAATATTCCGTTTCTTCAGATTGCAGCAAGTTTTAAAACATATGATTAACAAATATAGTTTTACTTAATTACAATATTCACTAAAAATTATCTCGTCGAAGTATACTTTAAAAATGCAAAAACTTTAAATTATTCAATTTTAAGTTGTAAAAAATGAAAACAAACCTTGTAAAAATTCATTTTTCATAGAAATTTTATTTTCTTCAGACAATATTGTCTTTAATATATATCATTCATAAAAATAATTAAAAGCTTCTCTAATTAAATAATTTCATAGATTTAGTCCGTTTTGTTTATTTATTTATTTATTTTTTTGATCCAGGACAGATTTCGGTGAGACCGGTTCCGATTTTAGAAAATCAAATCAGTGATTTAAAATCTACAAAAAATTCTGCTTTTAACTAATATATACACTATGAATTATCTGGATGACTCCCTGATGCATTCATAGAATTATGTAAGGGGTACAATC
The DNA here is from genome assembly GCA_964036315.1 of Acanthosepion esculentum. NCBI lineage: Eukaryota > Metazoa > Mollusca > Cephalopoda > Sepiida > Sepiidae > Acanthosepion > Acanthosepion esculentum. Next base: position 129,199,558 of record OZ038481.1, on the reverse strand, counting down.
ACATATAAAAAACAAATTAACAAGATTTTCTAATAAAATCAAATTCAAAAATAATGTCATTTATTTGTGAATAAATCCTAAAAAATTCATTAAGCTCCAAGAATGATTTGACTTTTAGGAGAATTTCCAATTTAATGTGTCTGCCACCGAAAAATGAGGGGAAAATTTGCTATACTTAAAGATAGTACAATCACCGACACATAAAAAACTATTTTTAAACACCATTTTGATTGTTCTAAAAAGGAGTAAATTTTTTTTTTAAATTATAAAAAAATACTCTGATCCTTCCTCTTAATAATAACATAACGATGAGATAAAAATAAAAAGTAATACCCTAAAATTTTATAAATGTACATAAATTATAGTATAATTTTATATACCTTTCTTATGAAATAATATCTCACACAGCAGTTATATTTGAATTAGTATTTTTAATTTTTCCAGAAATTATCAACAAATGCAAGTTGAAAGCTAAAGTAATTAAAAAATAAAAAATAATACTAGACTGCTAAAAGTTTTTCTTATTTTAAAAATTACGAGGTAAATAAGCTGGTTTACTTAAAACTAAAACAAGATATGTCACTTTTGTCATCCCGTACGATAACTTGCCCCTCACTTTAGATGTCAATACTTGGTGAAACCATCACTCGTCACTTGTCAATCATTACCGTTGTAAAAACGTTTTCTCTTATTTTAAACTACATTTTTTCTGCGAAGAAATAAGTAATGTATGTTTCATAATATATTACATACACTTTAATTTTTCTAATTGTCTTTAAATAAATTTTTAAAAAGATATAACTGGTTTTTACAAGATTTTAAAACGGAGAATTCGATTTCTGTTTACAAAATCCTAAAATTTGTCTGGCATATGTTGTTTTACTGACTCAAAAAATAACTAAAATTTCGAATGTGCTAAGAACGATTCAAAATTGTCAAAAAACAATCAAAAAACAATTTGGAATTTCCTCTTAATAATAACAACACGAATTTATACTATAATTTTTGTTATCAAGTTTAAGGCCTTTCTTAACGTGTTATGCTTTTTTCATCGATTTCATGCAGATACCTACTTAAAGGTATTTGTAGAAACCGCACAGGGGAGCTACATTAAAAGTGTCTAAAACTGAGATGTAACGCTAGGACCACTAACATTGCATATTCTTCTTTGAATTTTATCAAGAATCGCTAAATATGTAGCAGGAAAATTATACAAGATGTGGTAGCAATACCCAATGCATTGATGAATGGTAGACGTATAAATATTTGAGATAGATTCTGGAGAGAAAGATTATCTAGCACGACACAGGGAACCAAATTTCTTAGCATCAGACATAGTCCTTTTTCTCGTTTTTTGACGAAGAAAATAAACATTTTAATAGGATTTCCTATACTTTTATTTCTGCAAATCCCCTCAGGCCACTGGCATCTACGTATTTCAGAGAAAAATTCCTCATATTAACTAAATAAATAGTTTTCTCTTTCGCTGTGGGTAGCGGTCGATTAAATCATATTCACGAGTATGTCTTTAACATAAGGGTTTAATAAATTCAGCCATGATTGAATAATACTGAAAATTTTAACGAATTTCTATCATAAATATTTGTTAGCTTTTAAAGTGATTCGCCTCTCGTTATTTGAGCATCTAAAGGAACTTTGTTTCGTTTCTGCACATGCAAGAATAACATCCTGTCTTTATTTATTTTTTTTATTTACGTTTACATAACTGAAAAGTTTTAATGGCGTTTATCAGTTGTGCACCATTGATAGTAAAACAACTTCTATCAGATCATATATCCCGTTCTTAAGTACGAATGTACTTTTCACTATATAAATGTACTTTTCCCTATATAAATACGAGTAATATTTTTAAAACACTTTAAACATGGAACTATAATTTTTATGATGATATGGCCACATCACATTGAAACACGCTTTCCCTTTCAATCACCGAAGTTAAGCTGCGTCGAGTTTGGTCAATATGTAAATGGGTGACTGCTTCGGATTCCGAGGTGCTGTAAATTACATGTGCAGTTGGTGGAATCCACATGTTTTTACCCATCTAATTAGAAAGCCTTGTATAATTAATCATTATTTCCTGCCAAACCCACTAATAGTACAACCTGAAAATATTTTCTGGCTTTAAATAACCTGTCGCAAAGGGTTGATAAGCCGTAGGAAACGAATCAATCCATCACTCAACTATTTATGCTATTGGAAGAATTTTAACTTAATATTCTGTTGACAGTCATTAATCAATTACAATGGAATATATTGAGAGAAATATTAAAATATCCTTAAATTTGGTTTTAATTTCTTATTTTTCCTTTTTTATTTGTAAATTTTGCCCTTGTTCTTGCAAATAAAAAATCAAACTTCTAAAAAGATGCATTGTATTTTTTTTTTAAATTTAACCCGTGTGCGATCATTTCTATCTCATTCTCTTTCTCGGTAAACTAAAGTTCTGCACATGGGATGTAGCGAAGTATTTTTTTCACCTCAAGCAAGGCGATAATGCCACTAAGCCGCAAGAGTATATTTGGTGTAAAAGAGAATTGAAAGACTTTAGAAAGAACCAGAAATCCAATCCTAAAGAGAAAATAAGGGATGAACCTCTACTCCAATTCAAAATGCCGGAGAGGAGTAACAGAACGATAGACGAACCTCTCTATTCCTAATGTGGAAAAATAAAAATAAAAATAAAATAAATAAATAGTAAATAATATTTCCGGATTTAAGTGGAGATTTTATAAGTATAAAGTTGAAATATGTTTGACAGTTTTCTGTTTCAAGTTCAGAATTCTTGCTGCGACTGATACGGTGCTACACAGTATAACAACTGTATTGCAGACAGGAAGAACGTTGCATTAAAATGGCAAATATGTTCTTTCTTAGGAACCTAACAAGAAATCGAATATATTTCAGGACTATCAGTCGGAGGAGCATAAAATTACTGCAAATATCATTATTATTAATATTATTATTATTATTTTCTTTGATATCTGGCGTTTACACATATCTTTCCTGGTCCCGCCCAGGGACCTAAGGTTAGAAATGGCATCAGGACACTTTCCACTACAAAAAAAATAAAAAATATTTACATACATAAAGCCCTTCGTGAATTTTGTATCTCTTTGAGGCATGGAATTCCAGGAATCCCTTCAATCAGCCTACTGGAATCTTTTCCAACCAGTCCAAGGGCTCAAACTACAGGAATTGTTGAAGTTCCCATGTGCCACATTTTTGATATATCTATTTCAAGGTCCTTGTATTTTGGATTTGTATTATCATTATTATTATTATTATTATTGCTGCTGTTGTTATTATAATAATAATAATAATAATAATAATAATAATAATAATAATAATAATAATAATAATAATAATAATAATAATAATAATAATGGTGATGACGTACAATTTCTGACTATATCAACTGTTCTAAATCCATAAACCAATACATAATAACTACCAATGTTTATTAATAATCCCAATGAAATCCCGGAATGGATCACTGAAGGCATTACATACCTCATGCCTAAAATGAGTGAAACAGATGACCCGAAAAATTATAGGCCAATTACATGTTTGTCCATTTTTGGATTGCAGGAGATGATGTAGAATTCTTAGCACTACATGGATGCATTACCGTAAACCCTTTAACAGACGTTGATCCTTAAGACTTTGGAAATGTACAAAATCTCCCCTGGGAGAGTAAATCTCCTCAAATACAGCATGGGATTGAGGAAAACCTCATTATACCTCAATCACGCCATCTCGAACCGCCTGAATATCCAACGAGGAATATTTCAAAGAGACACCCTTTCATCCAATCTGTTTTGCCTGACCTTAATCCCCGTTACGCATAAACAAAATTAGCTATGGTTACAAACTAAACAAGAACATACTCAATCACCTACTCTACATGGATGATCTCAAACTCTTTGCCAAAGACGACAATGAGTTGAAGTGTCACCTCAATACTGTAAAATGTTTCACTGCGGGCGTACGCAGGGATTTTGGATTATATAAATGTGCAAAAGTAACATTTAACTAAAGAAGAATTACAGAAAAACAGTCAATAGATTTAGATTCTGTCACAAAGATTAAAGAACTAGAACAAGAAGAAGCTTTTAGTTACCTAGGAATTGGAGAAAAATATGCAATACAGCATAACCAAATGTAGGAGAAAATATTAAAGAAGTACGACAGGCGTGTGCGTCTGGTACTGAATACAAAGCTGAATTAAAATAAAAACGAACATCAGCCATAAACACATTGGCTGTCCCAGTGGTTCAATACGGTTTCAACATCAATAAGTTGTCCATTGCTGATCGTCTTTATGTATCCAGATCCGAAGGAGACAGAGGATTAGTTCAACTAAAACTGGTTTACAAAACCACAACAATTGGCCTTCAAAGATACTTGGAAAATACAGAAGACTGGTTTCTGATATGTATCAAAGAATATGAAAGTAGTAAGAAACCTTATTCACGAATACATGAAGGCAAAAGATTTTAAATGGTGTTTCAAATGAGTGACGAAATACTCGTAAAGCAAAATACATTGACGGGAGCTGCAAAATACTTAAAAGCGACAGCAAAGGTAAATGCAGCCGATCTGATACAGAAACAATTGACAAGATAAACTTCTTCACGGTCAATTCTCCTCCCGCAACAAACAAGCTGATGAAGACAGACCCCGTACCCATCAGTGGCTACGTTGTGCAGGGCTAAAAGCTGAAACCGAAGTTTTTATATTTACTGCACAGAACCAATGGTTGCCAACTAGAAATTATTAAGAACACGAACTGAAAAATTGTGTTTGCTCAAAATGCAGATTCTGTGATAAATATTAAGAAACAATTGACCATCTTGTATCGGATTGCGCGATATTGGCACCCAGAAAATATAAGATTCAGTATGACAGAGTGGGCTAATAACTGCACTGGAAAATCTTCAACTGTTACGGAAAGGAAACTGAAATAAATATGAATGGAGACCACCCAGACTCACTTACGGGGATAGGATCTGTAAAACATTATGTGACTTCCCAATACACACAGACAGAACAAAAATCGCACAGATATCGCGATTAGACACAACAAGTGCATTCTTATTGATATGGCAGTCCCTACAGACTGTAATGTATTTTTTAAGGTCTTAAAAAACTATTAAAATATAAGGACTTTCAAATCGAAATCTCAATAATGTCGTACATGAGAACATCAACAATTCCACCCGTAGTTGACATCCTCGGTGTGATTGAAGACATATTCCAATAGACTCATTGAAGGGATACCTGGTAGCCCAAGACTTAAAGAAATAAAAAAAAACTCTCCTTACAAGTGCAACCAACACATCACAAAGGACTTTATCTATGTAAAATATGTGATTTCTTTTCAAAATTTCTGAGTGGAATAATTCATGTAATCTCTGGCCTTAGTTATCTGGTCGGTACCCGGAAAGAAATGAGTGTCCCCCAGAAATCAAAGGAATAATAATAATAATAATATATTTTTTTTGTAAGTGGAAAGTGTTATGATGCCATTTCTAACATTAGGTCTCTGGGCAGGACTCGGAAATTATTGTGTACACGCCAGAAATCAAAGGAGATAAAAACAATAATAATAATAGCTGCCGACAAAACCTTTAACCCTAATTCTGTTTGGAGGAGAATGGCACCTACATAATTAGTACTTGTGACAAGCTTGTGCAGAAAGTGTATAATTACTGGATTGATAAAGTGGCCACACTCCTCGTCTGAATTGGTTCTGGGTAGGAAAGATGCGCTAGAAATGCTGCTGAACACGATCGAGAACGACTAGGTCAAGAGCTTTTAGTATTTCAACTTCGCACCGATCGCGTCCTTGAAGTGACCAAACCAGACATCACTATCGTTTACACGTAAAATGTCTCCTATTCGACGTGGCTGTTTCCGGTAAACATACTACCAAAGTCAAGGAAATTGACAAAATTCAGAAATACGCCTACCTCCTGGATAAAATTGCCAGAGTGAAGAACGTTCAGTTCCCATTTGTCTCAGTTATCATTGCAGCGCTGATTTCTACACACTTTCCCACTTATCTCCTTCCTTTAGTTGCATAGGGTCCAGAAAGGGGCGTGGTACACCATTGTTCAACAACAGTAGACTTTTGTTGATCCAGTAGCAAGTAAGATTTTTCCGGTGAATTTCCTAGCGCCATACCCAGCCGGTTATGTGCCAGGATTTTAATTATTTACAAGAAGGAGTGAATAAAAAAAAAGATTGCGCTTTGTATTTTGTATTTCAGAGAGAGAACGAAATCTTTCACCCAAGAGGAAATCTTGGTTGCACAATTTTTATTGGGAAGATACACAATTTCACTCCAAGTGACGTCACAAAGAAAATGATTCACAATCTCTGGTAATAAAATGATTTCAGATGAATGGTGTGTTCATAAATTATAGACCAATGAAAGAATTATCTACAGATACTAGCAGGTAATCCAAGTTACCTCGAGGATATTATAGCTTAATATTCTACACTACAGACATTCGTATGGATAGCGCGAATTTTAGAGAAAGAAAGGTTAGGTGTTTTAAGTCATAAAATGAAAAACGAGCAAGAATAACAGTCAATTTCAGACTCTGGTAAAAATGGTTACTGAGACATTAGGTTTGTAAGTCCTACATAATCATGCACAGATGTCCTGAAGAACACATGTCCCAGTGGATAAGAGCGTTGATTGACTCCAGTGATTCAATAAGATCTGTGAGTTCAATACATGGCTACTGCAGAGGAACACGAAACTTGGAGTGTTGAGTTAAAGGGATATAAATGACTGTTTATAGGTCGGCCACCCAAGGCTATATCTTGGGGGGGGGGACGAAGAGGATTCATACCATTCTCAAGGATATTATCACGAAAGTGTATGTAATGGATCCGACTGGAATTCGAACTCGGCTCTCCAATTACACAATCCCAACCGATATCCATTACTCCGCCATGACTATGTATAACTGACACTGAAACATCCTGAAGAGGCATGGCTCGTGGAACTATATAGAGCTAAAACAATGTACCGTCATGGACGAAATAATGGATTCAGTTCAAAATTCCAATTACTTGAAAAAGGTCGATGCGTATAACGGATGAAACATCGTGGATATGACAACAAATAATGGAAGAACAGTCCGAAACAAGTAAATAATCGAAATAATTAGAATATTTCATCTCGTAAATATAGAGAGATATACAATGTTGATATTTTATTTATCATGTCACCGAACACTCGGTGGCATTTTTTTTAATGTAACGAATACTTGTCACTTTTGTGATGTCAATGAACACGCGTTGCCATCAGTAAGGTCAACGAACACTCGTTGTCACTTTCGTAATGCTCGTTGTAGTAGAGGCTTTGTAATTGCGGATACAACTATAGTAACGCGCTTGTACAATACTGGTATTAGAAGCTTTCGAGTAACACTCGCACTAATAGTACTATTAATACTCGCTCGAAAAGTAACCACCGAATAGTGATCCGAACAGTAATCCGTATAGTGATCAGTATAGAGAAATAGTATAGAGAAATAGCATAGAGAATAGCGAGTCGTATAGAATTAGATGATAGAGTAGAAATAGCGATCTGTATAGTAATAGAGGTTAGACTAGGAAGAGGGGTCAATTAGACGCCACGCTAATTCCCATATATGCGTTTCCTCTATACTCATTTACATTATTCGGGCTATAGTCCTCATCTTTGTCGCCATATATATCACAACGTTTCGGTCGGTATACGCTCCGGACTTCTGAAGGCAGTTGGAATGTCGAACAGAACCCTTTATTTCGCTCCTTGGGGTAGACTGTTCTAGTTCCACGTGCCATATCAGTTATCAGTTATCTCCTGTTAATTCCCCTCTGCAATTTCTCCACTGCCTTAACCGGGTATTGAACTCATACTCTTTGGATCCTGTCACTGGATCTAACTAACACCTTTATCCACTGTGCCATGTGTCCTGAAGAAGGCCGGAGCGTACAACGGTCGAAACGTTGTAATGAATATGGCGTCAAAGATGAGGACAATAGTCCGAATAATGTACATAATACCTTATCTCAGAAATAAAGACAGTCACCTGATCTACTGAATTCAAATTGGGATCGCCCATGTTTGCTCACTGGCGATACGTGGTGAAAATCCAGTGTCGGTAGCGACATTTATTCCTATATTACAATATTAATAATATTCTCCTGGGTAGATGAGCCGTTCGAAAGTGCATTTCTTTGAATTTCTTGTAAACAGATTGCTACAAGCGATATTGTTAAAGTTATTTTCGATGCCCGTTTTCGCACTAACAAGTGCTCCGATACTATTACAGATAATAATACAATGTTAATTATTAATAATATCATACATATTAATAATATTGTCTATATCCAAGATAAAGAAAATTGATAGCAAAATACGAAACATTCCTCCGTTGTATTTCTGCTTTGTTGGGGCAAGCAAAATCAGGCGTGTTAATGCCTGTTCTGAAATACGTGTGTACCAAAAATCTGCACTCTGTGACCAACGACCCCGTAATATACCTCCAGGAAATGTAACGGTAATCCTCATCTGGGAATTTAGACTAAACACGGTAATCCTCATCTGGGAATTTAGACTAAACACGGAATCGAGGCTAATCGAAAAAGCTGACTTGTGAAAGATCATGTTGAAAAACCTGTCTTCTTGCTACTGCGCCAGGCGACATAAGCCGCGCCTTTGAAAACGTTTGAAAAAATACATAAATACAAGGACCTCGAGATATGTAGGAATGGCATGTGGCAAACGAAAGAACAACATTACCTCTTGTTATTTGGGCTCGAAAAATGATATCCAAAGAGCAAGACAATATGTGGATCAAATTCATGTAAATTTGTATTAATCATACTCTCTCAGATCTCTCCACGCAGTGTATCAAATTAGATATTTTTAATTCTCTAATTGTACGACAATAATTTGTCTATATCGTACAACAACTTGCCCATTGAAGTCTTTAGTTGTGACTTAGGGGCAACATATACTGCACAATGTAAAAGCAAAACATAATAATAATAATAATAATAATAATAATAATAATAATAATAATAATAATAATGATGATAATAATGATGATGATGATGATAATGTTCTACACATAAATACACCACATATGTATTTACGTTTTTATGTGTGTATGTAATAACTGAGGTGCTGTGTCTGAAATAACGACGACCCACCCGCTGCCGTAACAACTTGGTCCCTTTGACGCGTACTGATATCGCTAGTGAATAGAAATCGTATATATATATTACGCCACATATATTTTCAAGGATGCTTTGTTCATTTTTAGAAATTAATTTTAAACTTCAATAATTATAAGAAAAAGTGGTGGGGACAATTCTTGTTATAATGCATTTTAGTCATCGAAAGATTCTTTTTTTATTCCCACGACATGCTTCATGTAATGAAAGTCTTTTATAGAATTAAATAATTAGATGCTTTTAATGCAGTTTTTATATTAAGATTCGGTGCATATCTTGTAGAATTTGGTAACAGGTTGAGAAAAAAATTAATAAAAATATAACTGACGATTCGTTGATCTTAGTCGGATGAGAAATAAGCAGATTCTGAAATTACAGATTGAATCTACGGACTGTCAAGGGTTACTCAGTCCTTCCAAAGTTTATTCAAAAAATATTGTACTTTGGAAACTGTTGCAGTAAACATAATTTTGTTTGTAAATATGTAACATTTATGAGGGTAATATACGGATATCTTTCCTTAGGTTTTTATAAATTGTGCACTGAACAATTATTAACGTTAACAACGAAATATTTTAAATTAAAAAATGTACTTGGATTAAACAATATGATACATATTATTTATAGCACATCCCTTCTTGCCATCACTTTTGACGGCACGGATACGCTACTACTACTACTAATACTAATTCTACTGGATGCAAACCGCGACGACAGACAAAATTCCTGAACAAACACACTATTCTCTTGGTGCTTCTGGTGTAAAATCGCAACGACTGATAAACTTCCTCAATTTGTTCTCAATAATATCTTCCTGTGCCTCTGCTTTTTTTTTACACGATTCTCCTCCAACGTTGCAAAATAGACTCTTTTTTTTGTATGAATATTTATTACTGAATAATACAGCAAATGTGGCACAAGGCCGAAAAAGGGGATGGAGAAAGGACGGTCATCATCTGTCTTGATTTATAACTTAGCTAGCCACAATCACTGACCCATTCGTACAAAACAATAATCCTAGCACCAAAACAACACATTCATACATACCTTTCTTACTACATCCACCAAAATACCTCATAGTCGCAATGTAAATCCTAAGTAGTCCCCATATGTACAAAACGTTGTCTGTGGAGGGAGGGGAATAAAAACAACTAGCTAAAACACCCCAATGATATATATACAATATGGTTATAAATTATATACAAGAATCTAAACAAAATCATGTTAGTAATAAAAAAAACAAAAAACCTTAAATATGACAGAAAAATCAGTTAATCGATGCGGGACTATAAGAATATATAAACATTCATTCATCCCAAGCACTCACACAGACATGCACTCATTCAGACACACACACAAAAAAAAAAACAAATATGAAAAAACACGCACGCGAAACGAAAGGCGCCCCACGTCAACCAGAGAACTGAAATAACTGAACACCTAACGAGGGAGGGGATGGGGAGTTAAACTAAAGGAAAAAAAGGGGGACAGAAATAAAAGGGGCCAATGAGCAAACACACCCTAGCTAAGTTTACTGGAGAAAATACTAAAGAGTCAAAAACCTTTAGCCTAAATCCAGGGAAGGGTTACCTACGTTTAAACCAGGAAAACAATATCCAGATGCCTAACCGGCATCAAAATTCCACTCCAGGTCAGCCCCTTTTATTCGACACATACGCGCAAGATTCACCCACCTGTTGCCAAATTCTGATGAGGTGAGCCGCCGTTTTTCCGTCCTGATCTTGACTTTAAGCTGAAGCTTACAGAACAAGATCATTTGGGAAGAAGTGAACTTCTCGTCCTTAAAGAATTCCTTCTGACGCGTCGTCCAAATCACGACTCTCATAACACCGAGTAAGCAACAGAACACATAATGTTCAGCCTTCGTCATCTGCGGCACCACATTGCTACAAACAGAACTGGCCTCAAGGACAAAGAACTTTCCCCGCAGCCTGGTGGACCATGAGGCCTTCAACAAACTTGCACAACGGCACTACGGCCTTGCAATGAAAGAAGGCGTGACCAATGGTCTTGACTTCTCCATTACAGCGACGGCAGTTTGGATATTTCTCCAAGCATTCTGAACAAAGTCTCCTGGCGACCCAAAGGGCCCCACGAATCACCAGCCAGGTGAGTGATGCCTCATCATTATTGAGGCATTTCAACCCAGGCACCCAAGGCCATATCGAGCGAGCCTCCTGCTTCGTAAGACCGAGCTCGTCAATCAGAACGGCCCCCCTGACTAACACTTGATATAATGCCCTACTAGACAACGCCTGGACATTGGAGAGGCCATCCAACGCCCGTAAGAGGTGTTTCAGAGCACGACGACATTCGCGGTAGAAGGAGCATTCGGTTCGGGGAGTACGGCTGGCCTCCTCCAGGCGCGAGTGCACACTTCTCTGGGATGGGTAATGTTTACGGACGTCTTTCTTTCAGAAGGCGCCATCCTCATCCTATCCGCGATACATTACGTCTAGAAAGTTGATGCGAAGTATATATTGACGAATCTCAATGCTAGGCATACCCAGATCGCCGTCAGAGGGATGAAGGCAACAGATCTCGCGAGATACCATAGCAGCCTTGTCTCTCCACAAGAAAGAGAACAAGAGCATTACTAATAATATTAGTCTGGCAGACGGAAGTACAGAGAGTCGGTAAAGGAGAATCGGGTAGATGTGTGAAACGCATACTTTCGCCCTCCCCTTCAAGGAAAGCCTCCTCCAAGACCACAGATTAACCGCGATCTCGGCCTTCCCTTGTACCTCCGACCAATTCATTTCCAACTGGAGATCAGGACCGAACCAGACGCCAAGTATCTTGATCGGGCCATCCGTCCGGGAAGAGAAACTCCCTTCCACGCACCCAACCGAAAGCCAACAGACTTATCGCGGTTGATCTTGTCCCCTGTCACTATCTCATACCCACTGATCTCTTTGCTGACTTCGTCCTTCTCGGCTCTGCTCGACACAAGAATCGAAACGTCGTCAGCATAGGCAGAATACCTGGCTGAAGTGGTAGCCCCAGGCACGGAAATTCCGTGCAGGACCGGATTCGCCTTTAACTTGCGAAGGAATGGTTCCAATGCAAGAAAGTAAGCAAAGGCGAAAGTGGACAATGTTAACGAATGGAGCGAGACAATACGAAAGGCTTCGATCTTACACGATTCACCTCCACCAGCGCACCGGAGCTCGCATACAAAAGTCGGATCCAGGAGCGAAAGTCGGATCCAGGAGCGAAAGTCGGCTCCGAAACCGGCCGCCGAAAGGACTGCCTTTAGAAAGCAATGGTCAACCCTATCGAAGGCCTTGGACTGATCTAAATTGATCAGTGCAGCTTAACTGTCGACGTGTTCTAAGATCAAGCGTACCATATGCAGGTTATCATGAATAGTCCTGCCCTTCACAGCACAAGTCTGTTCGGGGCCAATCAGACTAGACAGGACAAGCTGCAAACGGTTGGCTAAGATCTTCGCCAAAATCTTTAACTCTGTGTTTAACATAGTCAAAGGGCGAAAGTTATTTAGCCCATCCCCACTGTTCTTGTCCTTACGCAGCAACTTAATCACACTCCTGGTGAAGCGTTGGGGTTTAGGTCCCTGCTTCATCCACTTGTTGAAGATCAGCTCCAGCAAAGGAACAAAAACGGGCCACTGCCTCAATTAAACTTCATAGGAAAGACCATCTAGTCACGGAGATTTATCCAGGCAAACCTGTTTCAGCACTTCCCAAATTTCCGACTCTGTAATGGGGCCCTCACACCCAGCAGCTTCTGCTGCCTCGAGGCAGGGAAAGTCGGCTAAATAGGCGTCGAAACCGAGCAGGTCTCAGACCGGGCTCCCTGGTGAAAAGATCCTGAAAGTAATCCCGAAAGACCTCGCATATGCCCGCGTTTGTAGTCACGGTCCGATTATCCGGCAATGTGACGCACGCGATATGTCACTGAGCAGCACTCCGAATTTCCTCTGCACGCAATTCAGCGGCCATATTCATCGCCTCAGAGGACATTCTTTTTAACCTAGCCCTAAGTACCAGAGCTTGATCCTTCTTGATAAGCAAGGAGGACAACTCTGCCTCAGCTAAGACTATTTCCCCACTATTACGGGATTTCACTGCCCGATCAACTTTATCTTCTAAAGCCCTTTGCGCCGCTAATCTATCTAAATTGAATCGACGACTAAAGATGGCAGCAAACGTTCTAATTTTAGATTTTAAATTATCCCACCAGGCGTTCTCAACAACCGTTCCCCTCAAACCCTCTGTATCATTAGTACCAGCTGGTCCGGAAATTCCGCTAACCAAATAATGAACAGTTTAATTTCCAGTACCCAGCCAACCTAACCTTAGACTTATCTAAGTTTACACGGACCTGGACAAGCCTATGATTCGTATAAACTCTATGTAATGAAAACTTTGACACCTAACTAAAACTCGGTCGAGGTAGCTCGCAAGCCTGCCAGGATCCGAGTTGACACTATTTGTCCAAGTCCATGTTACCTCTCGATGGTGTTCATTCCGGTACTTATCGACACGATCAAACTCATCGATAAAGTCCCAAAATGGTTTAACGTCCAGGTTGTTAGTAGCCGAATTGTGCCCTATACGATCTATATCGGGGTCAAGGACGGCATTCCAATCCCCTGCTAAAACTACCGGACGAGATGTCGTCAAATACGACCCGATCTGCCGAAACAGAGCAGGACGCTCGGAATGGGTATTGGGCGCATAAGCCCCAATGAGTCGTAGAGCCTTATACTTTATGGTAAAATTCAGCACGCAAAGCCTGCCCGCCGGATCTGCGAAGACAAGAGTACATGCAGCCTTCAAAGACTTGCTCACTAGCCAAGAGACACCCCTTGAAAGTCCATCAAAACATGCTGAATAAAGGGCGAACCCCTTAAACAGCAAGTCCTCATGGTCATGAGAAGAAAACCGGGTCTCTTGCAGACAACAAACATTCACCCCGAGGCGCTGAAGGTCGTGAGAGAGCCTCGCCTTGCGTGAATCGGACATCAGACCCCGGACATTTATACTTGCTAACCAGAGTGCCATCATGAAAATAGATTAGGGTTGCATTACTGGTTTAAACATGGGTAAGGATACCAACAGCCTCTCCCATAGACCCATGGTCCATCTCAGTCTTGAGTGCTCTATACAGGGAGGGGTCAACTAAAACTGGGACCCTCCCTGCACAAAATTGTTTTAATGATTTCAACTACTGATTTTGCACAATTGCTATTGGTTGGCAAGGCCATCTTGTGGGACATGATGGCCTCGTCCAACATCGCCCAAAGACTTCAAGAGACAACTATTTTTATCATAAGAAGCAAGTAGATGACATGGTCACTGCATGAAAAGATATGATGTGAGAATGGATTTTTTAAAAATTCACTTAAATTAGGGATTTGAAAAATTATTATTATTATTATTATTATTATTATTGTTGTTGTTGTTGTTGTTGTTGTTTCCTTTAATATCTGATGTGTACACATTTTGTCCGGGGTCTCGCCCACACACACACACACACACATACACACACACACACACACACACACACACACCCACCCACACACGCACGCACACACGCACGCACGCGCGCATATTTTACATAGATAAAGCCCTTTGTAAGGTGTGGGCAAAACTCGTGATAACATTTTTTTATCACTTTGAGGCATGGAATTCCATGAATCCCTTCAATTAGTTTACTGGTATCATTTCCAACCAATCCGGGGGCTCCAACTACAACAGGGATTGTTCATGAGCACATATCTGAGATTTCGATTTGAAGGTCCTTGTATTTTGAAAGCTTTTGAAGATCTTCAAAGATACATTGCAATCAACAGGGACTGCCATATCAATAAAGAGGGACTTTTTTTGTTTTCAGTCTCTAATAACAAGGTTTGGACGGTTAGCTTTGATTGTTCTGTCTGTGTGTATGGTTTATTCCCATAAAACTGCTACAGGTTCTATCTCAGTAACCAAATCAGGGTGTGGTGTTCATACCAGTTTCTTTCAGTTGATATTGTTGTTGTTCTCCAGCTGGACATTCTGTGTACTTGCAATTTTATGCGCCATCTTAAAATGGCTAATAAAGTTACTTATTTTCTGTCAGTGTCGAGGTTGCAATAGAAACTTTTTTCGTAGATGCTGGAAGGGCTCGGAAAATGTGGGAACGAAGAAAAGGAAACAGTATCTGACCGAGATTCACAAAAGCAATGGGTAATTCTTTGAAATAAAGCCCAGTTGCTTCTTGAAATAAAAGACAAGAGCTTCTGGAAATAAAAACCTCTTGCTTATCACGACAAAATTTTGATATTCATCCTTAAAAGCACAAGATAAATAAAGACCCTAAAAGCATGCGTCTGATGCTATCAATGTTGTGTTCTGTTTGATTGCAATGTGCAGTGACAGGAAAAATTCGGGAGATTCAAACCCGGGTCTCGTGGTCAGAATGCAAACATTCTAAATACGTTCATATATATATATATATATATATATATATATATGTATGTATGTATGTATATATATATATATATATATATATATATATATATATATATATATATATATATATATATTTAAAGATATTTTTATGTTTAACATGCTTTTTATAGATACAAGTATTTAAGTAAATGCTCTATTTATAATAAACACTACTAAATAACATTTACTGGCCCGAATGTCCGAGACATTTTCATAGAAAATATTCGTCCTTCGACAGGATTCGAACCTGTATCCTATACGGAACCTTCATATAGCCTTACGTACCTTACCACTGGGCCAAAAAGCATCGTTCGGTTGGCAAGGTCAAATTTACTGCTTATAAACTCCAATCATCCATGAATCTCTCACGTACATTCATAACTGCTCATGGCGTATCAAATGTAAACAAAAGACGTCACACATGAAATATATTTTAAATAGTATTAAATAACATTTACCGGCCTGAATGTCCGAGAAATTTTCATAGAAAATATTCGTCCTTCGTCATTTGTTTACATTTGTTTATTATAAACAGAGCATTTACCTAAACACTTGTATCTATAAAAAGAATGTTAAACATAAGAATATCTTTAAATAATTGTCGAACATTGTCCATTTCATAATATATATATATATATATATATATATATATATATATATATATATATATATATATATATATATATATATATATATATATATATATATATATATATGTATATATATATATATATTTATATATATAAAATGACAGTGAAAATAAAATATAGATGACACCATTCAAGCACAACTAATCTATTCGAATTTATTTATTATAAGGTATGCAGATGTTGAAATTATAAAAGATGGTGGTAACAAATAAACGCCAACATTTTAAACTTTTATTTATTTAAATATAAAACCCTACTAATTAACTTTATTAATTAACCATTGGCTTAATTCTTTAAATCCTAAATTCCGCATGATCTATCTTCATATAGATGCCAACGCGGGCTTTGAAAAAGAAAGAACGAAATCTACATTTTTATTCATTCAAATGCATTCTTTGAAATTATATTCCGATTCTGTTTTAATTATGTTTCAATGCTTAGTCGAACTAAAAGAAATATAATTTCCTAATATAATTATAATTTTCTGGCATTTTTGCACATTTCTACTCGTTTATGTCACTCACTAACTCATCGAGTCACCATTGTATACAAAAAACTTAAACAAAAATTTTAAATTCTCTATAAAATCCAATATTTGCCTCAAGATCTGTTTCGAAGTCTAATAGTAAATGTAGTTGGATTTTCTGAAAATAATGCTTACCTTTATTTTAAAACATAATGAAATTAACATTTTATTAGTACACAATAATAGCCTGTAAAGTTAAACGACACAACAGAAATAATTCTACTCATAACAAAAAGGACAAAAAAAGCTTATTGAACAGGAGGTACGATATTAGATTAATATCATAATACTTTTCTGATATTGAATACTCATAAGTGAATATGAGATATCGGAATTATGTCCTTTTTTTGCATCCATACCAAAAATAACCTAACAGGTAATAAATGTTAAACTAAAATAAAAGTATTTTAAAAGGTTTCGTACTCTTAAATGGAAAAACATCGGTAAAAAAATTGTCTTTATTCATATATATATATATATATATATATATATATATATATATATATATATATATATATATATATATATATATATATATATATAAGTGTGTGTGTGTGTGTGTGTGCCTGTTTCAGTTGTTGATTAAAGGCCTGTGAAAACAAAAATAGCCTTTGACATAAGTTAATTTTGAGGGAATAATTACTGACATGGAAATCGGAAAAACTAATCTTGGAAAAGGTGACTACATTTACTAATACTGTGCAACATCGTATATATGGGTTAATAATTGTGTCACTCGCATGTCAGCGTAGTAGGAAAACAACGGGAACTAAAACGTTAGTTAAGAGGTTCTTTCATAGCTACATAGGAAGGCAATATTTTCTATGAAATATTTTAACATACAGTGAGAGCAGCCTTTACAATATTATCATCTGATTTTCAAGTTAAGGCGTTTTATGATGCCTTATGTTAGAAGCAAATTAACAGTAAAGTGAGTTAAGGAAAACACATTTAGTTCTCCAAGACAGGATGATGTAAGTAGAATCTTCTGCCCGCGCTAAGAAGTTTAGGATTTGGGTTCATTCCAGATAACTCGTGTAAAAAGAAAGCACTAAAGTGGACATTTTCTGCCACTAAATGCAATGAGTCGCTATTAATATATTTCTTAACGTAGATCTTGAGTGGTATGAGATGCTTAAAACATCAGAATACTTGATAAATTGCTATAACAATCTGATATCAAATTTCCCGTCACCCAAACAGCAGCGTTCCTCATGCAACTTCAACAAAAGAGGATTACTTTATTTTCCTTTCTTTTTATTGTGTTGCTTCTGTGTGAAATCGAACCGATATGTAATGATATTACAATTTACTATTTGCCATTTAATGAAAATCCTTCAGTGTGAAGATCAACACTGACCGACATTTTGTTCGTGCAGATCTCCCACGTCAATCGAGTAATCGATTAGATGCTGTCTAAAGATTGTCAGGTATAGCTGGATCGATTGTATCGATTACAATCCTGTAGATCCAATCAAACTAAAGGTTATTAATTCCAGGAAATATTGATCTGTCTCCTGCTTCAATGCTCAAATGTTATTCCAGTTTTTATTTTGTGGAATTGCAGATCTGAGAGAAACGTAAAGATGTTTTCTTTTCAAGCGTTAAATATATTCTATATGAAAGAAAAAAAGAACATTTTAAATTAAGCCAAAGATTGGTCACAAAAAACATATTTATTTTGTTCATCTATCAACTATTCTATTAAAACACGAAACTCAAAACAATTTTCAAACTTCATCATATACTTCCATTTGATGTGTCTGTAAAAGAAAAACAGAATATTGACGGAAATATTTAATTTAGAAATATTAAATGATAAGAAAATATTCAATAGAATAGAATACAGATACCTTCAAGCTGATTATGATTTTATTTAGGAAACAAAATTTTATTAATCACTAGCAGTAAAGCCCGGCGTTGCTCGTGGTTTTATGTAGTTAAATTGCTTTTGGATTTGAATTATTGAACTTACGCACGTATCCGCAGTTGTTGAGGTCACTGATAGGACGGGAATCTCACTGGTAGCAAAATCAATGAGATCAAGAGTAACCGGTTGCAATAGATAGCTGCTCTGTTGCTGCTCCGTGCTTACCCGAAGACTGCCACCCGTTTATAATCGGTCAAGATTTTTAATTCTGGCAATGTAAAATAGTGGTTGTGTTTTCACTGTAGGACTCGCCCCTTCATTATTAAGTCCATAAGTTTTCCCAGTTTTAAGCGGAATATGCGAGCGGTAATGCCATGTTTGTGAGTGTAATCATGTCGTGTAGGAGTTCACGCTTTATCTCAAGCCATTTGGGGTTGCAGGTAAACGTTATAAATAAGCCTGGCCGCCCATATTGCCTAACGCATGTCATAGCATCCTGCGTGTGTTCATGCATGTAACGCGACCCCTCAGTGTAGGTAGAGGGCAGAATGCACAGCTTCCCAAGGTCGCGGGGATTGACTTCATTTCGAAGGCTGTCGCGTAAGTGTACGTAGGAGTCTGAGCGCAGACGTTTCTGATGATTCCATCTTAGCGGTCATGTCAACCGCAAAATGGTGGAAAATCTCCCTGCATCTATGAAGCAGGTTGGAGTCTCCATCCTTAACCATGAAACGGTATGAGAAGAAGGCCTTGCACGATAAGGCTTTGGAAGACGTTGTAGGTTGGCCACCCGAAGTATGAAGGGGAATGCCGACGTGGTAGCCATCGCCACAATAAGGGAAAAGTAAAGGGTACTACACTGCGTCATATGATCGATGGGTCTCTGAAATCCTGCGAATTGCGCCGCCTCATGATTTGAGGACATTATCGCGAGTGCGGTCTTGCTCCCCATGCATAATAGCGGCCACTTCGTTGAAAGCAGGAGCGTTGTAGCGGCGTTCGTGTTCATCAATAGGACGTTTGTCGGCCTCAATTAAAATGCAGAAGGAAGGAAAGGGAGCATTTTCCAAAGCATATTTAAAACTGCGAATGTAGCTGTTAGCATGGCCTGAAGTAGTAGTATGACATCCCTGCGAGGAACTCTTTCCGACGGCGGCAAAATATCAATCCGGGTTTCGGCCTGTAGGTTGTAGTCTGCAGTACAGTTGAAGGAATTTAGGCGTAGAGATCTCCCCAGGCAGCAGAGACCCAATACTGTGGTACACCTGCTCCTGTACTTTGAAAGTGGTTATAAAACCCTCTTCTCCAACCACCTGAGCCCCAAGTGAGGAGTTATTGTATTGACTAATTTTTTTAAGGAAGTGGTTGGAGTCGGGATGGGAGCCGGCTATTAGTCCCCTCAACAGGGTAGGTGGTTCATGCAGAGGTGGCAGTCGAACCTTGCCGGAGTAGCAACACAGACCGGCAGGCTCCTCGGCCCATTTGCAGGCGTCTCAGAATTGACAAACCCATGTCATGGACCCTACATTTATGTCGTCACGCCTAGTTAAGTTAACGCCGGGGTCGTAATTGAAAGCCAAGAAAGACCAAAAAGAGCTACTGGGAAAGGTAAGTCTCCGGGCAGCCGCAAGGCGCTGAATGTCGCTGTCGTGGTATATGCGGCGAGCTTGGGGAGTTTGAGATAAGCGCACAGCGGACATGTTTGTAACAGCCCCTGAAAGTCTGTTTGCCCTTGTATGTATGCCCTCAGAATTTCTGGCAGCAGAAGTCGCTGCAGCGTTGCGGGCATTGCGGGTTGCCCGCTGCAGTTCTGTCTCGGACTCCCTCGACCTAGAAGCGTCCCGGGATTGACGGGCATGCCTGCGGTCAAATGTTTCAGCTGCCATTGACCTGGCAGTTTGTGGCAGCATTCGTAGCAATTCGAACAGACCTACGGAGCGGAGTCTCAGCTGCCCTAGCGGTCACTGTTGCAGCAGCATCCCTGGATTAACGGGTGCGCTTGCGAGCAGGTGTCACAAAAGCCTCGTCCAGGCAGTGGTGGCAGCATTCGTAGCATTTCGCACAAACCTACAGAGCGGTGTCTCAGCAGCCCTGGCGCTCGCAGTTGCAGCAGCGTCCCTGGATTGACGGGCGCGCCTGCGGTCAAGTGTCTCTATTGCCCTTGATTTCATAGTAACAGCAGCGTTTCTTACGATACGAAGAAGCCTTTGATGATGAGTCCCGGAAACCCGAGATGCAGAAGCAGTTGCTTCAGGCTGTGCGTTCATTCTCGACCGTTGTGTATTCTTGAGCCTTAATCGCAACGAAACCCAGTAGGCAGCTTTCCCAGCCAAGCAGGTGGCACGCTCCTCTTGTGACTGCGATGACTGCGTAAGGGCCCTGCGTTGAGAGAGCTGTGATAGTCGCATTGTAGTCTGCTCCTGGGACTCGCGGGCCCTTCTTGCCCTCATAGCTGACGCTCTTGCAGAGCGAAGGTTAAGACGTATCCTCCTTCTTGGCGGCATGGGGAAAAGTGATACTAGTAGTGGTTGATTAGGGTTTCTCAATTGCAGGAGTACAAAGTCTAACTTAGTTTCGAATGGCGTGAGCCAGAATTGGGAAGGTAGGTATTTAAGTAAAACAGCTGAATAAATTGTTTATGATAGTTGGAAAAATTTAGTTAAACAGACAAACGGAAAACAAAAACGTAAGAAAAAACTTGCAGTA
>OZ038481.1:129113060-129168060 GCA_964036315.1 Acanthosepion esculentum | reverse complement strand
GAATATTAAAAATACAACATTGCTCATAATCTTTTGTCTATACAGAAGAATTACTTAACTGTAAATACCCATATCAATTGTTATAGTTATATCCCCATTAAATGCGAAATTACAGTAAAATAATTCTGTATATATATATATATATATATATATATATATATAATAAAATTATATATATATATATATATATATATATATATATATATATATATATATATATATATATAGAACCAATGTTGTGTATGAGTTTAAATGTCCCATGGAAGAATGCTCTTCTAATGCACATACATATATTGGATTTACAATCACCCGGCTCTCCAAAAGATTAACTCTGCCTCTAAATAATTTTAGCTCCATTAAACAACATATTAAGTCACATACTGTTTCCCTTATGCAATCTGATATACGTAAAATACTTATAGAAAATACTAAAATTATAGATAAACATACAGACATTAGACGACTTAAAATCGTAGAGGCATTACATATTAAAAGCAAAAGACCTCTTATTAATCGTATAGATTACAATATTTCTGGTAACATATTACAATGTTTATAATATATTTAAATTTTATAACTTATTCTTCATTCTTTTGAGTAGCAACATTATTACGCTACAAGATAATTGGCAAATGTTTGTTTACAAAAATTTTGACTAAAAATATTGACCCTGAAGATGAACAATGATGTTCGAAAGCGCTAGGTCATCGTATGGACAATACTTATTTCGAAATCATTTTCAAATAAAAAGTCTCATTAGAGAATATGAGAAAATTCAAAAGAAAATATGCAAGACTATGTTGTCTTTAACATTCAATACTACATGTTTAAAAGAAAAGTTGCTGCAAAATTACACACACACACACACACATATATATATATATATAAGTATCTATCTATATATATATATATATATATATATATATATATATATATATATATATATATAAATTAAAATATTTTTGCCCTTCCTTGCTTTTAAAGGAGTGACCTTTGCCGTGCTGATGTTGCTACATGCCTTACTTCTTGCCTATCACACACTGCGAATTTTTTCTAAGCTCTATACTAAACATTAAATCTGTTACGAAAAAAGAACTAAACAAAATGAACACAAAACGATCAGCTATAAAAACAGGACTCGTAACTGGAAAAACCGAATGAAAAAAGAATGTAAACAACAAATACTTTTCACACCCAACACAGTTCTGCGGAATCAGAATCAACGTTGTGTTTAAGCAAGCGAATGAGCCAATTGGAGTAAAGTGCCATGCATATTTAAATTTTTCCCACTTGTGACGAATGCAGCTAAAGATTTTTTACATGCTAGCATGCTAGTTAATATTCGTGTCAGTTAGCTGTTGGATCTAACGCTGGCCATTAGAATCTTCCTGCCTATTCGTAGCAGCCAGATTTAGGCTCTCACTCTGGCTAGTAGGAAATGGCCGCAGACTACATGAAAACTACCGTAGAAGCATGAAAAAATTTTTTCCACTGTCGATGGGACTTGGGAAATGTAAAGTCGGCCTTGCCCTTCCACAAACTTGGAGCATGTGCATGTAAATTTTGGTGCAAATCCGTCGAGAATTGCGGCCGTGCATTCGTTACACACACACACACACAGACACACACACACACACACACACACACACACATCCTGCCTTATATATATATATATATATATATATATATATATATATATATATATATATATATATATATATATATATATGCGTGTATCTGTGTGTTCAATAAATGTTAATCCTTGCTGATTCTTATATTCAAAAAGGCAGACTTCGTAGGCTGCTTTTGGTTATTCTTTGCACAGTAGAGCCAAATAAAAGCTATTTCATCAAACTGTGAAGAGTGGATAGCATTCGAATTGTACAGTCGCATGAGTGGCCAGTGACAGTTTCGGGTTATTTTATGGCATGATTGTTGGTGAATAGGCGAATAATATCTCTATTTCCAAATCTTTTACAAGCTTCTAGACGGCAGAGATAGACAGATTAATTTCAAAAAATCTTATCGATAACATTTCATCTGAGTAAAGATGAACGAGCAAAACACAATACACAATGCAAACACTTTCACATGAAAGTGGTTGTTCCAAGCATCACCACACATATATACATACCGATATGCATATATCTTTACATAACTATCTACATAAATATATATTTATAATCGGGTACAGAAAAGCTCAGGGGATCGCCCATTTTAACCCATGATTTGACCAAATTATTATAAGTCATATTTTGAAAGTGTAAAGCTTCCAGGTATCCCACAAAAATAGAATTTTACCATGATATATTTCATTACACTAGCTCCTAGTTTTCACTGGTGTTTTCAAATGAGTGCTTGTTATATATAAACTGATTTTACAAGGAATAATACGAAATAAATGGAGTGCAAATGTCCGTGTTACATTATGTTTAAGTATATTGTAGACATTACTCAAAATGTATACACACGCACACGCACACACACATGTATATATATATATATATATATATATATATATATATATATATATATATATATATATACATACATATATATATATTTTGTATTTGCGATAGAAATAATCTGTATAAAATCTTATAAAGTTTAATGTTCCTAGCTTTAAGTATAGCTAAAATAACTAATGTGATTTCAGGCATTACTGTAAATCAGTTGCCAAATGTTTTCTGTGAACTGCAAAATCGTATTACCCTTTGTATTGCTAATGATGGAGGACATGTGGAAACTTAAATAAAATTTCAATAAAACCTTAAAAATATAGATTTACTTCTTTTTAATCGTTTTTACAAATTATTTCTATCGCAAATACAAATAAAGTTATAATTTTTTTACAGTGCACTGACCATTACGTGATTTAAATTTTAATAAAAATACCTGGTTCTTGCAATGATGGCGCAGTTATATATTATACTGAGATTACAGATTTTCAGTTTAATATATATATATTTGAAATTTGAAATAAACGAGGTTTATATATATGTAAATAAAACTATTTTAGAATTGTCAATATTATTTTTTATATTAAGCATAAATGCAGATTACTTTAAATGAAAAATGAAAATCATAATTAACCTTAAAAGTTAATCTGGATCAACATGTTTAAGCAGATATTTATTGTTATACCTAGAGGTAACAATTAATTTATTTCTCTTGTTTAATAACCTGGGGTTATTCAAGTGTTTTAAGATACGAAATTTCATCACGGTAAACACGTCGTAATCAGAGGAATTTCTGTCTCTCTCCTTTTAATATATATATATATATATATATATATATATATATATATATATATATATATATATATATATATATATATAGTTTACGAAAAACTAGGTAATCTGTATGGGTAGACCCAAAGAGGATAAAATCCACAGAGCTCAATATAAATCAGAGCTAATAATTTAAATAAAAATAATAACAGACCACATTAAGGCTCCATATATAAATTATTTCAACTCAACCCTTTTAAAGGACTGCGGATCATCTGTCTTTACTTCCAAAGGTTGAAACAAAAAAACCTTTGGAAGTAAAGTCTGATGATCCACGGCTTTAAAAGGGCTGTGGTGAAATAATTTATACATGGAGCCTTAAAGTGGTCTGTTTTTATTTTTAATTAATATATATATATATATATATATATATATATATATATATATATATATATATATGTATATATATGTGTGTGTGTGCGTGTGTGTGTGTTTTGTGAAACTGATAAAATTACACGTGTTCATAATTGCTCTGCAATTTAATGAGTCCTAAATTCGCGTGGACACCGTGTCGTCATTCGTTGGAAGGAGTCAATCTTTTATGTGCCCGGGCAGAAGCTGCTCTACAATCACTGAAAATCTTATCGTTATTTATTAAATTTGTCTTAGGTCTGGCACAAAGCTGCTAGGATTGTCTGTCAAAGTGAGTGGAATACGTAATTACTCCTCAGAAATGTCGTTATAACCACCGCTACTCCAAACCACCTATATATATATATATATATATATATATATATATATATATATATATATATATATATATATATATATATATTAGGCAGCATATATTATATATTATTATAAAGAAATAATCATACATTGAATCAATTAGCAATATTAATGTAATTTAATGGCGAATTCTCTTCGCTAACAGACGTAATATAAGCATTAACCCTCTAACAATACACTGTATGATGTAATCCTTATGTATACAAATGTTGTCAGATGGATCTGGTGTATTTTTAGAGCAGCAAGTACTTTCGAAAACTTCATATACTCATCATCAGAGTGTAACTTTTTTCCTATAAAAACAAAACTCGAAGACGAAATAGATGTATTTTAGACCGAAAGATGTGTTTTTTAAGAATGTGTTATTTATTAACGGTTATATAATATTGGAACGTGCAAGTCGCAACGCTAAAGTTCAAATATTTCAAGTGAGAATTTTTCTTTTTATGAATTTTGTAATGTAGTAAATCCACGAATTCTTTTGTTGTAAGTGTTTTCCAGTTAACGTGACATGAACTAAGTACATAATTTTATAAGAGTAGAGTGATGTGTCTTAGAATTTTTTTCTCCATGAAAAAAATTATACAGATATATATATATATATATATATATATATATATATATATATATATATATGATTTTTGGGTCTTTCCTTTCCATTTAACATTATTTCTTAGTACTAAAAACATTATTTTACTGGTTATACCAGTTTCCGTTAGATATTTCTGTTCAGTGACAAGGAGGGTATCAAACGTCTACTGGCCTTTAATATCAAACGTAGCAAAAGTCAATGCATATATACATTTTGTAGGTCGATGCCGATTTTGATCTTGCTGAAATATGTGTTGGCTAGGGGATAGAAAATACTTTGTAATGTTTGTGCTTGAGATTTAGACACGAAGGAAACACTTCTACATTGTCCGACTGTTAAGACGCAACTATCCATTTCTGTGAGTTTGCTCTCCCTCTACTGGGAAGATGTCTTCAGACCCGAAATAAACACTTCCACATTGTTCGGCGGTTAAACCCCGACTCCCTGATATCCCTTTCTCTAGTTACCGTTCTCACTCTGGCTCAGCCAATCAAAATCGACTTCTTTGTCTTGTCTTCCATCAGACCTCAAAAGTCAACACCAGGGGGTCACGGCAGCGATATATTTCTCTAAAAAATAATAGTCTGCTAAACAATTATTTAACAGCCATATTGTACAAACCAGCAGGGGAAAGATTTATCAAAATTAATTCACAGAAATAAAAAAAAATCGTAAATTTCCCTTCCAAGCTTTTAGCGTGGTTCTGGTTGTATTTCAGCAGCTGTGAGTGTTTCGTCAGATTACGCAAAATAATGTTTTTAAAATAAATTGAAATTATCCAATTAAAGTTGATTAGGTGTTCAGAATATGCTTATTTATAGGATAAATATGCAGTCTGAGTTTTAGCTTATCTTTTGTTAATATTTACAAGTATTTATTTAGTGTTTTAAGATTTTATTATTCAAGTCGATAGTTGTTTATCACGTTATAAATACACATTGATAACGGATTGCTTCTTTTCATTTTTTTATCTAGTTCTTTATTTTTCATTTCAAAATATTTACACGGCTCATAGGAAAAACGATATCCAAGACGGGAAAGAAGATATTCTTTATGCTCTTTAGCAGTGCTGATATATCGTTAGAAATAATGTAGAATTTTAACTTTGATTGCGGAAAAATCTTTTAAACACGTAATTGACAACATCGGCAATATGTAAATTAAAAAAATAAACTGGCATTATGGTGAGTAAAATTATGATATAAATTTAAGCATAATAAATAAAACGTTGAATGAAGAGGAAGGAAATATTTGAAGACATTGTTTTTGTGAAAGTAAATTGGGAAACCATGCAGAAGATTTAAAAAAAAAAACATTGACTTAATTAATATCACAAGTAACTTTGGCAAAAACTACATGAAAACTCATTCCCCCGTAGTATTTTTGGTAATTCGTTTATAGCTTCATAGGATGAGCCCGTGAGTTATGCTTTAGGGCGCGTCCTTCATATAAATAGTCAGCATTCGTGATCTTGAAGACAAATGCGGAAATGCTTCAGGCAAGTTTGTAGAATCTAATCTATCATTATCTTAAATTTTGATCACAGAAGTATTAAGAGTATATTAATGCGATACAAAACTCAATCACAAGAGGTAGAATAACCAAAACATTAAGAGATTGGACAACTTAATATATTACAAACATTCTAGTCAATTAATCAAACAAATATATATATGATAATAGAAATATATTCACGCAAATGTTATTATCGCGAAGCAGTAAAAACCGCTGCAAGTAATGTTTAAATGGAAACCGTAAGAAAGCTAACATAATTAATGAAATAAAGCAGACGAAAGTTACAGAATACCAAGGACAGTATGTTAACATGAAAAATATTAAAATAACAATTTATTCAGATATATAGCATATTGTATTATAACATTGACTGCCAACTCTTTCTTATGCTTTCGACTTTCGTTATTGCACTCTGTTAGCTATCTCTTTTACTTTTAACTTTCTTCTACTCAAGACTCCATTATATTAAATAAAACCTCCGATAATATAGAAATGGCTCTTTCGCTACATCTATCTGCGAATAGTCTTGTGTTTGGTGATTTTAATGCTCATCATATCAAGTGCTTTAAGCATTCTAATCTTACTAATGTTGCCGGTATACAGACTTTCAGTTTTTCCATCCCTCAGTTAAATAGTGGATTTACCTACTCGTTTGCCTAGTAAAACATTTCGACATTCTTCTGTTCTTGATTTGTTTCTTACCTCCTCTCCTAGCTCTTGTCGAGCATTACATTCAAATCATGTTGCAGTATCTGCTATTTCTTTTGTGTCGTCGATTAGAAATGAGTGTCCACAAGGCATGTTACCAGCCTACTGATCGGGATTTCTTGGCTTTATTCGAGACGCCGTTGGATATTCTTAACCTTCCAAATGAGGATTTTGCCACAGAGTTTTCATCTTGGATTAAAACCAGCATTGATTCTTTTGTACCTTCTTGCAAATATCAGATGAAGCCACAATCTTTTTCTTGGTTTAGCCACGATAGCCCATAGGTATAACTTTATCCGTGTGTACCAGCGTGATAATTCCGATCACACCAGACGATTTGCGACTGCTCGATATAAATTTAAACTTGTCATCAAAGAGGCTAAGTCTTTGTTGATAGAATGTGAAACAGTATAGCCTCTAACAATTTTGGTTTATATAACTAATGGAGGCTTTGTATTAATGCTTTAAATAAGTATAAATTATTTATATCCCCCCCTCATCACTCAGTCTGATGTGCTCACATCTTATAACGTTTTCATCGTAAATTCACCTTAAATGCTTCTCTTACTTATCTGGTGTATATTTGTCTGACTTTCCACTTAGAGCTGAGTGTCTGTTGAGTGATATACATATTGTTCTGTCCATGTCTTCTGTCATCAATCTTAAACTCACAGAACATATAAACTTGATGGCATTTTGCTTCTTGGAAATTATCTCCTTTAGTTCTTGTCTTTAGAAACTCAGGCATATCATCTAATCCTTATATTTATCGCCTTATTTGCCTTCTACTTCATTTGGGCAAATTATAAGAGGTTCTAATTAACTCTAAATTGGTTAAGCTTCACACATAGCAATGTTTTTCACTTCTCTTGATCAATTGCTGATATATTAACAATTATTGCTGAAAAAGTCTATCAAGCTTTATATAAGTATTGTGAAACTCGGACTATTGCTTTCGGAATATGCTTATGGTACTTCTGGGGGAATTTTGGAATTGATTAAGTCATTCGCGAAATGAAAATCTCCTTGAAATGTCACGCTTCTAAATCTTTTTGCATAAAGCAAGGTGTTCCCCAGGGCTCTAAACTTGGAGTTACATTGTTTCTAATTTTCATAAATGAACTTACTGGTGTCATCAGTTCTCAATTCATCATCTATGCTGATGAACCAACTATTTACTCCTGTTTAATAGTAAGTGTGATCGGTTCGAAAAGGTCAAATTAGAAGCTTATATTGAATAAATTGCTAAATCTACAGCTGAGAAAATGTATGTCGTACTAGAAAACTTTTCTCGCTAAAATTTATCTTAAATATTTATAAGTCTACCAATCTTCATTGCTTTGAATATTGCTGCCACATCTGGTCTGGCTTTCCTGCTATATATTTAGAGACTCTTGATAAAATTCAAAGAAGAATCCCTAATGTTACTGATCCTGACATGGCATCTTGACTTCAGTCTCTTTCCCGCCGCTGTAACGTAGCTTCCCTGTGCATTGTCTGTAAATCCTGTTAAGCAGTCACTAGAATCGGAGTATGCCAATCTACCAGGACGGCCAGCTAATACCCATTGCAGAGGCATGCTCAGACACATTTGTGTTTGTTAAATACCCACTGAGTGTAACTGTGGTTTATACTGCAACTATGCTGAGCGGACCTTACTTACAGTTTATAGCTCAGACGGCGTTATCTAGCCTGATCATCAGTCGGAAAAAGACTGCCACTCCCCGACCCTCGGTCACGATGCAATGGGACTTCGTGCTAGCATAAACACCGACAGGTCCCAAGGTTTCCTTCTACACAATTTGACTCACAAGGCTGCGGTCAAAACCTTGTATGGTTTTCAGACACTTTTCAAAGATGCCGCACGATGGGATCGCCTCCTCAAAAAGGATAAAACAAAGAATTACCTTGGGGAGATTCGAAGCCAGGTCTCATGTTCAGAAAGCGAACGGTCTAACCACTCGGCCACGTGCACTAGTTTTTGTTTCTATGAATAGTTTCTATAAGATTTCTCTAAATACTTTCATGGTAATTGTTCCTCGCTGGTAGCTCAATATATAAAGTAAGCTCAGTGCCAGATTAATGACAAAGTTTCATCATTTTAAAATTTGAATAAAAGTACATTTTCTGAAATTGCTTTTAATTCTTATTGCACATATGGTAATATTTTGGTATGGAGGTGAACTCTTTCAAGAATTAAAACAAATAAAGACGGGTTTTTATTATCTTCGGACAATATTTCTCCGATTAAAGA
This sequence comes from Acanthosepion esculentum, assembly GCA_964036315.1. Classification (NCBI taxonomy): domain Eukaryota; kingdom Metazoa; phylum Mollusca; class Cephalopoda; order Sepiida; family Sepiidae; genus Acanthosepion; species Acanthosepion esculentum. Next base: position 129,158,972 of record OZ038481.1, on the reverse strand, counting down.
CAAAAGAACATAAGATTACAAATATGTCATACCTTAATACACACACACACACACACACACACACACACACACACATATATATATATATATATATATATATATATATATATATATATATATATACACGTTCATCCAGTTTAATTTTTAATGTAAATTATGCTTGATTTTTATAAAAAAGAATAATCTCCCTTTAGGCGTAATATAAATATAATAGTCACAACTCTAAATAACTTTTGCACACACACACACACACACACACACACACACACACACATATATATATATATATATATATATATATATATATATATATATATATTCATATATATATATATATATATATATATATATATATATATATATATATATAGACAGAGAGAGATCGCGCTTATTTCAAATGCCAAACATATATGGAAAATTAAAAAAAAATGTATACTATATAACTGCGCTAACATTTCGATAAAAAGATACTTTTTATTTAAATTCAAATTACGTAACTACTTCAGCAAATGAAGATTGCATTGTGCATGAAACTCCGAGGCGTACTTCCCGTGAGGAATAATATGTATATTTATGTTATATTACATCGAATACTGTTTTACTAACCACATCACTATATGTGAGATGTTATATATATATATATATATATATATATATATATATATATATATATATATATATATATATATACAGATGTTGCGTGCCACTGAATTTTGGAAGGATTAGCAGCAAGGTCTCTGACCAGGAGGTTTTGAGTACCGTGGAACCACCTATTAATTGCTGATGTTCCCAGGTCCATCCTGACCCAGGGATGTAGCAAATATTAGGTTCCCAGCTATGGGCAAATGGTTAACTATTACCAGCAATACTTTTTGGAAAAACATATTACCAGCAATACAATTTTGAAGGAAACAAATTTTTGTCAAAACAAAATATTACCAGCAATAATAAATTTTGTCGGCATTAAATAAACCATTGAGATTGATATGCCGTAAAACAAAGTAAACTAAACCAATCCAAACCTAAAGTATACATATTCTATTCATACGAATCTATCCTAAAAATGTTGTCGGCATTAAATAACCCATTGAGGTTGATATGCCGTAAAACAAAGTAAACTAAACCAATCCAAACCAAATAATACATATTCTATTCATATGAATCTATCCTAAAAATGCTGTCGGCAATAAATACCCATTGTAGATGATATGCCGTAAAACAAAATAAAACAAACCAAACCAAACCTTTCTATTTTTTGAGGTCTAGAATCCTTCAGATTTGAGCTAAGGAAAATGATTATGGTCACTTGATGAAGACCAAAGCGTTTGGTCAAGAACAGGGGATCATGGCATTTCACAAAAGTTATAACAACTGAGGTAATCATGTTTGTCTTATGTCTATGTTATCAATAGAGTAAAATACAATCCCGTACTCCAGAGTGTTGCCTGGGGGGAAAAGATACAATCGGTTCAATAAGAGAAGTAATATTTTTAAAAATTGAGGTTTCTGGATATTATATAGGAGCGATGTTTTAATATATTGATTAGTGCTATGTTGTAATATATATTCAAATTTCTGTGTTTAGTCACTTGCCTCAATTGTGGATAATTGATTGATTGATCTGTTCGATTTTTACTGTTTGTCAACCTGTTGTAGTTTATTTAAACCGAATTGTAGGAGGTTTCATACAGTACCCGATTTCCCCAAGTGGAATCCTTCCTAAGTTGTCTGGACTAAACACTGTTTAACTTCTGTGATCGAATAAGATTAGCGTGATTAGAAGTTTATGATTCTGTAATTTTTTCTACACGCTATGTACCCTAAAAAGAAAAGACTTTTTCGAACACAAAAAAATTAAATTAAATCATAATCGTAGAACCTAGTCTTACGTCTTTAATGAAACATTAAGGATTGCTGCCTAAATACACAATGCATGCATGCGCATATATATGATAAAAACCGTTTGGAGGATTTTGAGATAATCATAATTAAGTAATTCATAGAGTCTAGAAGAAACCTCAACAGAATGCAGAAAGCACTGGAAGGCCGTTTTGTCCTATATTTGGGACTCATCAGCAGTGCTCATACACTACCGAGAATTGAAACCCGGAGAGTTAAGATATCAGGCAAACGTCATACCAACTGTACCAACGGGTCTCGGATTAGACTCAATATAGCGCCGCTCGATCACATATTTCGTGGAGGAATACACCCGCCTTTCCCTTACCTATAGGACTCTACCCCCAAGTTCCACGACTCTTATCTCCAAGCCGCTCTATACAGAGCGTTAGAAGTTCAAGAAAATATATACAACTGATATAAACTATTAGGAGGTTTCTTCTAGACTCGATGAATTACTTAATTATATATATATATATATATATATATATATATATATATATATATATATATATATATATTATATATACAAAGAAACAATCATGCATAGAATCAATCAGCAATATTAATGCGATTATTGGCGCTATCACATCGCTAGTAGAATATATTGCATGCATTAAAATACTGTTAATCCATATAATGATGTGATCCTTATCCATAATATATATATATATATATATATATATATATATATATATATATATATGTGTGTGTGTGTGTGTGTGTGTGTGTGTGTGTGTGTGTGTGTGTGTGTGTGCGTGTGTGTTTGCGTGTGTGTATGTGTGTGTGTGTGTAGGGTGAGATTAGAGGAACGCATGTTTTAAAAGCATTGTAATAAAAAGTAATTATGAAAACAACAAAATATATATTGAAAAAAATGAGAATGAAACTGGGTTTATGATATTACAACACATTGTACATTGTCCATCCATTTCGTTTAAAAGCGATGTTGCAGGTTTGATCAAATTATTCACAGATTTTCCATGACATTGAGTGAGATCAGCTTCTTAGGAATATCTCCCACTTGAAGGAATATCCTGCAGTGTCTTTGCGGTTTCAAATTATTCCATCTGACAATTATCTGTTGATAAAGCAAAAGGATTCCGCATGAAATAGTTCCTTGTCTTATAAGCTCTCATCATTAATGCTGCACTTCTGTGAATACAATGGCTTACTTTGCATTATAGATGCTCTAAGATTTGAGTTAATTTTTGTTAAACTGTTTATATATATATATATATATATATATATATATATATATATATATATATATATATATATATATATATATACATATATATATGAAGAAATATAGTCTTAAAGTGTGCTATATTTATGGTATAAAGTGCTCAATATCAGAGATAGAGTATGTGTAAATATAAAAGAGAACATAGAAGTTAACACTTAGAGGCGACAGTCTGTTTCATGCTAGATGCAATCGTCTGGCCACGAGTGCTGTTATTTTCTTGGCTATTTATATATACTTGTCAGTGGTGCATTGTGGGTAGTCTATTTTGGCAGATATTTTACCAGAAGTCGGTTATTTGTTTATTTGTGTCAAATTATTTTCCTTGTTTTTATTTAATTAATTTTTGTTTTTTATCCTTTATATTTATTTTATTTTTATTTTTAATTTTGATCGGTGTTTTTATTAACGTAGTAAAAATTTGTTTTTTATAGCTTATTGTGTGTAGTCTATTATGGCGGCTAATTTATCGGAAGTCGTTTATTTGTTTATTTATTTGGGTCAAATTATTTTCCTTGTTTTTATTTTTATTTTTTAACTTATATATTTATTTTATTTATTATTTTTATTTTGATGGGGTTTTTTATTAACGTAATAAAAATTTGTTTATATGGCTTATTTAATAGTTTTGTTTTTGTTTAGGAAGATAAAGCTATTTGTTGAATTTTGGGGTTGATTGTTGTAATGCCGAGAAAAATAAAAGCACTCGCGGCCTGACGAATGCATTTGCATGAAACAGACTGTCGCCTCTAAGTGTTGACTTCTATATTCACTTTTATATATATATATATATATATATATATATATATATATATATATATGTATTATAGTGGAAGCCTAAAATATATAAAAAACAAACAAAAAAGGTGTGCCAGCTCGAAAGGCGTAAAAACACTCACTCACACAAACAGACACAGGCACACGCACGCACACACACACACACATGATACATGTTTCATTAAATAAAATAAATAGTGTCCATTTATTTTATGTAAATTCTTTTCATATTATATGATAAGCTTAATAACATTATCATTAAACGAAGCAAAAAATCACAATGTTGATACATATTTTTTAATCGAATCTAAGCTTTCGGCTCACATAAGCCATTATCAAAGATGACAATTACAGTACAGAACAAACAATATATATATATATATGTATATATATATATATATATATATATATATATATATATATATATATATATATATATATATATTCCTTGTCTCTCTTTTTTTCTACCCCTTTCCTTTCTTTTCCCTTGCTCTATGTCCTTTGTCTCTTTCCTCTGTTCCTTTCACATCCGATGAAAATAGGAGGTACACCTATCTGCTCAGACCCACACCTGTTTTTTCTATATTACTCCCCGCTTCCATATATCTCTCTAGACATGCATGTCTCTTTCTTACATTTCTTTTTGCCCTTCATTTCTCTATACATGTCTCTTCCTTGTTTCCCTTTTCGTTTTCTTTCTTTTTTTCCTTGCCTGAATTGGCGTCAGTCGAGGATTCTACCACTAAGCCGTTGGCGCACGGCAGGGATGAAGGTGAATTTACGCGTATTTATTTTTTGGATAGACACATAGTGACTGAGAGAACTCTATTCGATTTACCGAAGAGCCTTGCATTATTAGCCGTAATAGTCATTGTTTACAAACCAACATTTCCTCCCCAGAGAGCTCAACCGAAATAAATTTTTCAGGAGCATATATATTGTCATCCACAGACAGACTATTTCGCTTTATCACAGGTCATCAGAGAGAGAGAGAGAGAGAGAGAGAGAGAGAGAGAGAGAGAGAGAGAGTTACAAAAAGAAAGGAGGAGGGAATAGGTACAGAGTAGGTACTGATTATTGATTTACTTTCATAAAATATGATTTATTTTTAACAATATATCTGCAGAAGTAGAGTACAATTTGAAAATTCTACATAGGCACTAGAGCTGTCTACCATTATTTGTAATTGTTTGGGTAGATTAAAGAGTATGTCCCGTACCTTTTATCACATTTTCGTTTCAATCTGCACGTTAAAGGACGAGTGCCCGTGTGAGTATCTACCACAGATCCCATACTCATCAGCTTGAAATTACAATTTCTGAAGGTCAAAGCTTCTAGTGTAGCACACTGTTCGCGAAAACCGTTCTATCATATCCGCACTTGCATACCACAAAGCCTCACTACGTCACGTGATGCTTGAGGTGCATAATCGTGCCATGTCAGGGGTTGTGCCACTCTGGGCTACACGTGTCACTCTGAAATAAAAACAGAAATTAACAATGAAATTATAATACTTTAGGGAACACATTATATTTTTATAAACAAGAGTTATATCTAATTTTCAATAGAGAGGTTTTTTTCCACCCACCATGTATATATGGATAGATAAATGGATAGATAAGCCTGAATATGGTCGTTACTCTGTCTGTACCTCATATGTATTGCGTGTCCGAGTGCTTAGAATGTTTGCATTCTAACCATAAGATCTGGCGCCAAATCTGCTGATAATTGTTCCCTAGGAAAAGGCCGAAAACAATAGTAAATGGTTGACCTTTTCAGTGAATTTACGTACACAAAACTGCTTTAAGCTGCCGATTGTTGTGCTAGTATTGTCACAATAAATCATGATGTATGTTTCAAGCCCCACTGGCCTGTCTAAGCTAATGATCATGCAAAATGCTTTGCTCTCTGCAAGAAACTGTAACTAATGTCGGCTCTATGATAAGGAAAGAAGACAGAGCGTCTCCATATAGCGTTCAGTATTCACTAAACCTGTTTGGCAACATCTATTCATACCTACGTTTAGTCGCATCTTTTAAACTCTGTATCTATGATATATCGATATAAAGAGAAAGACTGTTATTCGACGCTCAGACGAGTATCATGAAACACAATGATGTGCCACGTACTTTCTTAGCAATGAATTTATTATATTTTTATCCCACTGTGGTAGGCAGTACTGAGGTAGACGATACATGTCTTTGGGCAAAAGAATAATAAAGGTGGACACCCTGAAACTATACGATAGAATCTTACGAGAAAGGGATTTAGTCTTAAACTATTTTCTCATATCTGACCAAAACATAGAAAATATATTTTTGAAGAATTTCCTCGTGCCAAGAACTTTTTAGCAGACAATATATTATCTTGCTTCCATAACATTCTTAATTTTTTGCATTCTTATTCAATAATATTGTCATGGACAAGGACAAATAATTCGAGAATATGGCCATGCATGATAGAAAACTGGGAAAATGCATACTTTGTGTATCTTTCTATATCTCTGAGATATGGTATTATGGTTACTTACATTATTCGGACTGTTATCCTCATATTCATTGCTAAATTCACAACGTTCCGGCCATTGTACGCTCCGGCCTTCTTCAGGTTGTTGGAATTTCGAACCGAACCCATTATTTCGCCCATCGGGGTAGATTGTTTTAGTTCCATGTGCCATGCCTCTTCCGTATAACTGATCCGGATTTCCCTTCAATTCAACTCTCCAAGTTTGTTTTTTTCAGCAGTGCTGTGGTCAGATATAGAACTCAAAACACTTTGGATCTAGTCACTGAATCTAACCAATGCCTTTATCCACTGAGCCATATGTCCTTTTTTGTTATTCATGTACATGTTGTATGGATTTATTTTAAATTTCTAAAATATAATGTAACAAATTTCTTTCGCTGTTAATTTAAAGGGGCGTCCCAAATAAATATTAACTGTTGACATCCCACAGAAATCTGTAGAAGTGCGTTGATCTTGGCAAGGACAAGATTGAAAATAATGTTTGAAAAATTAAGAATAGAGAACCGATAAGTAATTTTATCAGATTCAATTACATACAATAATATAAAATAACCTTGGGTGATGCTATATATCTATTTGCGCTATCATTCCCCGCTATGGTTAAATAGCATGGTCTCCTGGACTTTCTATACTTGAGCGGCAAACCAATAGAAGTCTAAATCTTGGAAAAGCGTGGAATGTCCAAAAAAAGAAAATCTCCGAAGATGCTTTTTCTGTTATTGCAATTCATTTCCGTATATCCGTGTGAATTTTTTGAATTGTCCTTCGATTCTCCCGTGTGCGTAGTTGCAGGCCAATCAGCGTCAGAATCATCGATTCTATCTACAATAAATAATAACGGTTGTTCTCTGAACGCATTTCGGTATTTGTGTCGTTGCTTGAAAGTCACGTGTTTAGATTTTTTTCTGAGATTCAAATCATTGATTTATTTCTGAACCAAATCAGGAACATGCACCGAAAATTCTCAAAATAGTATTTTCGGCTAGAGGATCCTTTTTCATTTCCCTGTAATGAAGTATCGTTGCATTCTGCCTTCAAAATTGTTCTTGAATTACAGAGTGAATTATTTAACGATACTCATTTCCGAATAGCTTGCACAGTCCTGAACAGTCATATTTATCATCATCGTGATCATCACTCCCTGATGGGATTGTTTTTGTAGATTAAATATTTTGCAAATACTCGATTTATTCACGAATAAAAATTATATTAAAAAAAAGAGCTTATTTATTATACGATAAATTAGTACAAAAATGCCGCTCAGAAACACATTTGAATATATATTTTATTAATTTAAAATTATCCGTAATTCATTGTCATATAGGAGGATTGCTATTACATCGCAATTCAGCACACTGTTTTTTTTGTTACTAAGAATTTTTTCTTCGTACCCTGATACGTTTTAAACGGTACCTTTTGATATTCTAATACATTTAGATTTCCATTGTACGTCTTCCATCCGCTGTTAAACCACTACCCAGATATCCAAACTTCTTCACTGTTTTCTTTCGACTTCTCCAATTCGTGGTTCGTGTTTTAAGCTTCCGGTTTTGCTGGCAACCTTTCTCGCTTCTTACATTTGATAGAATTTATTTCTTCTCTTTCTTTACTCTCTTGTTGATGAAGTATGTCAGTTTCCTGGAAGTAATGCAGTTTTTTTTCTTTGTCTACGATGAACATAATTAAATCTCCGTATTATCAAATAAAAAAAAATCAGGTACATCGAATGTCAGAACACTAAATCAATATGGCTAGTTAGAGAATATATAGCAGGAAATGTATACGTTAAATATAGATATTATCGACCTGTGCTAGACTAGGTGGATACGAAGGGATATTTCGTCAATGAGAAAAACAGGTTCATGCAAAAACAGATGAGAGACGAGCAGGACTTATATTAGACTAAGACCTGAAGGAATATTTTCAGGGATACTATCAACTATCTGATAGATTTTTTGTAGTTAAAATGAAAACTTAACATATCCAATTTAGTTTTATATGAACCGCCAACACAAAATACAGAAGAAGACATTGAATTAATTTACTGTAGGCGACGCAACGCCAGACCTCTCTGCAAATCGCAGGAAATTACAATCGTCATAGGAGGATTGGATACTAAATTATGGGCAAAGAATGATGGGGAATTAGTTGGCAAATTTGAACAAGGATCTCGCAACCAACGCGGAGAATAAGGATGCGGAGGGGCAAGTCGAACGATCAATTAGACGCTAATAATTGGTTTAAAGGATAGCAAGATATATGGACATGGATAAGTTTAGAAGGAGAAAAAGAAAACCAAATCAACTACATAACTGTCAATAAGAGATTCAGGATGGTGTTGTCCAATTCATAATATATCTAAATTTTGTCAGTGGTGACGACCATTTTCCAGTTAGAAGGAAACTTAGAATAAATCAACAAGAATTGAAGAGGTCATAGACAACATCCAAATTGCAATAAAACAGACTCTAAAATTACCCGGATTTAAAGGAGAACAACGCAGACATCATTAAAAGCGGATAAAATAAACTAAATAACAATTAGAATGCGAAGTGGTAAAACCTGAGATAAGCTTTACTAATCTCAGCAAACAGTACGAAACCCAAGAGAAACAAACAAGGAAAAAGGTTATGAATGACAGATAAACTTATGGTCATGAAGAGAAGGCGGCAGCAAACAATGTTTAGGTATCATACAGAATATAGGACATTGGCGTAGAAATTAGGAAAAATGCAAACAGTTAGAAAGACATGGCTCAACAAAAAGTCTGCATAAATAAAAAGAATGATTATTACACTTAGCAGTGTGAATAAAGTATAACAGGACAAAAAACTTCATCAACAGGATGAATAAAATCCAAGGAAGTGACACTGATAATAGTGAAAGAAAAATTCTTAAGTGATGGAGCGAATGTATCGGAGGACACTCCCACGACCAAAAGAACAATCTGCAATACAATGTTGAAAAGCCAGAAATCTTAATCAATGAAATGAGCACTGGCCAAACTGAATAGAAGTAAATCAGAAAGACCAGACGGAATTATAATAGAGGTGCTGACAATTAAGATGATTACAGATATAATAATTTTTAGCAAGATTACAGACATAATAAGTTAAATATACGATAGTGGTGAAATACCTGAAGACATAAATAGATCCATTTTCATAGGACTCCCTAAGAAGCCAGGTGCAAATGAATGTTAATTCCATCGGAAAATCAACCGAACGATCCATATAGGAAAACATCAGTTTCGTTAAGGACACTGAGACAAGGAATGCATTATTCATGCTGAGAATGATATCAGAAAGAACAATAAAAATACAGAAGTATGAGTATGTTTTATAGATTATGCCAAAGTGTTTCTCGTCCTGGAATTCCGATAAACTACATCCCCGCACTGGGTAAGACGGTAAGCTAAGTCCAGAAGCAAGGCCTCTGATAAGGAGGTTTTGATGAGCGTAGAACCACCTCTTATCTTCTGGTGTTTCAGCCTGACCCGGGGTAGTAGCATCTGTTACGGTCCCAGCTATGGGTAAATAGTTAACCTTCAAAACACTATGAAAGTGTATAAATATGTTTTAATACTTTGTAAAAACAGCAATAAATCTTTGAAAAAAATATATTGCCAGCAATATATTTTTGAAAAGAAAATCACCATCTATACATTCAAAAATATACAGGCAATACAGTTTTGAAAAAACAAATCACCATCTTTACATTTAAAAGAATACCAGCAATACAGTTTTGAAAAAAAAATACCATCAATAAAAATCTTATCGGCATTAAATAACCTGTTGACGTTGACATGGCGTAAACCAAACCAAACCAAACCAAAGTGTTTGGTAAAGTATCTCACAAATAACTGTTGGAAATGCTAGGAAAACAATCTTTATTTGGATATGATATTAGAATGTTCCAGGACTTATAATGGTAACATACCGATTGCATAAGGATAGAAGATGAATTCAGAAAATATACAAACATAGAATATATTCTCACCAGACATATTCAACCTTTACCATGAAGCAATGCTGAGAGAATTAGAAGGTGTACGAGAATGCATTAATGGCGTCCACTGTCTTCGCATTAGATATGCAGACAACACAGCGTTGATTTCAGAAGGAAGTTATTGAAAGCGTGAAGAAAGAATTAATATCAATTGTAAAAAAGATCGAATATTTGATTTTTCAGCAAATGGAAAATGTGATTTACAAATTTGAGATTCGAAAAGCAAGCAAATTACGAAGATTTACATGTCCAAGATCTATGCCATGAATTAATAAACTGGATATTTTCGTTAGAAACAAAGAAAAGAATACTGGATTGTTATGTAATATCGGTCCTCCTGTATGATAGTGAAGACTGAACAATCTCCTCACATATGAAGAAAAAAATTGATTAAACAGAAATGTCAATCTACAGAAAGATGTTGAGTATCGTAAGGACTGAAAATGTGAGCAATGCAGAGGTTTTAGGGAAAATAGAAACTAAAAAGGACACAATTAAAATTAAAAAGAGACAACTGAAATTTCTAGGAGATATTGGAATAAATGGCATACACAATTTTACATTCATATATTGAAGGCAAGACGGACATAGGAAAACAGCTTATAACGTAGACGACATGGTGTAAATGGTTGGCCAAACAGAGATTAAGAGTGATAGAGAAAGTCAACATTTACTAAGAGCTACAAATGACTGCAAATTATTGAGAGTAATGAAAGACTACGTCCTATGGGAGACGGAGAAAAATATTTTACTTGTCTTATTCTTTCTATATAGTTTTATATTTTGTTTTTATTGGTTATCTGTTTTGAAAATGCGTTCATTTATATTTGATATTATTACCATTATTGAATTTATTATTTGTATTAAGGTCCCCTTTATTACACTAACTAATTTGAAATTGTGTTGACTTTTCCTGCCTAAAATAACAGGCCATATCGGTCAATTTGCTGTATAAGCCGAGGTAATAGGTTCCAAACTTTAAGGAATAAATTCTTGTCTGCGTCAGTCTATTTTAGGTTTAATACTATCTATTCGTCCATTTCTTGTTCCTTTTATTTTTTTATCCTTTACTTTTAACAAGAAATTGACCATCTGCCACTTTCCTTCGTCATCAATTTCTTAACTTCTCTTTTCTTGATTTCCTTCCTCCTGTCATTCTAGTATATAAATCCGGGGAAATTGACTCCATTTACTAAAAGACTTTCGGTCTGAAGAGATGAATATATAGTGATATTCACGCAATCAAATATAACCGAAATGAATCTTTCAGTTTATATATATATATATATATATATATATATATATATATATATATATATATATATATATATATATATATGTAATTTTTGGGGGCTATATATATATCTTTTGTGGGGTTTATTTTTTTTCTTAGTTATATATATATATATATATATATATATATATATATATATATATATATATATATATATATATATAGAGAGAGAGAGAGAGAGAGAGAGAGAGAGAGAGATCATTGTTTTATTTGCTTTGGTTTCCGGGGTACACTCATTTCTTTCCGGGAGACCTGAGGCACGGGCTACCAGGATATCTTCAATTAACACATTGAAGTCTATTCCAATCAATCCGAGGGATCCAACTGCAAATGAAATTATATATATATATATATATATATATATATATATTATATATATATATATATATATATATATATATATATATATATATATGAATATTGGGTGTAACTGCAAAATTCTCTAAATCGTTTCACAACATGATTGTTCATCCCAGAAAAATATATAATATTTAAAGCAGCACTAAACTAAATAATGTAACAATTAGACAATTTTGCTGTAACACCATTTGGACAAATTTGCTATTAAAACATGTATATTGGTGTATACACGATTTGGACAATTTTACTCTTACGAAAAGTACATATATATATATATATATATAGTCTGTCTGTGGATGACAAAAGTATTGGCTCCTGAAAAATTAATTTCGGTTGAGCTCTTTGGTTTGAGTTGTGAGTTTGTAAACAGTAACTATATAAGCTAATATAGTATGACTCTTCGGCAGAATTGAGTCACTGTCAGTCACTGTGTGGTTATCTAAATCTAAAAATAAACACGCTAAAATTCACCTTCATCCCTGCGGTGAGCCGACGGCTTAGTGGTAGAAGTTCCGACTGACGCCAATTCAGTCGGATTTCGATCCTAGTTAGAGGCAACCGGACGTCTAGCCACACTGATGAGCTGTGAAACAGCGAAACAGTCTGTCTGTGGATGACAAATATATATATATATATATATATATATATATATATATATATATATATATATATATATATATATATATTACTATCAGGCAAAAAGTAATAACCTACTAAACTTACAGTGACATATCATTGTCATTGAAAATATTACAACCCCTATAGTAAGTTAAATTTATAGCGGTGTTTACAGTCAATGGTTAGTTCATATCTTTGATTTAATAGATGGGTCTTATTTTTAGATCTAATTATTTTAAATTTTTCGTTAAGACATCGATAAGAAGGGGCATATATGGAGTTAGATGTTCGGGCTCTCTTGATTAATTTCTATTTAACAGTAGGTGTTTCATTCTGTTCATTTAGACTCCAAAAATACTTGGATATTGAATTCTTGTAATTATAATTACTGCTATTAAAAGATTGCATATGCCTACTGCTAATGTTCCTTGAATGAATTCATGGTGCTACCAATGTAAAACTATTTGATATTTAGGTTTTCTAGTGTAGTGATTGTACTAAGATAAACTACACAACTACTGAAACAATTATCCTGTAGTGGACAAATATTTGGATTCCTATGATTGCACAAGTTGTTATTCGTGTCATTATATTTAGTAGTACTGCTTGAAATTGGTGAATAGTTAAGTTTTTTCAGTCTTTATACTTGTTAAAGACTCTGATTTTGAGTTTCTTAATTATTTTCTCTAGGTTATCTGCACAACTATTGCTTAATGTAAGGGTATTAGGATTGAACATTTTACTAAGTGGGTTAGTTTCGAGGTCGGGGAAATGTATTTTTTTCTTTTTTCCTCAGTAATCTTATAATTTTAAAGTTAACATATATTAAAGTTAAATTTTAATATGGGTAATTTTTAAATTGTAATTTCATAATTTATCGTATAATTTAATATTTATTTATTAGAATAAATTGTATTTTAGCCTAACCCCAACATTAAAGCATTAAGTAATTATTATAACCTTAGTTCGTTGTCAAGTTTTTTGAATTCTCGTACACTTGTATTTTGATTGGTCATTCCAGATTATGTAACAGTGAGTGGTGTTTGATTGATTTGAACCTTTTAACACCCTTTATTCTACATTCAACATCATCACTTGATAAGACACCAGAAGTGTTGAAACAAAATGGCTATTTTATAGTGATTTTATGACATATTTATGTTATAATTTTCGAATAAATAATTATATTTGCTCTACTCTGTATTGGGCACTCTTTTAAGAATAGTATTTGTTGGTTATTTGAATTTATTCCGTATACACCAATCCTATACGTGTGTGTGTATATATATATATATATATATATATATATATATATATATATATATATATATATATATATATATATATATATATTGTGTGTGTGGATAGTCTATTTCATTCTTAAGATATATTCCTGATGATTCCTTTATACAAGCATTTTGTATTACTTCAAATTGAGCCAGCTATTTGCTTTCTTTGTTAACCTTAGTTTAGATCACCATACGCTGTACTAAAAGAAACACGTTCTCTTCATAGTTCTTGAATGGACTTTGAAGTCCGCGTATGAATTTTGGGACCATTACTGAAACACGCATGTGGGAGCATTACAGTTAAAGTGGATTACTGTGAAATTTATGCTCTGTGACATGCACTTTGCTTGTCGATAGACGTCGATTAGCTATACCGGTTTTCGTTTCCCTTTAAGGAGCAAACGACTGAAAGGTAATTATCAAGAAAGGCAGGTCTTCCCTTTTGAAAGATTTACACAGTCTCGTCTTCTATTTTTTTATTTTTCTTTTATTCGGCAGTCTGATGAGTTCATCTTACTTTATATGAAGGACTTCATTTATTTTGCTGAAGCGAATTATTAATTTTTTTGTTTTGTTAAATATGTGACTAGTTCATTATTCTGTAATCGTTATCTCGAAAGAATTACACAGCAGAAAGTTCCCAAATATCAGGCGGTACTTGTTTATTTATTGATTGATTGATTTTGGTGATTGTACCTTCTGCGTTCCGGCAAAACCAATTTTGTTCTGTTTCCACGTCGCCGGATTTCATTATTTTTCTACATGATTAAACTCTAAAGATTGCGTTTCTTTACAGATTCCTTTCGTCCATTACAGTTTTGCTTTTTATACATTGCTCAACTCAGCCAATATTCACTGTACTTCGTTATTTTAAATCTGACTTCCTTTTTTTTTATCTTTTCTAACAGCTGCTCATCCGCTGGGAAGAGACACATTTTAGGCAATAAAAAGTTATCCAAACTTTTATTCGACTTGTTAACAGAAAGACAATAATTTGAAACTATACGATTAGAAAGTAAACTGTCTGAATTAGCTCCATTTGTACCACCCTATCTAAATTTTCTTTTAAGATAGTGGCTCGATCACATTCTCACACTTTCCACACACACACACACACACACACACACACACACACACACACACACACACACACAAAAACACACACACACACACACACACACACACACATATATATATATATATATATATATATATATATATATATATAATTATGTGTATATTTGTGGATAGAAGAGCTTGATATCCCTAATGTAAATATAAGAATGGACACTGATTGGTGACAGTCCATTTTAAACGCAATCTTGAGGCTTGGTTTGGTTTGGTTTGGTTTTTCTGATCAGAGGCCTTGATGCTGGACTTAGTTTATCGTTTACACAGGACGCGGATGTAGTTTATCGCCATGTCAAGGACGCGGATGTATTTTATCGTCATACCCAGGACGCGGATGTAGTTTATCGTCATACCTAGGACGCGCATTTAGTTTAACGTCTTACCCAGGACAGTCAATCTTGAGGACATGAATATTGTAATAATTCCTGACTTAAACTCTTGCCACTTCGGGTTAACTTTAATGGGCACGCTTTTGTTCAACTTGTGTTATGGTATAATTGTCTATCCCACAAATTGCTTCATATCTAAAGAAAAAAAAACACTAAACTAATTGAGTTAAAACATTTAGCTTCTTGATACTATTTTTGTAAGTATCCCTGAAACATCCAGCTAGAAAAATAACAGGTTAAAATCGTTGTGCGTCAAAGCTACTGTCGTCTCAGTTGAGCAATTGTGAGAGGAAAACATATCATTCAGGACTTCAGTAAAAGTACCAAAATAATCTGGCTTCCATTCAAGAAATATCAAAAGAACAGTGAATAAGTTTATAAAAGAGGGATCATTAGAGAAAAAAAAACTGAGATCACAAAAAAAAAGGAATCATCCTTTCAACTTAGACATAAAGAGATCAATTAGAAAATATCCAATTCAATCCATGAGACGTTTGGGACGTGGGAGATGAGTTTCAGCTATGACACTTCATACAGCAGTGAAAAATAACCCCCCCCCCAAAAAAAAACCCCAAAAGAATAGGAAAATAAAATTTTATGCGAAACATGTGAAGCAACTTGTTAATCCAGGACAGAAAGTTAGAAGATTAGCGGGCAAAGATCATGTTGGATAAGTTGGAAATTGATCCTGGAATAATAAATATATATTTGAACTTTATTTCAATCCTTCATAATCTTCCGATCCTTAGCTATGATTAATTAATGATGAAAATGTCATCTTCGTTTATAATGGAATTCATCACGATTCTTCTGTTAATCTTAGAGACCAATAGACAAATCAAGTAAGATATCTATAATCATTTCTAAGATGCAAAGCTTATTATAACATTTGGACAATTTTGTTGTTACACCAGGTATATACCGTTTATACACGCATACCGTGAGATCCCTAAGCTTTAATTAATAAAAAATATTATCAAATACCCTGTGTATCTGGCGGATTCCGTGTTTGAAGGACGAAATTACAATAGAGTAACCTCCTTTCCTATAACTCTTTGTCCTACATTCTAGTATGTGTTCAGGCAATAATTGACAAAATAAGAGCAAATCTCTCTTTCAATCTCTGTCTCTCTTTATATATATATATATATATATATATATATATATATATATATATATATATATATATATATACAATAAGTATACAATAAGTACGTATTAACATAACATGAAGATTGTTGTGTCTTATAAAACAATGAACATGAATGAAGAAAACATTCAAACTAGTGAATTGTTTGTGTTTGGGAAGTTTGGTACAGGAGAAAGTCTTAGAAAAAATGAAGTGGAAGGTGCGTACGTGTACCAGTGCGTGTGTGCGCGCGCGTGTCCGTTCCCCAGTGAGGAAAGCGTTTCCCTCGTTCGACATTACATCTTACGACATCTTACCGTCCCTGAGTGAAATAGGAAAAACAGGATGACAGAGAATGTAACTGAAAATTTATAAGCTTAGGTAGCGTCACCGAACGGCGGATTGTTTTCAAGAAAATAAGTGCGTTAAAGGCAACAGATTGCAGGAAATGGATAGTTTGATCAACGGCATCGCCAGGGTCAGAAGTAAAGTCGCTGATTTTATAATTAGTGCCTGATGCACCCCACACTTAATATATTCAAAATTCTATCTATATATCCTTGCTTGAAGCGGCTTCTAATACTCTGGACTGAGCGGCTTGGGGATAGTAGTCGTAGATCGTGGAGGTAGAGTCCTATGGGTAAAGAGAATCTCGGATGAGTTTCACCGCGGGCTATGTGATCGAGCGACGCTATATCGAGTCTAATTCGTTACCTCTTCGTCACCGTGGCCAGCTGGTACAGTTGGTATGGCGTTTTCCTCCTATCGTAAGTGTTCGAGTTTCAATTCTCGGTAGTGGATGCGCAAGGTTGATGAGCAAATAACATGATGAGTCCTAAATATAATACAAAACAGTGCTTTCCACAATCCTCCTAATTATATATATATATATATATATATATATATATATATATATATATATATATATATATATATAAATATATATGGAAAAAGCGCTCACATACACAAAGATACACACATCCGCGTATATATACGCTTGTCAACGTGGGCGCGCGTGTGTGCGCGTTTTCATCACTTAAATATATCAGTGTATACAGAGAAAGAAACATTAAACTGAAATAAATACTAGTAAGAAGTTATCAATTTTCACTAATAACAATCTATATAGCAATGGTAATTTGTCCAAATCAAAATTCAATGCGTGACACAGCATAGTATAATCATGATTAGGAAATTATCTTACAAATCTATAGTCAACAATAAATTTATTTCGATGAATATAGCCATATTCATCACATCAGACCGTCTGAATAAGAAACTGGCCAAATATAAGATTTCGAGAAAAATTTGAACGAGGAAGAGTGCATTCCTTAAAAGGGAAAATAGACCGTTGCTAGTTTTGACCCCGCAGTAGGGTACTCGATAGACATAGTTCACCGTGTTTAAAGTAAATATGCGGCGTCTTTATCAAACACAGATATCCACTAAAAATAACTGTTTGATAAGTCTCTGTTTCTGTCTCTTTCTCTCTCATTCCATATATATATATATATATATATATATATATATATATATATATATATATATATATATACGACTGCATCTACCATGAAACAACCTGTTGCCTCTAAGTGTTGACTTCAATGTTCACTTTTATATTTAGACACGCTCTATCTCTGATATTGAGCACTTTATCCCATAAATATTGCACACCATAATACTATGTTTCTTCATATATATATATATATATATATATATATATATATATATATATATATATATATATATATATATGTGTGTGTGTGTGTGTGTGTGTGTGTGTGTTAAAATCCGTGTGTATATACTCTAATCGATTCCTAATGATATGAAATATTAAAACTGAATCACAAATGAGCTCAATGTATTTATTACAGAGCATATATGAAAAAAATTACATATAAGAAAAATTAAAAAATGCCTCATATGTATAGCTATGTCCCCCTCCCCCTCGCAAAAATTACCTTACAAGGATTGGACACTCCCTTCTTGCAAGGTAATTCTTGCGGAGAGATATAGTTACACACACACACACACACACACACACACACACACACATATATACATATATATATATATATATATATATATATATATATATATATATATATATATATATATATATATATATATACAGGCATAGGATTGGTGTATACGGAATAACTTCCAATAACCAAAAACTATTCTTATAAGAGTACTCAATGCCAAGTAGAGCAAATATAATTCATTCGAAACTTATAACCTAAATATGTTATAAAATCTCTATAAAATAACCATGTTGTTTCAACACGTCTGGTGTCTTAATTAAGTGATTGTGTTGAATATACATGCACAAGGGTTGCAATAAGTGTAATTCCTCTTAGTCTCGCCTACAAATCAAACTTAATTTTTACGCGCAATTTTGCTGTTAATAAGCGATATTTCTTTGTGTTGATTCTGCGTGTTTGTGAGTTAACATGTATGCGGTGGGAGACCCTACAAAGCAACAAACTGGCATTAAATTTGTTCATGCAGCAAAAGCTGAACCCACTGACATTTACCGAACATTGCGAAATATTTACGTATATCAAACAGTAAAATTTATCCTAGATGATGTCCATTCGTCGCCTTCCCACCGCCGTAATTTAGATTCCCTTTGCATTTTCTATAAATATATTCATAGTAATTGTTTTGATGGTTCTCTAATACCTCGATTCTACGAATTTAATCAACTAGGCTCATTCTTTTATTTTTGGCAAATAGGTCTCATTATTTTATTTTTGAAATGGCGAGATCTCATCGTTTACCGTACTTCTCGCTTTTGGAACTCTTTCCTATCTTCTTGTTTCCAGTTTACTTAGGCCTTCAAAAACATAAATGCAATATCAATCGTTATCTTCTGACTTCATATTTCCTGTTCTCTTATTATTATCTCCTTAATGTTTTTCTTTGCTTCATATTTTTCCACACTCAGTAACCTTTTCCATTTTAGTGTTTTATTACCTTGCTTCAGGAGAGTGAGAAGATTAAATAAAGAAACAAAAAACTTCAACATCTTATTGAAAAACTACAATAAAATTTATACGGAGAAATCTTCTTCGTTGAATTTAATTAATCTTGTCAGAACGATTTTTTTTGCTGTCAAAATAAATTTAAAATATGCACATCTATACATGTTTGTACGTATTTACTATTACTATAGACGTAGTTTTTAGTGATTACACTTGTTTCAATAGTCATCCCGTTTTAATTTTCTTCTATATGGAAATTAATATTAACTGGTTTAAATAGAGATGCCCCAGTAAAGAAATATATAGACTGGTTGATATTAATTTCACTGATTAAGAAAATACAACAAAGCATGGAAAAACACGTATACTCAATAAAAATAGGTATATATATATATATATATATATATATATATATATATATATATATATATATATATATATATATATATATATATATATATATATATATATATATATATAATATGAACACGTAATTAGTAGGGATAATTCCATTGAGAAAATTAATCCAAAGAGAGATCAATGTAAGTAAAAGAGCAATATAATGCTGAGTACAAACGATTATTAAAAGTCCATTCGGTTATAATTTATTTGATGAATATACACATATTCATCTGTTCAATCCGAAAATTTTTAATAAAAAGATTTTTAAAATACAAAGATTTTTTTATTAAATTCTTCGCTCTGAAGAAATGCATATATGCATATTCATGCAATAAATTATAACCGAATGGATTTTTAAAGATCGTCTGTACTCATTTTACATATATATATATATATATATATATATATATATATATATATATATATATATATATATATATATATATATATATATATGTATATATATATATGTATATATATATATATATATATATATATATATATATATATATATATATATATATATATATATATATACCCTTCGTCTGCACTTCAAAAAATTAGAAGAGTTATTGTACGGAAACGTCTTCTAACCTGCACGACACAAGTACCAAATAGATATATGCATGTATTTAGAGAAATTCAAATCAAACTTTATTATGAATTATTGCAGCCTGTTCAAGATTGCACTTTTTAAGATACTTATTGGAAATTAATTATCTTTTTTGATAGATATACAAAGTGTCGTTAATTCTGCTACTTGATATTGGCTTTGATCGTGCTTCAAACAATAATAGTCAAAGTAAACTTAACCGTTTCCATAGAAGAGATATCCGGTATAACTTGAGCAAATTGTGTAACTAGTGGTAGAAATGTATAAAATATTTTCTTTTACACCGTTTGTTTACGATTTCAATTCCAATAAATTTTACTACTTTCTCTTAATTATAAGAACTTCGCGCCAATCTTTTGTTTTTCATTGTACTAAGTTTTATCAGCTTATTTACATTATTTTGTCTTCTTCTACTTGCATCTGCTACCCATTTGTCGGTGATGTTGAAAGTGTTCAAATGAAGTGGGTCTTGTTATTTGGTGAAGTTCTCTCTGATTTATTGGCGCCAGTTTATAGCCTCTAATGATGTATCGTCTTCAACGAAAATTTAGGGGATGAATTCTTTTGTAGCGATTTCTTACTACTGATGTGACAAAACGGAGAACAGAATATTGTATCGTGGAAAAGATGCTGTTTCTTATTCAGTGTATTCTCGGAGACTGTCTCTTTTTTATTACCTTTTCTAATTAATTCCTCGATTTGAATATGCCTTACGCTAGATTCATAATCTTAACAATGCTTGTAAAATGGATTTCATAGTTTTTAATAATTTCACCCTCAGCCTGACGATAATATCACTAACATACAAGGCTGATAGTCGGATTGGAAGAGAATGTCAAGAATTTAGGGAGGGAAAAGTCCAATAAAAGAACAGGTTTTACGGAAACAGAAGATACATATAGATATTGCATTTAAAGTCATGACAGTTCCAAATGGCAACGATGCAAGAAATCCAAAACAGTTCCATAGACGAGATCAAGGAAGGGCCTTACAGTTACATCTAGCTATTTCAACAGTACAACGTAAAGACATACTAGCCAATCTAGTAATACTCTTACATTCATGTGGTTAATGTATCAAAGAATAGAGATCACTAGAGCAAGTATCATGAAAATAATTATAGTAACGACAGAAGGAAAAACATTAAAGAATGTGCAGGATTTCCATCAAATGGCACATGAAACTGAATAACGATGTTCTTAATTCATAGGATTGAAGATTTGTTATAAAATTAATGTAAGGGTAAGCATTAGCCTTATATCATTCTGAGGCATCACTTTAAAGATAAAAGAAGGTAGGTCTGTCCCTTGTATGCAAATATTTCTGAAGTAAAGTGTACACATATAGAATATTTGGCAAATCGGGGTGTGTTTTTGCCTTCGCTGATAATCCATTATTGAAATTACTTTCGTCTTCAAAGTAAGCAATATTATGGTCGACATGTTTCTTTGTAAAACCCCAAGCCTAACGTTTTTTTTATATTGTATCAAAGTTGACCCTCAGGTTCATTATAATTCTGTGCCCTAATAACATTGGAATATTAATTTACTGACACAGTTCTACCTTGTTAAAATATATATCTTCTTCAATTTATTTACTTTTTCTTGCCCTGACCTCTAACTGTAGCCGGAAAGAGAAAATTGTGATGGGTCCTGATGTAGATATTCCATATTGGTATAAGTTAACGTATTTTTTTGTCTTAACTCTATTTCCATTTTCAATTCTGTTTGTTCGTTCTGACATAGATTTCTTATCGGGAGAATAATATCTGTATTCAGCGTACCAAAAAAATAAATAAAAAAGTATATAAAAATCAGGACAGAAAAATATTTGAGGAAATGCTTATGACACATTTATGGGAATAACAGTCAAGTGTATTCTTAAGAATTTATAATACGGTTGCAGCAAATCTGTTTCAGATCGATCTTTTCTTCCGTGTTAAAAACGAATCATCAACTGACACTGATAATCCACGTCTGTCTTTGCAGTTTTGCTGACGATAAGCGTTTTTGAATTTAATTTGATTTCCTACGAAAAAGAATAACACTATTGATTAATGAGAAAAACAGAGACGTGGTGACTGTCAAATGAACAATATAGGCTGGAAAATACTTCTAATTTGATATTCTTACCACCTTACGGAAAAGAAAAAAAAGCGTAACGAATAAGAAAACAATAATGAAACAAACCATTGGTAGATAAAAGTAATTTGATGTTAAGTAATTCTGTATCACATCAGACTGAAAATTTGGATTTGTCCTTTCCTTATAAGGAAACATTCAGCATTATTGTTTTATTGAAAAATATATAAAATAATTTCTCTTAAATCAGTTCTTCTGGAAAATAGGTTTATTTAGTCCCCTATATTATATCGTACTATTGATAGAGTTTTCTTTTCTAGCCTTTGTTCAAGATTGTTCGGAAAGTCAATTGTATGATTGGGGCTTCTTTTGTAAGTATAAAATCGTAAGGTGACTGTCAGGTAGTATGAAGGAATTAAGGAATTTACCTGCCCTTTTTGGATTAATGACTCAGTCAAAGAACGGAATGATGATTCTGTATCAAGCAGGGATTGAGTTTACTTAAAGTTTCCCCTATGTTATAGAAAAGTTATTATTATTTTATTTACGGTTGAAAACATATTCCACGTGTTGTTAAATGTGTATTCAGCGGCAATGTTCCATTTTCACTGCTCAGTAGCTGATACGTGAACTGCCCTGATTACTTGTTTCCAAGATTCTCGCAGAGTATTAAGCTTTTTGTTTACAAATCACCAGATGATTCGTCCTTTTTATTTTTGTTACACCAGAAGGTCGTCGTAAACAACGAATAGACCGACAGTAACAAATCCCATAGCGATTTACTAATAAACCGAACATAGAAATAAAGGCAATAAGGGAGGAGGCAAGAAAGAAAAACAGAAAAATACCAGTAAGTTTTGAACAGCAGGGGCAGCTGAAACAAAACTTGAAAAGACTTTGTGCGTGCAGCCAACGATGACAAGCAACAACAGCACTCATGAGAAATAAGGTTAGGTTTAGGGCTCCAAGAACTCCACAGATAATTGGCTTAGTGGATAAAAGCTTTGGTTTGAGAATTTTATATCATAGCACCTGCAACTACAATCAAATCGACGACACTCTGTTCGTGGACTTAGTGGAAACTGGGCGTTAATAAAATAAGAACTAGACGAGATATACCTAGTCATGGGCAACAGAACGAAAATAGTCTACACCTGCAGATTAAATAAAGGGTTCAGTTTGGCTTTCCCTATAGATTATACAGATCAAAATAGACCTGATGAAAGCCAACAAGTTGTGATAAAAACAACAGATAAGGACAATAGTCAACATTTAAAAAGTGTAAAGATAAAATAATCTTATATGCTTTACTAAAATCATTTTAGCAAAACATATAAACTAATTAATTATTGCCGTCAATTTCTTAGTTCTCCCTGGGTAGAATTAACTAAATGGCTGGAATTTAATCCGAAATCATCTGAAAATAATAACGAGCTTATTGAAGATGATGCAAACAAAATCTCATGCCGTATGGCAATAAATCCTTCTGATTTTAGTGTACAAAAACGTGCTCGCTGGAGCATGTGTATGTATCTGTGTGTTTGTGTGTATGTGTTTGTGTGTTTCTTTACATATTTTTTTCTGCAGAGATCGCAGGAAAACACGTCATTCCCCCAAAACAACCCAAAAGTATATAACATTACAGGGGAATAGGGAGGAGCTATGTGCATATTACGAAATATTACACGTCGAAGATAGAGCCACAGCTTAAAACTGACAGTGAATCTTATACATGTTTTGCAAATCAATTATATTTTTTCTTGCTTTTATCAACGTGATCTATTTCTCTGCAATTTATCTTCATTTGAAACGTCTTTGTCATATTTCTAATTTATATGAAGAAAAGCAGAAATTCTCAGGATGATTCACTGCTAGAATTTCACGAAATGGGAAAAGTTTTCTTTCTTTTTTTAAGGGTCTGGCCGAAAACTTTTCAACGCATCCTCGTAGATTTTCAAAATCAGATAAACAGAAATCAGGCCCAACAACGGAAAATAACCATTTTGGTATGTCATGACATTTTGCGAATTCTTCATCTACTGTAGATGTAAGAAATAGTTTAATGAGATAAAAACATGGCCTTTTGACTGACTAACTTATTTTACTTTGAGGCACATGAGCATTTTCGGGTGTGCCTTTTGCATTATATTAGTTAGGAATGGTAATTCTTTCGGTTGTAGAGTTTCAGCTCAAGTCTCCAATACCAACTGATCGTTCTGACCTTTCTTTTGTTCAGTTACAACCAATGGTGAAGTTTGACCTAAAAATAATTGAGCTTGTGTACGTATTCAAATAAAGTATTAAAAAAGAATTGTGTGCCTTTGACATTCTAAATTTAAAAATCTAGGGGTGACATAATAACAATTCTGTGTAATATATATATATATATATATATATATATATATATATATATATATATATATATATATATATATGTATCTCTCTCTTTCTCTCTCTCTATATATATGTATGTGTGTGCCTGTATGTATATATATGTTTGTGTGTGTATATATGTATATACACATACACACAGATATATATATATACATATATATATATATATGTATACATATACATACATAAGTGTATATATACATATATCAGTATGTGTGTTTATATATATATATATGTGTGTGTGCGTGTCGGTGTGTGTGTGTGTGTGTCGGTGTGTGTATGTGTGTCGGTGGGTTTGTTTGTGTGCGTGTGTTTTTGTGCGTGTGTGTAATCCACTCGCGTTATTTATTCGGTTGTAGAAGTGAAATAAATATGCTTTACTTAATCTTCCTGGAAGCAGTCTTTCCTTCAGATATAGCAATATATTTTTATAGTGAAACAAAACATCTGCTTAGACAAACCGAAAATGAAATAAAATAAAAACTATCAAAATTTATAACATGTGTTTGTTTTGTTTTAACGGCAATAAAAACTTTTCATGGGTCATTTAATGACAACATTTAATTATCTTGGGAACTTTGAAGTAATAAAAATATGATATGTTATTCTGCTTTCACAATTGAATACATGGTAAATGATCCTTAAGTTTCGGTGCATACACATCTTTGTGCTGAATAATTACTAGAGGTGGTGATAGGTTTTATGTTTGGTTTGGTTTGTTTTACGGCATATCAACCTAAATGGGTTATTTAATGCTGGCAGCATTTTTATTGCTGGGAATACTTTTTAAAAAATGTATATCTGGTAATATTTCTTTTCAAAAATATTGCTGATAATAATATATCGCTGGTTATAATGTTTATTCAAAAATTTATTGCTAGTAATAATTTTTTCAAAATATTTCTGGTATCAAAACCTATTTTAAACACTTCCATTTGGAGGTTGTTAACTATTTCTCCATAGCTGGGATCCTAACAGGTACTACCACCCCAGGTCAAGGTGAACCTGGGAACACTAGCGACTAAGAGGTGGTTCCACGCTACTCAAAACCTCCTGATGACAGGCCTTTGTGTTGGACCTATTTTATCATCTCACCTAAGACGCGGGATGCAATTTATCGTCATAACCAGGACAGAGGTTTTATGTTATAGTTTTGCTGAAGTTATATTTTGGAATACAGTTTGATTTAAGAAATTCTAGGACATTATATGGATTAATGCCCTAAAAGAGATTTTTCATGTTGGCTATATGGCTAATTTTGTTTAGCGGCATATCAACGTCTATGGTTTATTTAATTCCGAAATTTATATATTTTGAACAAAGGTTTATGGGTTCATTAAATATATTTTGAAACAATTGCATGTTTAGAGAAAAAATGCATTGTTGGCAATTTAATACAAAATGTATTGCTGCACATTTTTCTATAAATACGTATTGTTGGTAACTTTTCTATGAAAATGATTTCTTATATTTTCATAGTGTTTTGTGTTTGTTTGGGGTTTCATTATTTGAGTATATAACATGGACCTTAACAGATGCTACCACTCTGGGTTTATGTGGACCTAAGAACAACAGAAATTAAGAGGTGCTTCCACGCTCTTCAAAGCCTCCAATCTCCCAATCAGAGACCTTGCTGTCGGATGTAGTTTATCGTCATACCCAGGATTAATTTATGCTGTAATTGGTATAATCCTTCCACATATTATTAATATCTTCATTTTGTTAACAAGCGAACAACCGAAAGCCCTTAGGGAAATTCAAACTTCTGAAATATTTTGGCATCAAGAAAGATAAATATTTTTTAATTCCTTGAACATGGTTTCGAAATAATCTATCTATCTATCTATCTATCTATCTATCTATCTATCTATCTATCTATCTATCTATCTATCTATCTATCTATCACTGTTCATTATCTATCTATCTATCTATCTATCACTGTTCATTATCTATCTATCTATCTATCTATCTATCTATCTATCTATCTATCTATCTATCTATGTTCATTATCTATCTATCCATCACTGTTAATTATCTATCTATCAATCTATCTATCTATCTATCTATCTATCTATCTATCTATCTATCTATCTATCTATCTATCTATGTTCATTATCTATCTATCCATCACTGTTCATTATCTATCTATCTATCTATCTATCTATCTATCTATCTATCTATGTTCATTATCTATATATCCATCACTGTTCATTATCTATCTATCTATCTATCTATCTATCTATCTATCTATCTATCTATCTATCTATCTATGTTCATTAACTATATATCCATCACTGTTCATTATCTATCTATCTATCTATCTATATATCTATCTATCTATCACTGTTCATTATCTATCTATCTATCTATCTATCTATCTATCTATCTATCTATCTATCTATCTATCTATCTATCTCTGTCTCTTATCTATCTATCTATCTATCTATCTATCTATCTATGTTCATTATCTATCTATCTATATCTGTCGCTTATCTATCTATATATCTGGCAATAAATGATGTAGAGCTGCAGGCAGCTTTTCCCCGAAACCGGGCGTCTCCAATACTTTTACAGATGCGCCCTATCTGCAGACAGATACTGTTGGGGTAGGATCCACCTAATCTGCATAGGTGACTACCAACTATATAAATAATGGTTGTTACCGGAAGACGAGGAGGAGGAATCACGAGATCCAACTAGAGACTCTGATCGACTGCGACTAGTCAACACATTCTCCAGGAACGTCTTCCCAGAAATATACAGAAATACTATATGTACTTATTGTGTACACTTTCTTGTTATAATACATTCTTGTTCTAAGTACATTTTGTGTTGCATTATTATTCCATGCAATAGGCGAGATTCAACAATGAGTCAAGACTCAACAATGGCGACGAAGTAGAACGAACCATAGGCCAAGTTTCAACAATGGCCACAAAGTAGAACGAACCATACGCCAAGTTTCAACAAACCATACGCCAAGTTTCAACAATGGCAAAGAAATAGAACGAACCATACGGAAAGAAGAAAGAATTAATAGTGAGAGTTTTTCAACAATTGGGACAAGTCATTGAAGAACCCAGGCTGAAAAAGAAAAAAAACTATTAATTCAAAGTCCAACGTTAACATAACGACGAAGGATTCTGAACTTCTGGATATGTAAAACTCGTTAAAAGACGACTAAGCATAAAGGAACGTTCACTCAGAAAAATTGGAAAGGTGTCGTAAACGAATAACGGTAATTTTAAATTAAAAAAATTATCTACATCGAGACACCCGCTAAAAAGAAAAATTGGCCGACTACAAAAACATGCATGGATTAAAAGGAGCACAAATACACCGTGTCGACTTTGAAAGGTAACAAACTTTAAAAAATTATTTTTTTAAATTATTTCTTCAACAATATAGTGACGAATTACCTCTGATAAGAAAATCAGACGTTGTCATTGAAATACGCGAACAGAAGTCGAGAGCGAAAAAAAAAAAGAAGTCCGACGCTCTCTGTTCACGAAAAAAAAAATACCAAAGTTGATTAGCACGGGCGTGAATGTAAAAGCAAGACATAAAATATAAAAGTCGTACTTTGTTTCGATTTTTTGGGTCAGCTTATATGATATTCCTGGATACACAAATTAAAAAGTATATTCCTTGTTGCATGAACACTATCAGCTAAAAATGGATGAACTATCCAAAGTCATATCTGAATTATTCAAATCCCAGCAGGAACAGTTTGCCTTATTAATAAGGGAACAACAGATAGCACAACAAAAATATCAAGAACGTCAAGAGGAAAGACAACAAGAACAACAGATAGCGCTGCAAATATATCAAGTTAAACAAGATGAAAGACAACAAAAATATCAAGAAAAACAAGATGAAAGACTTTTGGAAATTCAAAAGTTAACAGTGGAGAAATTAAACAAACTATCAGGCAAATGAGGGAAATTCTTCATATTCTAATAACACCATATTTAATTCGCTGGAAACTTTCAACTATGTGCCAGACGAAGAAAAAACGCTTGAAGAGTACTTTAAACGATATGAAGATATTTTCTACACAGACTGTGAAAACTGGTCGAATTCAAGAAAAGTCAGTCTATTACTAAGAAAGCTAGGTACAGCAGAACATAGCAAATTTGTAGATTTTATTCTACCGAGAAAAACAACTGAATTGGAATTCTCGGAAACAGTGAAATTGCTAAAAGAGCTGTTTGGAGCAAATATGTCGCTTTGGCATAAGCGATGGTTATGCATGAATGTCTCTAAATCCGACGATCAGGATTACTTAACATATGCATCTGTAGTGAATAGACATTGTGACAATTTCAGATTGGCAGAGATTACGGTTGAAGAATTCAAGTGTTTAATTTTTGCTCAAGGACTGGTATCCAGTAAGAGTGCCGAAATAAGACGTAGAGTTTTGTCTAAACTCGAATCTGAACAAGGCCTTACCCTGCAAAAGTTAGCAGAGGAGTGTCAACGGGCCGTAAAGTTAAAGCAAGAGTCGCAAAAAATCGAAAAAGCTGGTATTGCTTATATTAAAAAAATAAAAAAGCAGTCAAAGTACCCCTCAGAGAAAAATTGGAGAAAAAATTCGGCGTATTGTAATAATAGACAAGAAAAAGAAAATAAAAAGATCCCACCATATAATTGCAGACGTTGTAACGAAAGACATTGGGAGGTAAATTGCCCATATAGAAATAAGAAATGTTTCGTGTGCCAAAAGTATGGTCACAAAGGATCGTGTTGTAAAACGAAAAAATTCAAGAGCCGAATTAGACAAACAAATTCGAATATCAAATCAGATAGAGATTTGAGGGAATTGTGACGACTGAAATAGTCAAAAAGAATATCAAATTTCAACTCGATTCGGGGTCAGATTTAACAATAATGAACGATAAAACATGGAAAATTTTAAAAAGGCCTACAATAATGAAGTCAACGAAACTCGCTCGAACGGTAACTGGAAAGCAAATTAACTTCGAAGGCGAGGTTGTACTTCCAATGAAATTGAATGGGATCGTTAAAAAAATAAAAGTTTTCATTCTGAGAAATGGAGAAAACTTGTTGGGTACAGATTTTATTGAAACATTCGAATTGTGGGATAAACCTTTAAACTCATTCTGCAGAAAAGTAGAAAGTAATACGCAAACAAGACAGGACATTAAAGATGAATTAAAGAAAAAGTTTCCGGAAACCTTTACACCTGGTCTTGGAAGATGTAACAAGTTTGAAGCTAAATTTGAATTAAAAGAAAATACTATGCCTATATTTAAAAAGAAACGTAACGTGCCTTTCGCAAATGGTGAGAGAGTAGTAGTACCAAAAAAGTTGCAGAAAAGAATCCTACGGGACTTTCATATGGGTCACCCGGGGATTAATAGAACAAAAAGCTTAATGCGAAGCTTTGTATATTGGAAAGGAATGGATGTGGATATCGAAAACATGGTTCATCGATGTAAAGGGTGTGCGTTAGCAGCTAAGGCACACCTATAGTACACAAACCATGGCCAAAGACGGATCATCCGTAGGAAAGATTACACATTGATTTCGCTGGTCCAGTAGAAGATTATTACTACTTAATAGTGGTAGATAGCTTTACAAAATGGCCGGAAGTACTACGCTGCAAAAAGCCTACGTCCAATACCACAACAACTTTTTTGCATGAACTATTTGCACAGTTCGGTGTGCCAGAGTGTATTTTGAGTGACAATGGTACACAATTCACTTCTGACGATTTTAAGGAATTTTGTGAGTTATATCAAATTAATCACATAACGACGCCGCCGTATCATCCGAGATCCAATGTACTCGCAGAAAGATTTGTAGATACGTTAAAGCGCGCTCTGAAGAAAGCCTCAGGAGTTCCAACGGAAAAGGCGCTTCAGCAATTCCTACAAGTATACAGAATCATGCCTAAAAAGAGAACACCATCAAACATGGCACCAGCTGAACTAATGTTCGCTAGGAAAGTTAAGTCAGTGTTTGACAAGCTTTTGTCAGGAAGAAATAGAATAAAGAACACTATGTATACAGCTAGAAAAAGATACACCCCCGGAGAGAAGGTCTTTTTCAAGTGCTATAGAAACAACATTGAGTTCTGGGAGCGAGGCATAGTGGATAAGAGAATCGGTGACCTGATTTACATAATAAAAGGGCCGAAGAATACTCATAAAAGGCACCAGAACCAACTCAAAAAATGCTACGTGCTAGAGCATGAAGAGAGTATACCGGATGAGGAGGAAGATCCCATTGATGTAATGTATGATACTTTTCAAGTAGAACCTCCGCAGAGTGCTCCTGAACCGAGAAGATCCGGTAGGAAACGAAAGTTCACGGACTCATTGGACGTGAATCCAAAACGAAAAAGATATTGAAAAAAAAAAAAAACAGATATACATATGAACTATGCAAAGGGGATCTACAAAGAAATAACCATAATCATCATCCCATATAGAAGCCAGTTTGAAATCCATAAGGATTCCAAGGCTTTGGGAGGGGGGTGTTGTGGAAGGGTCCACCTAATCTGCATAGGTGACTACCAACTATATAAATAATGGTTGTTACCGGAAGACGAGGAGGAGGAATCACGAGATCCAACTAGAGACTCTGATCGACTGCGACTAGTCAACACATTCTCCAGGAACGTCTTCCCAGAAATATACAGAAATACTATATGTACTTATTGTGTACACTTTCTTGTTATAATACATTCTTGTTCTAAGTACATTTTGTGTTGCATTATTATTCCATGCAATAGGCGAGATTCAACAATGAGACAAGACTCAACAGATACACAAATGAGTTGCCCTCTGGCCGAAGACAGAGACACAAATGGGATATGCTTTGAGTACAAGTACCATATATTTACTCCCTTACCCAGGTTGACGGGATATCAGTTTAACGTAGGGCTTCCGAGCACTTGCTCTCGTGTCATGACAACAAGTTAACCAGCCCCCGCTTGCTCTTGCATCTGTATTGCTACCGATCTCCCTTCTATAGCGCAATAAGGGAGGTGCTGCCACCGGCTCTTTTTTTTCCGAAGCCATTCACCTAACAATATTTTTTTCATTTGTATTCTGTCCGCAGACAAAAACAGTCCCAACTGACTGATAAGTAGATTATGCAGATGAAGTCACCAGTGCCACTTGCCTAAGTTCAGGAACACCGCACAGGTAAGTGTATAAAATGTGGGAATTAGTTTTACTGTACCCTGTATAAAGCTCAGTGGGGGCACGGTGGCGTTAATGAGAGCGGCTCTGATTGAGGAGTCGGAGAGCTGAGTTCGAATTCCAGTCGATTTCATTACATTCACTTACATGCTAATATCCTTGGGAAATGTATTAATCCTCTTCTTCTCTCATCTGTGGGTAAATAGCAGGCATACTGGCTTCTATAGCAAGTATGACTGCTATATAGGTCTACTGCAGAAAGAAATAGCAACCTACTGCGGGAAAAATCTGCCTCGTCAGTCATGTATCGAAAGATACATGATCGTCTAAACGTGTATCACGTATGGCACATAACTAACTGTATAAAACTTATAGGTAAGGAAATTGGGAGTGGCCTGTCGAGTTCAAATTACAGATGAGGCCGTTGCCTACGTTTATCCACAGATAGATTCAGATAAGTATGAATACATCTCTTCTATCCTCCTTTTCAGTTTAATACAGAGTAGTCTAACATCTAGAACTTTTAATATAGTTCCGGACTCAGTTCGTCGCAGGGTTAGTATTTATATCCAGTAAAACTCGCTACAGAAACAATATCAGTAATTACTAACATGTGGGGTACCTATATTCCTCGGTGGCATCTACATGGTTAAGATCCAGAATATACATCATACCGTATATGAGTAATTATAAAATGTTCCGAATCAAGTGTTACTTGAGACAAGTTCTTTTTAGCATATGTATCGTTTTTCATGATTTAGTAAATGTTTGAAACTTTGTCAGTTAAGTTTTGATTTAGGTAAGTGCACTTTTAACTTGCTGATTCGTAATTATCTCAAAATGAGAAACTACACAGAAAGCGAGGAACGAATGAGATTTTTGAGAGTGAATTCTGCAAATGGGTAAGAGACTTTAATGGAAGTATGCTAATGCATTCGAAAAGTTAATCAATCACATAAACAAAAAGACACAATACTATCAGAAAATAATTCTGTTTGAAATTGATTTGGAACAACTGCCCAATGTCAACCAGTTCAATGTTTCCTTGTCCAATCTTTTAAAAAAATCCTATGATTTCACTAAGTTTGCAAATAACGTCTATCTTTAAATAAATGGAAAATCAGCATTTAAATCATCCGTATTTCACTTAAACAAAATCTTTGTAGTCATTCCATGCTGGCACGTCTGTCTCTTGAAGCTAATCTTTTTTTTTCATTCTTACTATTGATTTTTCAAGAGCAATCAGAATTATGCATAATTAACCTGACTTGGAAAAGAATTACGTGCACCGTAAAGAAAGCCTTATTCATATGTCTTTTTTCTTTTACACTAATTGATATTTTCCCAACGAGAGTATATTTGTATATAACTTCATAACGAAACATTCTCTGTTGTCTCATATACGTTTTCCTATTAACAAATAAGAGTTTATTATTATATTTTTCACCACATCTCATAAAGGAAGATTCAACATTATTATTTACAGAGAAGTCGAGACTATACTGATTCAATAACTTTATAATCAGGACGTAAATGCGAATACTTGAAATTATTCTGACCGTCGATGGCGGCTAATAAACGCTGATGCAGATGAACTAAAGAGTGTGGTATATCAGTAGATGGTTTAAATTCTAATGGGGAGACATTAAGTCTGTCAAGGAGTAAAGTATTTCTGAATCCTTGCAGTACAATAGACTTTGTATTAACCATACGCATGCACACATTCAGACGTTTGAGTAGCCGGCAGTAACTTCCGGCCGGGTGCGATATTACTCTTCCACACGAGTAAACCTGGACTAATTCAAATGACGCATTAATTACGTTGATTTACTCATCTCAGCTTAGATGTGGCACAAGGCCGAAAGCATGAGGCGCTCAGTGAGGATCGAACTCAATATTCAGTCGTAATTCCTCTATCGAGACATTACCGCATTAATTATGTATTGGTTAACGAATTATTTTAGGCGTTATAGTGTAGTTCTCGTAAACATATACGGGCAAGATAGCAAGATATTCAACTGCGGAGTATTTGTCCAACTCAGAATAAACGGGCACCCTCTCTGCGAGGTGGCGATTGCTCTTCTTCTTTTATGTGCCGTGTCCCTTCAGGATGTAGGCGATCATGGCTCTCCACTTTATCCTATCTCTTGTAGATATCAATAAGTCTTGTCTTTTTGCTACTTCTCCTAGACCCCGTTCTGCTATCCACTTGCTTAAGCCCGTTAAGTATGTCACCTGTTGCTTTCCATTGTCTCTTTTCGCTCTATTCACCCTGTGTGTGTCAGATTTTCCAAGCCATTTTTTCTCATTAGGTGTCCCAGAAATTTCAGTTGCCTCTACCTGATGTTAAGTGTAAGTTTCCACTTTGTTTGCATCTTCTTCAAAACCTCGACGCTGCTCACATTTTCGGCCCATTGCATGCTTCTGTAGAACCATATCTCTGTAATCTCAAGTCTCTTCTGCATCTTTGAAGAGACCGTCCACATTTCACTGCCGTAAAGGAAGACAGATATTACTCTTTTCTTTGTTACCAACGGAATCCTCCTGTCTCGTAATATTCTGCCTAACTTCTGGAATTCGTCTTTGGCCATCTCTAGTTTTTCTCTACAAAAAAGTGCAAACCAAGAATATAAGTTTTCTTGGTAGACATTAAAAAAATGTACAAATTGTAAGCACCAACAAGTGATGCAAGAGAAAAAATAGCGGCTATTGGTAAGGGAGATAACCATCTATCAATGGCAGATATTGAATTAAAATCGATGCCACTTAAATGTACGTATTGTTCAAACAATCAATTAACGCATATATCCAATATACATGCCATCCCATGGTGTTTTATAGTTGTTAAGCAGAAAGAGTGTAATTATTGATATTAGAGTATGGCTATTGAAAACTACCTGTGACAGAAATCATATCCAGGTTACCATGGCGATATGAAGTTACCTCATCAGTATATGATAGTGTTATTAAACTATTTGTAGACGATGTGTACTTTTGGTCAATTATTCATTAATATTTCTAACTTTTAAATATAATTTAAGACTCACTAAGCCCTATTTTAGACATTATTAATTAATCCAACTGTCTCTTTGTTATATATCACTTAGATGCATTAGAATCATGTATTAATGTTAAATTTGCTGGGTTACATTCTTCTGCGAAAATAAAAGCAGAAAATGACTTCCATAAGCATCGACTATTAATTTTATCTGAAATAGTTCATTTATTCACGAATATACCATCAGCTAAAAATGTCCGAAGTGCAAGTAATGAATTTATTCAGGTTCTTCACGTCAATAATTGATCGAATTGATGAAATGGAGATGGGTTTAACTTTGCTGCCGGTTTTTTTCATTTATTCTTGGGGCATTACGTGGACGTTTAGTAAGAAATTAGTACTTGACCTACATATCACAGTAGGAATGTAGCTGGTATCTGATGTATTTTAGTAGAAGAAAAAAGACTCTTTACTCTTTAGAGTTCTTTTAAATTCACAGTATCTAAACATAATGTTCACGGCCGATTACGAAAAACATAATTATTTACCAGTATTCGGCATCTTAATCAATAAAAATGATAAGTCATTTAAAACTAATATTTTTCGCAAAATAACTAATAGTAGTCAGTTTAATATTTTCGCAAGTTCTCGTTCCTAAATGTTATTAGTTTCGGTGAAAATTATTGCAGCTTATTTCTTGAAAATAGAGAACACTAAATACGTAAACTAATGATTTAATTATGTAGAAATATATATTACCAAAACACCATGTTTTCCATTAACGTTTTTCTAAGACATTATTAACCGGCAAATACAAAAATATAAATTTTATGAATAATAATATTAATCAAAAGCAAAAAAAAAGTGATACCGGGATTAGAGTGGGAATTTTTTAAAAATCTTCATACCTTTCCAAAACTGATCAATTTAGAAATTAATGATTGTATTAAAAATATTTATAGGCATCATGACTTGTTGAAGGACGTTTTTTTTCAAATCAGAAAATAGTCTTTTTAATCAATTCACCCCACTCAAGTCGATAATGCCACTAAGACGCAACGGATTAGTCAGAAACCCAGCCCTAAGCAGGAAATACAGTATAAACCTCTATTCCTGTTCAAAAGACCACGGAAGAATGTGAACTGAACGATATGCAAACCTGTATAATTATAAATTTGATAAAAGCTTAATGATTCCCAGAGGTTCGAAAACTAGAAAAGGTGAGATTTTAATATCATCAAAGCTGGAATATCCGATAAAAATTAAGGTTTTGGCAAATAGTAATATTCAAATGAAGTCTACTATAATATATAATGATTTACTAAGCGTAGCTTACATGTGGTACAAGGGCGAAATTATGAAGCGCCCTGTGAAGATGTAACTCAATTGTAATGAATCTATCTTGTTCACCATTAGAGACCAGCTTGCTTACCATTGCACCACATGAAATTGCCTTGCGAGTTACTAAGCGTGGCTTAGATGGGGCACAAGGCCAAAATATAGAGCACACATCTTACTCATTACTCAGTTGTAATTAATATAGCAAGACAATCTTATTAACTATTACACCACGTTGAAGTGCTCAGCGATTTACCAAGCGTAGCTTAGATGTGGCAAATGGCCAAAAGTACGGAGTACCCAACTTAATACTCAGTTGTAATTATTCTCAAAAGACAAGCTGGTTAACCATAATGCCGCAAGTGCTAGGTCTGCTATAATCTGAAAATATCAGGAATTTTAATACTGCAAATTTGTGCATCAGTTTCAAGATATTAGCCTCTATAAAAAGTTGTTAATTAATTATGTCGTCGTGTAAAGGAGCACTTGGAACTATCGAACTACTATTATACTACGACTACCCTATTATAGGATCATATTTTCTTATAATTATTTTAGATATAACGTCAGTCGGACTTGTCAGTTACTCAGCACGTCTGTTACAGCTGCTCTGTTCGGAAACTTTATAATTGATCTGTTTTGTCATTTGTATGACGCAAATAGATATCGAGCATGAAATGATGATGGCATTGTTTGCCGGGACAGAACGCTTATTTTCTCATTATTCATTTCTGCTTGTAACATCAATCCAGTCAGACTTATTTTTCCAGTTAGGATTATGAACGCTGTCAACGAGTGCAAATGCCATTTATTTTTCCCCAGAAAATAAAGTTCTTATACGCTTTGTTGGGTTTTCATTAGGCATATCAATCGCTTAAGAAACAAAAAGTTTTTTTTTTCAACCGCAAGATGTAAATGACGAATTGAAGATACCAAAATTAAGGAAGTAATAACATTGAAATATCTAAGAAGTGTTTGAACAGGGAGTAGAAAACGGAATTATTTATTGTTGATAAAATCTAAACGTTTATGTTGTGGTATTTTGAGTTAAATACATACTGTCGTTGTGATTAAATAATAGAATGGATATATTGGAATCTCATTGAACATGGACCACAAAGAAATAAGGATGAATCGGCTCCTTGGAAGATCCCTAATGGTAAATATCTGAATTATTTAAAACAATGAACCGACATAGATAGATAGATAGATAGATAGACAGAAAGATAGATAGATAGATAGAGAGAGAGATAGAGAGATAGATAGAAAGAGATAGAGAGAGGGATAGATAGATAGGGAGACAAATAGAGAGATAAATAGACATATAGACATATAGATAGATTGAAAGGTAGAGAGATAGATAGAGAGAAATATAGAGAGAGATAGAGAGATAGATAGAGAGTTAGATAGATAGATAGATAGATATATAGATATATGGAAAGGTAGAGAGATAGATAGATTGAAAGATAGATAGATAGATAGATAGAGAGATAGATAGATAGAGAGAGATAGAGAGATAAATAGAGATATAAATAGAGATATAGACAGATAGATAGATTGAAAGGTAGAGAGATAGAGAGATATATATATAGAGAGGGAGAGATAAATAGAGAGTTAAATAGATAGATAGATAGATAGATAGATTGAAAGGTAGAGAGATAGATAGATAGATTGAAAGGTAGAGAGATTGATAGATAGATAGATAGATAGATAGATAGATAGATAGATAGATAGATAGATAGATAGATATATAGATAGATAGATAAAAATTCCAATGCATAATTATTCTTGCCATTTTAAATATCATAAAATTATTAAAAAATACACTAAATTTAGATCCATGTATTCATTTTACTTTATTTATATTTAGATAGACATATTCAGATTGGGATAAATAAATGTTTTTAGAATGAAACAGACAGATTTGATTTTGATGAAATATTCCCCAGCTGATTTGCACAATATGGCAACCCCATTTTTAGGGCTTCATTATTCGGTGTAACGTCCTTTTTTATTTCATTTTCGACAGGTTTTGGGGAACCGCGCTAATAGATTTTGAATGAAAATAGCCCATCTAGATATTTTGTTTGAGAAAATGATGGCCAATGATACATATTAAGTATACTTTGAGTATATATTTAAGAGAAAACCATAATAATACTACATGAGTTATTGACATAATGAATTATTTGGACACATCAACGTCATTTTGATGGATAACTTCAAAAACACTATTAGTCATAGAATCTGTCAAATCTTTATCGTAGGAGGTTTGAATCCCTCTGCTGCAGCTTTGATGGTCGCCAATAAGATATCTTTCGACGTAAATTGGCGTTCAAGAGCGTAAACATATTGTTTAATGACCAAAGGTTTTCGATATACCTAAGTTCCAGAAGGGCAGACGGCCACACCATCATCCTATCCCTATGTTTCCCGTGAGAGCCTAGGAATGCATGGGTGACACTGGCAGTGTTGGGGAAAGCGTTGTCATGAATGAATACTAGAAGTGACAGCGGTATGTGATCTAGCCACGGATCCAAGACCACATTTTAGGTGTTTCAATGCGAGGTTTTCTATTCTGAGATATAAGAGCATCGAACCTATCCGTAATGATCATATAGACCAACGCACTATCAATTAAATTATTAGCCATATTCAAGGGGTTAGATTTTAATATGTATTGGTGTGATATGCTGTGCTGTATAGACCAGCAGAAATTCCATATTGAGATACCTTCAGGACTCTGAATATATTGCGGCAAAGCAGCTCATGTTTAGTACCGGAAGATCATATTCATGTATGAGAAGTCACCAAGGCTGATGATACTAAAGCGTGAAACATGCAATACAGGTTAATATCTTTACTCTCTTTATCTCTCTCTTTCTAGATAGATAGATAGATAGATAGATAGATAGATAGATAGATAGATAGATAGATAGATTATGAACACAATGAGATAGATAGATAGATAGATTATGAACAAAATAAGATAGATAGATTATGAACACAATGAGATAGATAGATAGATAGATAGATAGATAGATAGATAGATAGATAGATTATGAACACAATGAGATAGATAGACAGATAGATAGATAGATTATGGACAAAATGAGATAGATAGATAGATAGATAGATTATGAACAAAATGAGAAAGAAAGATAGATAGATAGATTATGAACACAATGAGATAGATAGATAGATTATGAAGAAAATGAGATGGATAGATAGATAGATAGATTATGAACACAATGAGATAGATAGATAGATAGATAG
Organism: Acanthosepion esculentum; assembly: GCA_964036315.1. Taxonomy (NCBI): domain Eukaryota; kingdom Metazoa; phylum Mollusca; class Cephalopoda; order Sepiida; family Sepiidae; genus Acanthosepion; species Acanthosepion esculentum. Next base: position 129,119,045 of record OZ038481.1, on the reverse strand, counting down.
ATAGATAGATAGATAGATAGATTATGAACACAAAGAGATAGATAGATAGATAGATTATGAACAAAATGAGATAGATAGAGAGATAGATTATGAACAAAATGAGATAGATAGATAGATAGATAGATAGATTATGAACAAAATGAGATAGATAGATAGATTATGAACACAATGAGAAAGATAGATAGATAGATAGATAGATAGATAGATTATGAACACAATGCGATAGATAGATAGATAGATAGATAGATAGATAGATAGATAGATAGATAGATAGATTATGAACACAATGCAGTAGGCGGCTCGATCACTTCAAATACTTCAGGTAACATGACTAGGCCAATACGTCTTTCCCCAATGATACCAGCCCAAAACATGATTCCTTCACCCTGTTGTTGACGTTGTAAATGTTGGTGACGCTCATCTCCGAAATAGACGCAACCATCTGCCCAACCATCAGGTCCGTTATGACTCTCATTGATATTTTTAGTGAACAGAAAACAACTCATGTCCAACGTCATGTACTTTCCAGTAATTGAAACCTCAAATTCCTGTGACGGGGCATTAAAAAAGGCAGTTTCGGGGAACCTCGAGCGGTACCAACGAACGCGATTTCTATTGATTTTCGGTACATGATGAAGTCCAGCGCTGGTGAAAATAGCTTTGCTTTTTGTCCGTGTTTCCCACGTGACTTTCGGATAATATTCCTTAAATCCGTAGCTGTCATGGTCTTGGAGGTTCCACAATTAGATCATTTCTTCTTTGGTGAAGGGCCCCCCAGGAATAGTCTAACCATCGCCCAATGACAACGTCACTTCGCAATGACATGAAGATTTCTTTAACACTTTCCTGATGATGACAGAATTTCTCATCGTGTATGTCTTTTTCACGTCCTATTGTTCTTATAAAGGAGAGACGCTGTTAGTGTGCTTTATCCCAAGACTCTCGAATCTGAAATAAAAAAATTAAGTTACATAGAAAAATGAAAAGCTAACAATGATATTGCCATATTGGGTAAACCAGCAGGGGAAATTTTTGTTAAAATAAATTAAAAGAAAACCGAGAAATCCTAAATTTCACTACCAAGCTATTAGAGTAGTTTGGGGTGTTCATACAGACATACATACAGAAATATTAGATAGATAGATAGATAGATAAATAGATAGATAGATAGATATAGGAATATATATATATATGTATATATATATATATATATATATATATATATATATATATATATATATATATATATATATATATATGTATATATATTTCAAACATGTAGTGTTGAATGTTAAAGACAACATAGTCTTACATATTTTCTTTTGAATTTTCTCATATTCTCTAATGAGACTTTTTATTTGTAAATAGTTCCGAAATATGTATTTTCCATACGATGACCTAGCGCTTTCGAACATCATTGTTCATCTTCAGGGTCAATATTTTAGTCAAAATTTTTTTTTTTTTTTTTTTTTTTTAAACATTTGCCAATTATCTTGTAGCGTAATCATGTTGCTACTTTTTTACAAACTAAAAACGTTAAATTCCTTTTAAATTCAAAAGACGCGATGATGTTATATCACGTGCATGGCGTAGATTTTTATCATGTGACAGCATGTAAAAGATTTCCAATACACAAGCCAAAAGATCGAAGAATACGCTACAAAATTTAAATATATTATAAACATTGCAATATATTACCAGATATATTATAATCTATACGATTAATAAGAGGTCTTTTTCTTTTAATATGTAATGCCTCTAAGATTTTAAGGCGTCTAATGTCTGTATGTTTATCTATAATTTTAGTATTTTCTACAAGTATTTTACGTATATCAGATTGCGTAAGGGAAACAGTATGTGACTTAATATGTTGTTTAATGGAGCTAGTATTATTTAAATGCAGAGTCAATCTTCTGGAGAGCCGGGTGGTTGTATATATATATATATATAGATAGATAGATAGATAGATAGATAGATATGTTTATATTTGTCATCTTGTAGTTGGGGCTGAACCCAACATAATTATAGTAAGTTCTGACAACTCATCGTAACCTTCTAAAATCCTTTTTGCTTGCTGCTGGGTGTTGTAAGACATACATTTTGACGACAAATAGTCGACTTTTTCACACGAGTTCTCTGATAAATAAATTACAGTTCTTGATTTTAACGACTACAGAAAACGAAAATAGAACACGCATAGGCATTTGGCGTTATATCACTTGTTATCCGCTGACCTCTGACCTACACATGGTTATGATAATTCAAACTTGAGATGTTTAACTGTTGATCATGTTACATATTTTAACAACTTTTGACAGAAACCGCTAAAGTTATGCTCAAAATAAAGGTGTAAGTGAGAGGCGTGTTGAAATGACATTTTTGTAAAACCTAAATAGATGAGATTAAATATTTAGCAAATATATATACATATATATATATATATATATTGCACAGAAAGCATGGAACCAAATTTAGAGAAATGATAGAATGCAAGATTATATAGCCTTAATTAAAAATATTAGAGATCTGAAGGAGGCGATTAGCATAATCACAAATAGTCTAAAAAAAAGAAATGTCGACAAACACATCTGCAATATTTTAGAAAACGGGGGTATAACGAAAGCATACAGATATTTATTAAATTCTGAAGTATGACTTGCGAAATTGTGTGTCTGTATAAGCGCTTTCTGGCTATGAGACCTGGGTTCAAATCTTACGGTTGTCAAATAGGTGACGTTATTAGTATATCGGACTAGGAGCCAATCCCAGCGCGCGGCACCTTTAGAACGTGACTAAAAAACATACTACGGTTTAACCCAATTCTTGTGAGTAAAATTGGGTTGACGTAACTATTCGGAAGCCATAAATGGATTCAGTAGCGCGAAGTCATACGTCATCGAGGATTTGAGTCTGCTGGTGCTATTAAAAAAACAAAAACAAAAAAAACCCTGATCATCTCAGATTATGCGCTCACTCTCAGAAACTATAACTAATTTCTGCTTAGTATAGTTCCTTTATACACCACTGCTTGGCTCGGGTTTTAACCGGCGTCTTTAATACGGGTTTTCTAGCCATTCTGGGAGACAGGTGTGGTCGGAAATAATTGCTGCTCATTATTATGTATGTACAGACAATAAAGGCGTACCAATTCCAATTTTGTAAGGCACCAAAAAATAAAGAACATCTGAACTCAGATTTTCTCAGACATCTGTCCTCCAGGTTCTTTTGTTCATATGAGGCGTCATGAACAAAATGAAGCTGTGAGATTGTTTGACATTATCCACCAGCTGAACCTAACATGCTCTTAGTGTGCATTTAATTCCAAATCCTCTGCTGAAGTTAAATGTCATCTTGGTTGCCACAACAGACACATTCTACGGTATCCTGTATCCAGTAATAACAGAGAGTATGCGTGTTGCATTTGGGTATTTGTTGCCAAAACAAATCCAGGTCTAGAAAGTCATTTGACAGCTCCTAAAATTGCCAATCGAAGGTTGATTTAAGAAATTGATGATGCTCGAAATTGAGTAGACATCTGTTATGTATGCATGCATGCAAATGGTTCATAAGCTGTAGAAAACGAATAAGTCAATCAATTAGTATTTTAGTTTTTTAATCATTTCACTCCAAGCAAGGTAGTATAGCCACTAAGTCACAAGGTGTTACAGAGTGTGAAAGAAAAAAGAGAAATATTATTGTTATGGCCCAATGTTAGGACCAAGGTAGAACAACACGAACACAAGCGTAGAAATAACGAAGATATATTACACGAAATAATAATACAAGATGTGGAAGGTGTTAGTATGACTGTCAGTCTGGGTTGGAGTGAACTACTATCGGCTCGACTCGATTCGGTATTTAACAGTCCCCCCACGAGGAAAGTATGTGGCACAAGGCCGAGTTTAACGTGGGTCAAAGCTCGGCCAAAAATACTCCCTTAAGAACCCGTATAAACAGGTTCAGGGCTTGTCTACCACCCCGGACGAAACTTTGCCCTTCGGCAAAGCCTCGTCCGGGTTCCTCTCAGCCAAAGCAGAGCGTTCGACAGGAGTCGCTCACAGTTAGAGACTGCGGCTCGACTCGATTCGTCTCTCTATCTGTCTTGAGAGGCGTAGTATACATAGTGTTAGGAAGAGTTCATCAAGGAGCGAGAATGATAAAAGAAGCGAAATAAAAAAGACAGAAGATAACGATTGACATTGTTTTAATTTTTGGAAGATCGAATTTAGTTATGATTCGAATATATCTTTGTGTTCATGTATGAATAGATGATCGCTTTCAGCTTCTCGATACTTTCGAATTAGTATGTATTTATTTTGAACTCTCCTGAAAATGTTCGCTTCTCTTGTTTTTACTATTTTCACTTTGTGCCGACATATAGTTATATTTATTATCTCCGCCTTTCCCAGTCTCATTTATTTTTATCTCATGATAGTTTCAGTGTTAGTAATGTCACTTAGCTACCATATATTATTTTTATTTTAATGTTATAAATAATGACTTCTTAATGAGTATTTTAGGCTAAAACTCCGAATTATATTTTTCGTTTTCTTTCTGTAATCCTTTTTTGACATTTTTATTTGTTTATTTATGTTGGAATATTTTACAATTAGTCATCCTATCAAGTGTTTTGGTATCTGTTATTTTATTGGTATCTAAAGCACTTAAATTATGTAATGTTTCCAAAATGTACATTATGTATGTGCAAAAGGCTATCATAGTTGAGGACAAGGTCCCGTTGTCTATAAAATGCTTCCACCCCATGCGCCTTAATTATTCTCCTACAACTCTTGCTACAAGCTGGAGCAGAATCGATGGCGGATCTCTAGCGCCTCATAATCAGCTTACGTGTACCCTGGAGAATTGACTCTAGTCTTAACATCAATGGACTGAATTTTAACAAAACAAGCTCTACATTTTTATTTGGCGAGATGAACGAATTCCTACTATGTTTGTATATATATATATATATATATATATATATATATATATATATATATATATATAGGAATTATCAGAAGGACTTCCTTGCCATGAAACCTATCTTTGAATATCAGCATGGTCTGTTTAACAATGATGTGAAATGGGGGCATATCGGTCTGGGGAGGCAATCGCATCATTGTTTGAACAAAACCCTGTTACTTAATTTGGGTAGTCTCACTCTCTCTTGAAAGCCGTCGATGGTTATGCATTTTTCACAGAAAAAAATACAAAATATTAAGTACAGCCCACACCTTACGAAGGTCTTTCCCTATGTCAAATAAGTGTTATCTTGGGTGTTTTTGTTTGTTTATTTTTCTCTAAAATTGCACGGTGGAAATGTCATGAAGCCATTGCTGATCTTAGGTCTCTGGTTGGGACCCCGAAAGAAATTAGTACAAACCAGAAATCAAAGAAAATAAAATAATAATCATAATAATCATAATATATATATATATATATATATATATATATATATATATATATATATATATATATATTTATATATATCAGTCAAATTGTGAGTACATGGGGCGAAGGTGTGAGTATTTTATTTCCAGCTGTTTATACATAGAAAAGTAAGTTAGACATTTGGTTTTTATCTTCTTTTGAAGTGGGTGTTTTTATTAGTTTTCTGTTATGTTACTTGTATTGTTTAACTATCTGCTCAATAAACACGTACTTCACATAGTAACTTGTTTATTTACCTATTAGTGAGATTTTACTGATTAATGTGGTTACGTTTAAACCTTTCGCTTTAGGAGGAACGAAATTACAAAACACAAAAGTGGGAACATTTACCGAGCAACAAAACAAAGTGATGCAAAACTAACAAAAAATCTGGTAGAGAAAATAGTGTTTCACAAATGAAGTCTTTTAGAAATTATATAAGTTTTACTCGAAAAGGCCGTGTTGAAAATTAAGCTAAAGTAGATCGGTCTGTGATGTTATCACATGTGTTTCCTACTAACCCCTGACCTGCGTTTGAGCACGGAGGAGATAACA
>OZ038481.1:129100560-129108060 GCA_964036315.1 Acanthosepion esculentum | reverse complement strand
CTTAAATTCCAAGAGTGAAGGCAACATAGACAAGAGCTCATTCGAACAGATACCATAAACGTATTTATAGAAAAGTTACAGTAAGGGAATCTTACGACGATGGGGAGGTGAATGCAACCGAGACGCCAGATCAGGACCACTAATATTGTTGATTATTCTTTGGATTTTTATCAAGGATCTAGAGATAAATGGCAGGTGTACCAGATCATATGCGGCAGCAATATTCTAAGCATGGACGAATAGTAGCCATATAGATAGGTATAATAGATTCTGTAGATGAACATTGTCTCACAGGATACAGTGAACATTCTTAGCAGCTGACCTAGAAATAGATTCATTATAGTTTTTCACTTTCATGGGTGCCAAAAACATGAGCAGCAGAGAATCACTCTTCAGAAGTTCAGCATCAACAATTCTGATGGAAGGCAGTGAGGTTTCTGTCAGATGGTCACTATACAATACTGTAAGCTATACAGACAATAATCCCATATTTTATTTATCGCCATTGTGGGATAAATAATACCCTCGTAGTTACTTAAAACTGGCTTATTTCATACAAGAAGAAAGAAAAATGGACAGGGCATTTTCAAAGTCACCTTGTTGGAAAATGTAACCGAAAAGTTAATAGAATAAAACGAAATGGTAGCATAAACTGTGAGACAGACAGTCATAGGATTTTGGTTAATGATGTTCCTCTTTTATTTGTAGATCTAAGAATTATAAGACAGTAAAAGTGTTACTATTGGTTTTAATTCTTCCCATCATAATAAAGTTATTGACAAATGAATTACTTTAGAACAGGAACCCTCACTAACATACTCTCATTGCACTAAGACGTCCAGATATACAATTATGTCTGATGTTTGTGGCAATGGACGAAGAAACCATAAAATCCTAAATGCCGGAAAAAAATGGTTTTCATGCCGCGCGCTGTATCCGGAGGGAAAATGGATTTGCCAGCACTAAAAATAACAAAAAATATTTTTTTTATCAGTTTAAGATAAAAAACAGATCACAGACATTTTGATATTTTTTGTTCAATTTGGTTGAATTATTATCTTTGATTTAGTTATTTGATTCTTGTGTGCTCACATAAATTGATTTACAGCATCCCTTTCTTTCTTGCCGTTGTAATGCATTAATTATATATGTATATAAATACGAATAATTTCGGCCATACTCACATCTCAAAACCTCACTTAATTGCTAAACATTATTTTTAAAAGTTTTCTTTGTCTGACTGTGAACTTAATGTGAATACACAGAACTAAACGACTTACCACAATGCCATTCATCAGAAAACAGACAATGTCATTAGCATAGGATTTATTCCTGTTTACAAGTACAAGAATTTATATATTTGGGAAGTGTTTTAATAGAGAACGGAAGGTGCGACATTGAAATACGAAGAGTAAGATAGAGAAATATGACTTTCAAATCTGAGCAAAGAATTAAGAAACAGAAGATTTTCATTAGAAACAAAAAGAGTCTGGAACTGTTAGCCATATCGATCCTCATATATGGCAATGAATTTTGGAGCATCTTCTCATAAAAACAGAAATTTGGTTCTACAGAAAGATGCTCAGAATTACTTTAGTACAGGAACGGGCGGTACATGTTAATAAACGATGAAGTTTTAGAGAAAATGGAAACAAAAAGAAAACATATACTTAATCTCAGGAACAGACTGTTGAAATTGCTAGAGAAATCTGGGTGCTATCAGAACCGATTGAAAGGTAATTAGGGTAAATGAAAAGAGGGCATAACTGATCTTGCGAGTTTGAGGAAATAGATTACGGAAGAAAGTTTGGGTGCGATAAGTAAAAGTGAAAATGTACTAAGAACCAGAAGTATATGCAATTTGGAGGCCTCTGATCAAGGACACGACATATAGAATATTCGCATGAAATAATTTGTTTTTATTGCGTGGCCCAAACACATTCGCAACTGACATGTAATATTCAGGAAATCACCACCGATATCAAGCCATTATATAATCATGTAATTATCAGTTACATATACATTCTTGCACCTAAAATAAAATTTATTTAGAAAATGTAAGTACAAAATTGAAAGAAAAGATGGAAAAAATGAATTAGTAACAAGAAATTAAAATTAATATTTTCCAACGTATCTGTTATTACAAGACCTCGGTGATCATGGCGATGCACAGCTACTTGATTTTGTAACTAACGTCTCTCTTCTCCATTCATCTACGCAAGCTTGTTATGTAGGTTACACGATATTTCCTGCTGTCCTGTTTGCTTCTAGCAAGTGCCCAAGTTATGTCAACTGTTTCGTTCTAATTCTAATATAGCCTCTTTTTTATTTCCATATGTCTTAAAAGGTCCTCATTACTCACATATTCAGTTTATGACATTCTCAGTATCCTTCTGTAGAACCACGTTCATCTAGCTTCAAACCGAATCTTCATCTGAGAGGAGATAATCAATCATTCACTACCATAGAAAAAGAATCCTATTATACAGCTTTTCACTATCCTTTTCTTTGTTTCCAACGAAATGTTCATGTCTCATAATACGTTGTTTAACTTTCAACATACAACGAGTCTAAAAAGTTATCTCGTAAGTATTAGGAATTAGTTTTATTATTACCTAGTTTCACGTACTAAAATTATTCTGTAACATTTTTACTAAGTAAATAGCTATCAATTTACGTATGAATTTTAAATGAGATATATTTACTTATGAATTTAGTCTATTCTATTTAATATATATATATATATATATATATATATATATATATATATATATATATATATATATATATATATATATATATATTAAATAGAATAGACGAAATTCATAATTAAATATATCTCAAAATTATATAATTCTCGTAATTCTATACTTTTAACTTTAATAGAGATTAGATTTAGATTTCTAAATGGGTAATTTTTTACTTTTAATTTTAATTTCAAATTTTATCATATAATTTAATACTTATTAGTTAGGACATATTCTATTTTACTAGAACCCCAACATTAAAGCTTTTAATATCTATGATAACCTTGCTTCGTTGTCAAATTTTTTGAATTCTCATATACTTGTATTTTGATTGGTCATTCTAGCTTATGTAACAGCGTTTACCTCTAGCGAAGGATCGTTAATTAATTTGAAACTTTTAAAACCATTTATTCTACATACAACATCATCACTTGATAAGATACCGGAGGTGTTGAAACAAAATGGCTATTTTTGTAGTGATTTTATAACATATTTATGTTATCATCTTTAAATAAATAATTATATATATATATATATATTTATATATATATATATAATGGACTCTCGCGTCGGTTTTGACGTATCAGGATCTGATAAGTTTAGGAGAGATTCATATATGAAATTTTGTGTGATAATCTTAAGTAACATTTAAGACCTCTATTTATTTACGAAGGAGGCAACATATGGAGCAAGAGTGAGGATTGTGAGATGAGATCACTGTTAGAGTGGCTGACCTTTTAGATCTTGCCCCCGCTTCTTGAAGATTGAAAACTGCTGAGTTCACTAAAACACATTGATCTTTATTCTACCCTCTCCAAGGCTAACCGCGCAAGGGTGTTAGTTGTATCTTGACAGCTGATAAGTTGCTTTTCAGCTTATATATATATATATATATATATATATATATATATATATATATATATATATATATATATATATATGCAAGAGGAAGTTTTCACACATCGAAACAAGTACAAATGTCCGTAGATCCTCTGGTTTGATAAATAAGTTTTAGGTAGACGCTGTTAAATGTAAAAGCCAAGACACAATCCAAAAATGCTTATTGCCATAATTTGTGGTGCCACGGATCCTGACAGAGCAATGCGACGATGAACAGCAGCAAGAGTTTGCTGCATTGGGTCTGTAAACGCAATATGATACAGCGGGTTGTATGCGAAATCATATCTGCTTGCTTACGATATGAATTTCCTATTATTGTTATACGAACAATCCTCAGCTGACTCACAACTACGCATGTTAAACGTTGTGGATAGACAAACTACATATTTTCACGAAAGACAAATGTAACCTAGTCTGAACTGAAACACATCGCCATGTACCGTAAATTTATAAATCAAAAGGAAAAATTTATCGACATATGTTTTCATAGATTTTGTCCTTCTTTTAAATTGTTGATATACTTTTTGTGTGTATATATATATATATATATATATATATATATATATATATATATATATATATATATATATATATATATGAAGAAATATAGTCTTAAGGTGTGCTACATTTATGGGATAAAATGCTCAATATCAGGGATAGAGCGTGTGTAATTATAAAAGGGAACATAGAAGTCAACACTTAGAGGCGACAGTCTGTTTCATGATAGGCACAATCGTCAGGCCACGAGTGGTGATATTCTTCTCTGCTATTTATATATATGGGTCAGTGGTGTATTGTCGGTAGTCTATTTAGGCGGTTATTTTACCGGAAGTCGGTTATTTGTTTATTTATTTGGGTTAAAATTATTTTGCTATATTATTATTTATTTTTTTATTTTTCATCTTCTATATATATATATATATATATATATATATATATATATATATATATATATATATTATTTTTATTTTAATCGGTGTTTTTATTAATGTAGTAAAAATTTGTTTATATCGCTTATTTAATAGTTTTGTTTGAGAAGATAACTAAAGGTATTTATTCAATTTTAGGGTTGATTGTTGTAGTTTATTTAACTATTATTTTGGCGGGAACAGTTTTTAATTTGTTTTTTTAATTTTGACGGAATCGGTTTGTTTGTTTATTTAATTGAATGATTTGAGGTTAATTTATTTTACTTGTATTTTTATTATTTATTTATTATACTGTATATTTTTATTTACTCTTTTCGGTTTTCGATTTTTATGTAAGGTAGTATTTTTTTATCGTGATATAACAGTTATAGCTATGTTTTTCGTCCGAGTTTTGTTTGATTTTTATAGTCTAACTAGATATTTTGGTCATAATGATTTGTTAATTTGTTTATTATTTTACTTATTTGTGTTCATTGATTATGTTTTTTTATTTTTTGTTTATTCTCTTTCGTCTATTCTCTGCATTTTGAGATGAGCTCGGATCTTTTATTTAATAATTTATTTTGGTTTGGGAAGTTTTTGATTGGTTGTTAAAGGCTGATCATTTTTTCCTTATTTTCCATGATATTTTTTTTAACTGCTTTAATTAAAAATCGAAAACTGAAAAAATATAATAAAATAAAATAAAAATAAATAAACAAAATGACAATAAAATTAGCAAAATAAATTAACACAAACAAATGACAAAATAACACGCGTTAGAATAGACCAAATAGAATAAATAAACAAGTAAAAACAAAATCAATGAACCCAAACTTAATAAAAAAAATATGCAAATGTTCGACATTTTTTTTTATTTTCACCCGAAATTAAACCAAACATATGAAGATTAGAACGGCTCATGATCAGACATAATAGACATTCATTGTCTGTTATATTTAATAATATATGTTTAAAAAATGCGGCGGTGCACAATGCACTATATAGATATATGTGTGTGTGTCTGTGGTGTGACTGCGTGTCTGTGTGTGCGTCTCTCTCTGTCTCTCTCTGAATTTGATTGCCGAAGTATTTGTTTAATAAATTCTACTCGTTATATCACCAGATATATGAACAGCTGCTTGTGTTAATCTTTTTTTAAAAATGTTCTGTTATCTTTCAGTCACTTTTTTTTCTTGTGATTACTGTCTCTGTTTATTTTAAACAATTTATTAGTTTCTTTACTTTGTTTTGTCTGATTATTTTAATAAGATTTTTTCTTGCATCCATTTTGGTTTTGCTTTGCTATGTCCACATTTTCGTTTTCTTCCTGATTATACATTTTCAAACACTTATTTGTTGATTGCTGAATAATTATTTTGTTATCTTTGCTGCTTTCACACCACCGCAGGCGTTTGTCTCACGTTTTAAGGTTGTCACAGCTTCCCTCCATTCTCAGTTAGAAGCTTCCATATAATCAGGAGTGATATTTTCATTTAAGAGGAAAATTAATTCCTGGTTTACGTTAACTATTCGACGTATAAGACAATGTCTTAAAAATTTTTATTTATCGACATTTTTTTAGCTAATTGGCTGAAGATCAATTTTAAATCACGTAGAAATAACAATGAGTGTTCGATTTCACTATTAAATTTATTAAGGATAAAAACTGTGTGAGAACCCCGGAAAGAATATTGCCACATATTATAGATTATCATTGAAAGCAGGAATAGCATAATGAAATATGATTAGATTAAATTATAATTTCCAGTGATCTGCCACGTCTTTATTTACTTTAATTCCAGGCTGTCACTGTTTTGCGTTTTATTATGCATTGAGGCGAGTTACTTCTTTTCACCTTGGCAGTGGTATAGTTGTGTAAGGGGGTATTCAAAGGGCTATCGGGATTCAAACTACTCAGAAACTGACTGACAACATACTCTACACCCCCCCCCACACACACACATATATATATATATATATATATATATATATATATATATATATATATATATATATATATGGATTAATGGATAGCGGCTAGGATTGAGGAATCCAATAGCTGAATTCGAATTCCAGTCGAATCCATTAGATTCACTTACGAGCTAATAGCCTTTGGAAAGGTGTTAATCCTCTTCTTCTCCCCCAGCTATGGATAAATACCCTTGGATGGCAACACTTAATTAAAAATCTGCGGAGGAATGTTTGGGGTCCTTGCGGCACATTGTATTTTGCTTTTCAAAACGTGTGGTTTGTTCTGTACAAAGCCTTCTCCACTATATAATCAAATCATATGTGCAGGTGTCTGGCTGTCGGTCCCTAGGAACTGAGTTGCATGACCCTCATATGTCGATAAACGATACACACACACACACACACACACACACACATATATATATATGTGTGTGTGTTTTATATATATATATATATGTGTGTGTGTGTTGAATTTAAAAGGAATTTAACGTTTTTAGTTTGTAAAAAAGTAGCAACATGATTACGCTACAAGATAATTGGCAAATGTCTGTTTAAAAAAAAAAAAAAAAAAAAAAAAATTTGACTAAAATATTGACCCTGAAGATGAACAATGATGTTCGAAAGCGCTAGGTCATCGTATGGAAAATACATATTTCGGAACTATTTTCAAATAAAAAGTCTCATTAGAGAATATGAGAAAATTCAAAAGAAAATATGTAAGACTATGTTGTCTTTAACATTCAACACTACATGTTTGAAAGAAAAGTTGCTGCCAAATTACACATATATATATATATATATATATAAGATGGTGTATGTCGAGTCGTTAGCGAGTTAGAGCACCCCCAAATGTCAAAACACTCAAACGATCTTTTCTATGCCGTTGAGGACCTATTAAATGGTTCATGAGAACCGCAAGTGACATGGAAGCCATTTCGCATTGAACACAAGGGAGTCTTTCGACATCGATC
>OZ038481.1:129093060-129095560 GCA_964036315.1 Acanthosepion esculentum | reverse complement strand
TTCATTTACGTTCTTTGGTCTACGATATGCTAAAAGGCTGAGTGCATCAATGAAAGTTTTTAGGTATGGTTTGAGATGTAGTATTAGTCAGCCACTTTTGATTATCTGAGACAGTGGAGATAGAGTAGTATTGAATGTGTTCAATAGGTGGATGCGTGTGGATTAATTTTTAATCTTATATATATGAACATAAAAGTCAACACTTAGAGGCGACAATCTGTTTCATGCTCGACGCAATCGGGTGGCCTGACGATTGCATCGAGCATGAAACAGACTGTCGCCTCTAAGTGTTGACGTCTATGTTCACTTTTATATTTACACACGCTCTATCTCTGAAATGGAGCACTTTATCCCATAAATATAGCACACTTTAAGACTATATTTCTTCATATATATATATATATATATATATATATATATATATATATATATATATATATATATATATATATATATATATATATATATATACGTACGACTGAGGAGATGCATTGTTATGCGTTGAAACCCGACTGCAATTGTGTAACGATTCTCATATTTTTGTTGTAATGTCCTAAAACAATATATATATATATATATATATATATATATATATATATATATATATATATATATAAAGATATATAATGCATGGGAATGTAGAATAGGACAACTAAATCAGAAAACGCATTTGATTGGCGAAAGTTTTTTACAAAATCTAAATAAAAATATTGATAAAAACAATATTTCTTCAAAAAAGAAACAACAAAACAATACTGATCTTTTATGCAATATCGGTCATTCTATACGGCAGTGAATGCATGTCAATCTTGTCACAGATAAGGAAGACTCTTGCGGTAGAAGAAATCTTCTTCTGCAGAAGGATGCTGAGAATAGCATGGACTGGACACGTAAGCAACGGCGGAATTTACAGAAAATGGAAACGAAAATACACTTATACCTAACATGCGGACGAGACAGTTCAGATTTATTGGACACATAATGAGGAAAGAGGGCTTGGGAAATTTGACACTCACTGTACATACTGAAAGACAAGTGTGAGATAGAGAAACAGCACATAATAAGAGAGGTATTAGGGAAAGGAGGAAGCCGAAATAGAGGAGAAGAAGAGCAAAAAGAAGAAGAAAAGAGGAAGAATAAGAAGAGGTGGAGAAGTAGGGAGAAGAGGAAGAAGAGAAACAAGAAGAGAAAGAAGAAAAAGAGGAAAAATGAAAAGAGAAGGAAGAAGAAGAAGAAGAAGAAGAAGAAGAAGAAAAAAAAGAAGAAGAAGAAGAAGAAGAAGAAGAAGAAGAGGAGAACGAGGAAGAAGAAGAATATGATGATGATGATGAAGAAGAATTTTTTTTAAAATATATTGATAATAATATCTCCCTTCATGCCTTACCCACGATCGTAAATAATTAACACATGCGCAATTGCTTGTATTTATATCGTGCTCTCAATTTATTTATTGGAAAAGGCACATCTCTCCCAACGCAACGTGATTTTAACACAAACACTTGTTAAACTTTATCATTAGACTTCAATATAATTAATTAAGTACTAATTCTGGTTAGTCCAAAAGAAATATATCACTTAAAATTAGTATTTAAATAATTCAGGTACATTAACCCCACGGATAGTCACTTCATTTTTGTTTACTTTTATTAGTTAAATACTAAACTGTCTGTCATACTCCAGAGAAATGATTTTGAAAGTACAAAAACTTATTCATGATCAATGGATAGTGTACTATGATCTCACGAAGCCCAAAGTATACATGAAAGAAAACTTATACTGGTTTAGATAATCTCTGTTTAGTTTTCACAATGACTCTTGGGAATAGCAAGAATCCACGTTCCAAAATAGGGAAGGTGAGGAATTTTTATCTGCATTTGTTGAACGTGTGAAAATTGTTAAATGATACTTCAAGACGAGATGGAATCAGAGGAGAAACCTCTATTCCAATGCGGAATACCATAAAAGAAGCCGCATGGAAACTGCGAAGACGGATTTTCTTTTTGACTTGAGATAGTTACAACGACAGAGGAAATGAAACAGGCAAAGCAGAGCCAAGATTAAATTGCAGTAAAAGAAAGATAAATTATTTAAATGAATATTTCGAGGATTATCTTATAATTACAAATATTACAAAGAATAAAAATAAATTGAAAATTTTAAAAAAATTATGTAGAAGGAAACCGCCTATACTGATGTCATAGCTTCATACTTAATTGTCAATCATTTAAGAATTATTCGAAATTATCAAAACAAGAAGCGTAGACACAGATATAAACACACACACACGCACACAAACACACACGTATGTACGCACGCGCACATACACATGCACTCATGTTGTATGGATCAGTGTTTGTAATTCTGGGTTTTACGATCAGTAAATTGGTATACTTTTTAAAATTATATCTATTTATGCTCGTTTGACTTTCCACTAAGTACTGCAAATATAAAAGCAATATATATATATATAGTCATCCACAGACTGTTTCGCTGTATCACA
>OZ038481.1:129073060-129088060 GCA_964036315.1 Acanthosepion esculentum | reverse complement strand
TCTTGCATATTTTCTTTTGAATTTTCTCATATTTTCTAAATCTCGAGACTATAGAAAAAGTGCAAAAAAAGGGCTGCAATGTTATAGATCCTGATATGTCATCTCGCTTTTACTCCGTGTTTGCCTCTGTCATTTCTATCAATTTTTCATAGTAGCTGTTCTAAGGAACTCTCTCCTTCCTACCCCTAATGTATGTATTTAAACGTACTAATTGATTGGCGTTACGTCTCATCATTTTACTGTTGAATTAGCTAATATCACCCTATATCATATTCTCATACTTTCTTTACTCGACCTTATCGCCCATGGTAATCTCTTCGGTTTTCTTGCAAGTATGATTTTCAATATTTTAAATGCAGTCAATCACACTCTTCTCTCTTCCCTGTTCTTTTAATATCCTGCCGTCTCATTCTCTTTCACTCCCAGTAAACCCTCAACTCTTAGTGACATTATTACTTCGCTTGGAATGAAATGATTGACAAATATAATAGTGTTAACCGTCCTTACCTATAACTACAGAATGAACTCTTCCTAACACTATGTATATTATGCCTCTCAAGAGAGAGGGACTAATCGAGTCGAGCCGATAGTAGTTCACTCCTAACCAGACTGACAGTCATACTAACACCTTCCACAGCTTGTATTATTATTCCGTGTAATATATCTTCGTTATTTTTACTCTTGTGTTCGTGTTGTGCTTCCTTGGTCCTAACCTGGACCATAACAAATAGAATATCTTTTTCATAAGACATTATGTGTATCTGATCAATTCCTTAAGAATAAATTCATTCATTGAATTTATTCACACAGGGAAAATATTTAAGATTTTTTTAAAGATTTTCTTCACCATTATATATTAAGTTCACCATTTTTTCAAAGCATATATCGATTAGATTTGTCTCGAAATTATGACATGTATAAGTAATATGTGACAACCATCCTGCTGCAAAAAGTAAGAAGAATTTATCATAAAAGGAAATAACTGGAAAAAAAAGTATTGTTTCGATTCATCATCATAGGGCTAACTCGACGTGGTGTAAAGTTTAGCAAGCTTTTTTCGCTAGTTCAATTACGACTGAGGAGGGAGTTTGATCCACACTGGGCGCTCCAAACTTTCCCTTTTGTCTCACATCTAAGCTACGTTTAGAAAATCATTTATAAGCACTTCGGCGCAGTACAATGGCTAGCAAGCTTGTCTCACTAAATCAATTACGACTGAGCAATTAGTGCTCCCCTCTTCGCGCCTTGTGCCACACCTAAGCTACACTTAGAAAAATCACCATCATCGTGAAATAAACCAACAATAATATTGAAATAAAGGATGAAAATATATAGAGGAAATGGAACTGAATCTACATGTGTGTGTGTGTGTGTGTGTGTGTGTGTGTGTGTGTGTGTGTGTGTGTGTGTGTTCGAGGAAGATAAATATAACATCAGTACCTTACAAATAAAAGAGTGATCAGTTCTGCTGGCAACATTTCTGGTCACTCATAATTGGTGACAATTTCATCGTGTTACACCAGTGAGTAAAATTCGCCATTTTGTGCTCGGATATGCAATAACAAAATTATTTTAAATTTTGTATTTCATTTCTGTACAGTTAAAAAGTGGTTTTGAACACCACCTGGCGTTTTCTCTAGAACAGGGATGGGCAACCCTCGCCCTTTCTAACTGAATTTCGTTTGTAGTAAGAAAATTGCATGTTTTTTGCTGATTGTGTTAGGTGGAATCCTGTTATGTCTGCAGGAAAATAAAGAACCTTGTTTAAATAATACAACGCTAATTTCTTTGCTTCTTTTCTCTGGACGTAGCGGTCTGAGATCGAGACAGTTATAAATCATTTGATATCACGGCTCTCCTCCAAGACAACGAATAGCTTTCTGACCCGCTCTCTCCAAAAGGTTGCCGACTACCTGCCTTAGAACGGACGCATCTAAAAACAAATCTGATGTTTTCCCTCAAAATTATTTGGCACATTTCGCAGGATGGTATTTTAACAAAATTATTTGTTAACACAGAATAAACTTTAAATTCTATAGTTACATTCTTAGGCTGATTGCATTTCTTTAAAAATATCTTTTGGAAAATAGATACTTACTGCGTGGTAACAAGAACAACGAACGTTGAGTACTTCTTTTTAGATGTGACGTGTAATCACAAGATGTATGGCTGTGCACAACTCACTGTCCTTTTTAGCTCTTAATAAACTTTGTCTCTCTGTTATTTTTTCTAAAGCACATCCATTTACCCAACCTTACTAAGTATGTTATGCATTGTTTTCCTTCTTTTCCTTTTTCTGTCCTTTGAGTATCAAATTTTCCAAGCCATCCTTCCTCATTATGTGTGTCAGAAACATCAACTGTCTTTTTCTGATATTAAGTATTAGTTTCCTTTTTGTTTCAGTTTTCTCCAAAACTTCATTGTTGCTTATATGGTCGATCGATGGTACCCCCCAGCGACCTTCTATAAAAAACGGTGAGTACAGAAGCACAAACAGTTGCGTCGGGAATTATCCTTTATTATCTACATCTAAAATCTTTTAATGATAACTCAGTAAATTACATCTAAACAAAGCCACGTAATAATTTTGCCTGAAAGAGACGCGCCTGAAGTTGCTTTGTTTTCCAACTCTAAAATTGTGTTAGGATCTGGGAGAGCAGAATCGCATATGAAATAAAGAATGACAAAATCAGACGAACCAGAATACAACTAGTAAATAACACCAAAATTTACTTCGTCTGTTAAACAGAAAATAATTTTATAACACGCAAGAAAAATCAGAAAGAAATGTACAAATGTAGTTGTTTCAAATAAAATAAATAATAATATGTCAGCAGCTTACGTGAAGTTGCACAACGATTTGAATCTCTATTCGGGACAAGGAAACATATCCTGTCGGTGGACATTGCATTCTGGAAACATTAGCACGACATTTCGTACAGTTGATAAAAATAGAAAAGCTTCGTCACGAATGTCAGAAAGAGGAAAAAAAGTGAGAACGAAAGATCAATGCTCCCTTTTATAAATCCCGCGAGCGCTTCTCATTGGTTCTGATGAAGCATGCCGTCATATCTAACTATGTCTACGGGAATATGAGTGACCTGGAGATATACACTTCCGTTTATGTCTATTTGAACGTGTAATACACATTGTATGCTCTTAACACGTGAGAAAATTTTGTGCAAATATTTTTCTACATATGTGTATATATATATATATATATATATATATGAAGAAAACATAACTTAGCCAACGCGTTTCGTACTCTTAGGGACTTCATCAAGGCAAATTTGCCTTAATGAAGTACCTAAGAGGACAAAACGCGTTGGCTAAGATTTCTTTTTCTCTTAATTTGCACTCTTCTTCTACAGATATAGTCTATCGTAAATTTTGACACACACACGCAGACACACACACACACACACACACACACACACACTCGAACGCTCATCCACATATAAATACATACATACATACGTATATATACACCGAGTTATTTTTGATAATTGTTTGGAGCATGCTACATCAGGTACAAGTATATATATATATATATATATATATATATATATATATATATATATATATATATGTGCAGGGTGTCCATAAACTTCATGTGCACTTTAAAAAATTTATAACTTTATTTGTATTTGCGATAGAAATAATTTGTAAAAAGGATTAGAAAGAAGTAAATCTATATTTTGTAAGGTTTTAGTGAAATTTTATTTAAGTTTCCATATGTCCTCCATCATTAGCAATACAAAGGGTAATAGGATTTTGCAGTTCACGGAAAACATTTGCCAATTGATTTACAGTAATGCCTGAAATCACATTAGTTATTTTAGCTATACTTACAACTAGGTACATTAAACTTTATAACATTTTTTACAGATTATTTCTATCGCAAATACAAATAAAGTTATAAAGTTTTTAAAGTGCACACGAACTTTATGAACACCCATATATATATATATATATATATATATATATATATATATATATATATATATATATATATAATAGGATAACTATGTTAAAAATCACTGCAAAAATTGCCATTTTGTCTCAACACTTCTGGTGTGTTATCAAATGGAAATGCTTGCCCTAAATACCTGAACTACTAAATATTAGTCTTTAATTATTATAGCATATTTATGGTATAATTTTCAAATAATTTTATATATATATATATATATATATATATATATATATATATATATATTTATACATATCTATGTCTATATATATATATATATATATATATATATATATATATATATATATATAGGGAGGGAGAGAGAGAGAGAGAGCGAGAGAGAGAATGAATGAATGAATGCAGTCATTGAATGACCTTTGACAACCCGCCCACAAAAGCTTTATCACAGTAAGAATATAATTAAATATAATTGAAAAAATAAATACAGGTAATAATCTTATGGGGGAAAAGATCCTAGAAAATTCTACATTTTCGCTCGTGCTTAATATATTAATGAAAAAATACCACAAATCACACGCGCATTTCCCATTCTTCAGACATGCGCAAGAACAGGAGCCTAAATCCATTAATGTCCATATTCCTTAAAATAGGGCAGATAATTGGATATAGGAAGAAAGCTATAATTTTCATATCGAATTCTATAAGCTTCTTAATACCCAAATTTTTTTTTATAAACCTTTAAATAATACCGGAGATTTTAAAACTCATAATTAATATTGTTATGAACAAAATTGCAAAAACATACAGGTGCTAAGATTTCTCCCTGATTCATACCAGTTTCTACCAGATACGACCTAACAAATTTTTAATGACACATAAATAATATCTTCATATTTTGATGTAAAGCACAGATGAGCCATATGAATTTTCTGGATAGCCTAGATTAAGAAGTATACAAGACCGGAATTAAATATTTACTGTCAATAGCGTTCGATGAAACACTGTTGAAGATAATGTTTTTGTTCTCTGCACTTCACCTGAATCTGCCTATACATAAGATATGTACGTATATAACAATACTTATACCGAACATAATTTGAGACTACGGAACTATATATAAACACACCACGCACATTGTGACTCCACATACTTAAAATAAGTCACACCAAGAAGGTCGAGGCCCCACATGAAGGTTCTTAGACTCGCCAAGTAGGTTGCTGCGCAGCATAAGATTAATTTATGTTGATCAAGTAGCTTGGGCGTCACTTAAACGCAACGCGTAGTATGCGACGGCACGTGACGATTTTAAGCCCACTACACTTACTGCAGGATTAAGAAAGACACTTATATATTTGACATTTCCTTTGCAGTAGAATCGGTAAAAGAAGACGCGCCTATAATTTTACAAGACTCATTATCATTACAATTATTGTCTTTGGCGATAATTTCAATTAAACACCGATTCAGCCGATACGTTCTACACCTTCACGTGTAAAATTAATAAAGAACTCATGTCACCTTTTTAATATTATTACATAATTTTGGAAAGAAAATCATACCAGTTTGAAATCTAAAACTCAGCTCCCGTTTTTTTTTTCAATCTCTATCTATAAAAGGCAGGATGTGTGTGTGTGTGTGTGTGTGTGTGTGTGTGTGTGTGTGTGTGTGTGTGTGTGTGTGTGTGTGTGTGTGTGTGTAACGAATGCACGGCAGCAATTTTCGACGGATTTGCACCAAAATTGGCATGCACATGTTCCAAGTCATTAAAAAGGCCAAGACCGACGTTGCATTTCCCAACTCCCATCGATAGTCGAAATAATCGATTTTTTCATGCTTCTGCGGCAGTTTTCATGTAGTTTGAGACCTTTTTCTATTGGCCAGCGTGAGAGCCAACATCTGACTGACAAGAATGTTAACTAGTATGCTAGCATGCAAAAAAAATCGTTACAAGTGGGAAAAATTTAAATCTGCATTGCACTTTACTCCAATTGGCACATTCGCTTGCTAAAAATCAACGTTGATTCTGATTCCACAGAACTGGGTTGGGTGTGAAAACAAAGTTGTTGTTAATATTCTTTTTTCATTCGGTTTTACCAGTTACGAGTCCTTTTTTAAAGCTGATCGTTTTGTGTTCATTTTGTTTAGTTCTTTTTTCGTAACAGATTTAATGTTTAGTATAGAGCTTAGAAAAAATACGCAGTGTGAGATAGGCAAGAAGTAAGGCATGTAGCAACATCAGCACGGCAAAGGGCACTCCTTTAAAGGCAAGGAAGGGTAAAAATATTTTAAGTCAAGTGATAGCGATTGCTGTATGAGTCGTACGATTTTTTAATCAAGCACGGGCAACGCCGGGCCATGCTGCTAGTTCACTCTAAAAGTTAATAAACGCTAATATTTAATATTTCCTTTATTTAGGGAAAGCTCTCCATATCTTAATCAGTTCATTACCTTTCAGTTTAGCCCCGCCACCATAAAAAAGAAAACACATGGAGCAGCAGGAAGAGCAGTTAACTTTACATTAAAAAAGATTTCACTCAGCTGTTATTTAGAATAGGACCAACATTTCAACCTTTATTGTTATTTACAAAAATTTCACTCAGTTGTTACTTACAGTAGGGCCGTATATTTCAACTTCTTTTGTTGTTATTACAACGTTTCGTGTAATGTTAACTTCGGCTTTTTTTTCAGCTAATTGAGTTATGTTTACGGGCCTTGAGGCATAAACTTTTATTTTATCTATATAGATTGTCCTTCTTCCATAACTAGTGATATCTGACCGGGTTGCAGCGCTGATATTTGCTATTCCAGTAAATGCGCGAACACATGCTTTCATCCACTGCACTATTCTCCCGTACTAACTTCTTGGATTAAATGTCTTAAATATCTCCGGATCGATCGACGTCTGATGAAGACCGGTGGCACCTCAGCTGAAACATTATACTAATAACAGAGATGGGTACATTGAATCGAATGTAAATAATGAATACTTCTTATCTCAGAAATTTGCAGAACTTATAATCAACGCCGTCGAAATGAACAGGCGTCTCTGTGATTTCTCTATTGAGATAATAATATATTGATGGCACTTATATTTTAGTGCCATGCCATGTTTGAAGTATAGTCGTTAATTTTCGTTTGTCCTTACTGAAGAGTATAGTTGGGCTAAATATGAAGTGAATTCGACCTGACACCTTCAGAGCAGGATAAGTGTGGACCATATTTCCACCGATACTACCAGATGTATCTCTTGAAAACACATTGATCACAAACGTACATTTGTTCATCAACGTACAATAAAAGTAGTAATATATTTAACATGTCATTAAATATATTCTGATCTATTACACTGTCCATACATATCTATCTATCTATCTATCTATCTGTCACTTATTCTGTTCATATCTATCTTTCTCACTCGCTCTCTCTTTATCTCGATATATATATATATATATATATATATATATACATATATATATAGTTTAGATTTCCTGATATAAACATACATCTCTCTCTTTCTCTCTCTCTCTCTCTACATATATATATATATATATATATATATATATATATATATATATATATATATATATATATATATAAATGCCTATGAAATAAGTAAATTTCATATCGTTCAGCCACTCCTGAACTCCTGGTCAAAGAAAATAAACTGTTGAGAAACGACCACATTTAGAGAATGGAAAAAAGGAATGTCCTTTTCTTATTCGATTCGTGACCTTTACACAAGTCTCAGAAATGTTTGCACTTGCTATTCACAGCAGACATATATGTGTACAAGTGCACACATTTACTTAACACGGTTAGGATGATGAGCCTGTTTTAGCGATGAGAGGTTTGCATCTTTTCAGGCTGCTGAACAATTTCAAATTAGCTCCAAATTAACCAGTCGTAGAACGGGGTTGATTTCAGTTTAATCTTAAGGTTACTCTGGAGTTAGTTTCTCTGCAAATTGAGATTACTCCATACGCAACACCAATAAACATAATATATTCATTATTTATTAATACTTCCTGAAGTTTAAGAGAGAATTCTCTTTTACTGCAATAGGGATTAGAGGTTGATTTTTAAAATTATTTAATAGTAATATTTTTGAATATCAATTTTACATTTTTTCTATTTTGTAAGTCTTCATCACACGTTCAATATTTGACCTTGAGCCATACGTATATGTCATAAATATGAAAGCCAATCTGGGGTTTGACTGGTTCAATCACTACTTGATCGAAAAACTTTACAAAATTATATTCAGATTTTTTCGTGCTTTTTCTTCAAACATGATCAAAAGATGTCTACTTAAATGTTTGTTGGAGATTCGAATAATTCCGTCTTCTTTTATGCGTCGTGTCAATTAAGTGCTTAGCTGTTCATGACTCTCCAATCTTCTATCTTTGCTTTTGCTCTAAGTATGTTTTGACTCTTTACCATCACTCTATGTACTTGTTCTGTAACAAATTCAGAAAAATTAGTATATTTCTGCTTGCTATTTTTCCTTTAATCTATCCGCTGTTGGATTTTCAACGCCCTTCTTACCATATTAAATGTCCCACAGATTTCAATTTCGTTCTAATTTCATTTATAAATGTCCTCTTTGTTCCACTTTTCCGTAAAAAATTCTTGTTTCTCACTCATACTTTTTAAGCATTATTTCCCTACAGCAAATATATATATATATATATATATATATATATATATATATAGGGAGAGAGAGAGAGAGAGACAGAGACAGAGAGAGACAGAGAGAGACAGAGAGAGACAGAGAGAGACAGAGACAGAGAGAGGGAGAGAGAAAAGACAGAGAGAGCGATGAATAGAAATGAACAGACTAGGAGATAGCCTAGCTAGATAGATAGATAGAAATAAAGAAAATGAGAAAAGAAAAAAGGAAAACTCATATTAACAAACGCGTCCCGGGACTTTAGAAAGGCAGAGGCATTTCCTTTCAACGATATATTATATCTGAAATTTTATAGAGATTTATATGTACAGACAAAGGGATAGATATTAACAGATTAAAAGATAGAAAGATAGATATGAACAGACCAAAATATTGATACATAAGAACAGACTGCGATATAGATAGATAGATAGATAAATAGATAGGTAGGTAGGTAGGTAGGTAGGTAGGTAGGTAGGTAGGTAGAGATGAACTGCTAGGGATAGATATGAATAGACATAGATAGACAGATAGATATGAACAGAATGAGATAGATAGATAGATAGATAGATAGATAGATAGATAGATAGATAGATATGATCCGACTAAAAGATCGATGGATATATATGGACAGAGTAATATATATATGTTTGGGTCTGTGTGTGTATAGATAGATAGATAGATAGATAGATAGATAGATAGATAGATAGATAGATAGATAGATAGATCAGAAAGGAGTTATAGGCTGAACAGCTACAACGACAGCTAGATACATGTGAATTCTACGAAGGCTGAAATCTTAGTACTGGACAGCTGTAGAACAGATGTAGCAAGAGTTCTCTATTTTCGGACAGATGTAGCTCTTATCAAGATATAACATAATAGGATGAGTCATAACATGACAGGGGAGTCCGGTACTTTCTGGAATGGTACAAGGAAACGTTCCTTTTATCATCGTCTTTTGAAGTTCATCGATATATGGAAAATATCATAAGTGTCATATTAATGTGGTCATTGTGAATATTTCTTAATGATAATAAGGCCGTTTTCAAAATTTTATGCAAAATATCTTAAGTTACCAATGTTTGAATTAATTTCCATGTCATGTGCCTTATGGATATAGACGATTAAATATAATCACAGAGTCCATGTATTATCTAAAAATATCCAGGTATTCATAAGAAAGATAGTAGAGTGGTATTTAACTGCCATTTTCCGCGGTTTGGAAGTCAGAATTTTTCTTCTCTTGGACTAGTTGCCAACTATAATGAGGAGTCACGTTTGTCCTGCTATTTCACCTCTGCCTGTGTTGGGGAGAAGAAACGAATCCTTTTCGTTCTCACGGATATTAGCGCGTAAGTGAATACAATTTGACACGGTATAAATTTCCACTCTTAGAGCTGATATCCATAAACACTGCACACAAACCATATTTCCACAACTATAATTTTTAATAACACATTTCCAGTTTTTGGATAAAAATGTGACTTATTGAAATCCGATGAACGTCAAAGCAGTTGACAACCGCTGTAATGTTGGCATGCATTGAACTATACTTTTATGCTTTCCTGAACATTACCACTGAACACATTTCCACCAACCTCGTCATTACTTTTCTAAGTATTAAGATATATTAAACTCTTGCTAATAATATGTACTGCAGGCTGTTTTGTTTTTATATATTAACTACGTACACAATGAATGTACAACTCAGAAGCTGCTTCTCTGTAAAAATAAACTCCTGAAAATCACTCTATGGTAAGAGAACGAGCCGTGACCTATTACAAAATAAATTCGTCGGCTTTATATTCCATTAGTACGGAAGGTTAAATCGGAGAGGTGAATTCAAAAAGGAAAAAGATGTGTGTTCATCTCAGCTCTCTAAACTTCGGTGGCAGCCAGTTTAAATGAAGAAAAATTCCGAATTCTACTCGTTGGATTTTTTGCGGAGGATAGTGGCTGTGTTTCCCGTTACATCTAACGGGAAACACAGCCACTGTCCTCCGCAAAAATGTCTTAAAATTCACAAGAAAAAAAAAGCAATCTTTGGCAACTCATGATTCTCTACGTCTTGGGCGGACATGAAATGAAATTCTATATTTTTATATTTTCACAAAATATCCTCTATCTATTATATATTGATGGCCGAGATTTTACTCCCTCCTATGGAAATCCGGACAAAAACCGTAATTGCGACTGAGTAAGTATCTCAGAAATTTGCGACTGAAAAAAGTTGGTTTCTTTCCCGAAATCTTCTAGTTTTACAAAGAATTCACTTTGGGTGGTGTTAGTTCGTCCTGCATTTCTTTGTTTTTGCTTTTTTTATAGCATGCATTTTTTGTGCGTTTCCTTTTACATTACGTTGAAATTATCTGAAAACAGGAATATGAATATGGCCAAGAGCATTTAACCAAATAACAATATGGCTCACGTCATAGTCTGCTTTTTTTTTTCATTTGAATTTAAAAAGTATTCTGGAATCGAATAACTTTTATCATATTTTTATGCTAAATTGGACAAGTTGGAAATTTAGTAGGAAATTATTTAATAGTTTTGGGAAGATTTAACATTTTGACGCTTCTCGCACGAAATCAATTAGCCGTGTCACATCTTTACAGGCGGATGTTTAGAAAATTTATATAGTCATTCATTTGTAAAAGATACACGTAATAACGATCAAAAGACCTGTTAATTTAACCTGACCAGAAAGTGTGTATTTACGTAAGAGTCCGCTCTACAAAACATAAAATTCACAAAGGATACGGTATCATTAAGGAGCCGCTTCCAGTCCCTTCGTAAAGCCAGAATAAATCTCTTAAATTCTTTGTCGATCCCCGTAGACAGAAAATTAAATTTGTGTTGTAAAAAATGTTCCGAGAATAACATGTTTAGCGTGGTACAGATTCTACATTAGTTTCAAATCAGATTCCGTACCAGTTGTGAATACAACACCTGATCATCGTCGTGCTAAAATACGCTGGCTTAGGGGAATAAAAGAATACAAAAAAAATGGATAGGAATATTGAACATTAATTAATATGAAATTTAGAAAATTAGGTGTGTAATGTGGATAAAGCATTCGATTCTAAATAAAAGAATAAAAAAAGCCGACTAGGATAACTGACAGGAACCTAGAACCGGCTAGTGTACGACAACAGAAACTTTACAAACACAATGAGCGTTTTGGCCCGAATAGCCAAACATATACTTATAATAATTCCTCATCTCAAAAATTCCGTAGGATTTTTTACGTACTTACAAGATTAGGATGAAAACTTGATAAGCTGACAATTAATGGGTGATGCTAGAACTGTGAAATTTCGCATCCATTAATTTAACATTTTCTTCTTAATAACTGCCTTGGTTATTTTCAAGTAAATTAATACCCGACTGTCCAAGAAAGACACCAGTTGTAACTTGTAGCGACTTCACTTAAAAATTAAGAAAATTTAACATTCCTGATATTATCAAGAGCTTGCATAAAAAAAAGTTTAACCCGCAACGACATGCATGCCGACATGGTTGCTACATTAGGGGATGACGTCCCAGCTTTATCAATAGAGCAAATGTGGGCAGCTGAAATTAAGAGGGGAAGGAAGAGGTTTGAACATGGCACAAGGTCTGGACGTCCTGAAACTGTTCCCCATAAAATGATAGATAAAAGGCGATTGACTATGAATCAAATACTCAACGCTATTATCCGATACCGTGAGAGAGTTGACAACATTCTTCCCAACGAACTTGGCATAGAGAAGCTTTCGACACGGCGGATTCCACGTCTTCTGACAGCTGAAGAAAATGCACCAAACCGATCACATCCTTGGAAAATCTGAAAATATTTGAGGCAGCTCTAGCAGGGTTCCATCAAAGTTTCCTGACCCAGGATGAATGTTGTGCTCATCCGAGATAAAAAAAATCCATGCATTGAAAACACCTTTCCACATGCTCCGAAGAAAGCCAAGGACG
This sequence comes from Acanthosepion esculentum, assembly GCA_964036315.1. Taxonomy (NCBI): domain Eukaryota; kingdom Metazoa; phylum Mollusca; class Cephalopoda; order Sepiida; family Sepiidae; genus Acanthosepion; species Acanthosepion esculentum. Next base: position 129,075,491 of record OZ038481.1, on the reverse strand, counting down.
TTTTATCCGCAGGAAAGTTGATCGTCTCAGTTGTTGAGATGCAAAAGTCATCGCGTTTATTAACTGTTATGGGTCCTTACCTATAACTACAGAATTAACTCTTCCTAACACTATGTATACTACGCCTCTCAAGAGAGAGAGAGAGAGAGACGAATCGAGTCGAGCCGATAGTCGTTCACTCCAAACCAGACTGACAGTCATACTAACACCTTCCACAACTTGTATTATTATTCCGTGTAATATATCTTCGTAATTTCTATTCTTGTGTTCGTGTTGTTCTTCTTTGGTCCTAACCTGGACATTAACCATCTTCAAAAGGGACACAGCATGAACGGAGAGTACTATGCAACATGCCGAGGCAGTTACGAAAGGCTATGAAGATGAAACATCTAGGTAAACTGAGGAAAGCGGTCTTAATTTAATAAGTACACGGTTTTGGTTTCAATTGCTAATGTGCATGACTGTGGTTTGAATAGCTTGACCAACCTCCCTATTCTACTGATTTGATTTGATCACCACCTGTTCCCCAAGATGAAAAGACTCTTGACTATCAACAAGTATCGCAGTGATGGAGACGTGATATCTGCTGTTGATGATTTTCTGACAAAGAGGATAAACAGTCTACTTTGGACAGTCAGATGTCAGTTTACCTGGAAGGATACAATGCAGTTATTTATAAGAAGAGATAATGTATGCAAAATTCCTGAGAAATAGCATCACTCCTTCATAATGAGTCTATGAACTTTTCACCAAACTCTCATGCTTAGCTTCTTTTTTTCTTCTATATCTTGACTCATACGTATTCCTATTCATAACTATGTACTTGCGTGGGTTTCACCCAGACGAGAATGAAATATGTATGAGCCTGGATATTTCAATAGGCCCGTCAGACGATTTATTTCCCAGAACATTTTCGTTTCCACAAATTTACTCTCTTTGGTCAGGAAGTTAATTCAGTTATAAATATTGATCAGGTGTGCATCAAACATAATACTATTAAAATTTGAGAACAAGCCATACCAAATTCATATGCGGAATTGTTCCACACGAATGTATATATATATATATATATATATATATATATATATATATATATATATATGTATATATATATATATGCAGAAATATAGTCTTAAAGTGTGCTATATTTATGGGGTAAAGTGCTCAATATCAGAGATAGAGCGTGTGTAAATATAAAAGTGGACATGGAAGTCAGCACCTAGAGGCGACAGTCTGTTTCATGCTAGTGCAATCGTCAGGCGACTAGTGCTGTTATTTTTCTCGGCTGTTTATATAAGGGTCAGTGGTGCATTATGGGTAGTATATTTTGGCGGGTACTTTTACCGGAAGTCGCTTATTTGTTTATTTATTTATGTCAAATTATTTTGCTTGTTTTTTTGTTTGTTTTTTTATTTTTATTTTTTATCTTATATATTTATTTATTTATTCTTTTATTTTGATCGGTGTTTTTGGTTAACGTAGTAAAAAAATTTGTTTATATAGCTTATTGTTGGTAGTCTATAATGGCCGCCATTTACCGGAAATCGCTTGTTCGCTTATTTATTTGGGTCAAATTGTTTTGCTTATTATTTTTATTTTTATTTTTTTTTTATTTTTATTTTTTTTTTATTTGTATAACAGTTATAACTTTCGTCCGTTCTTTTGTTTTGATTTTATTTCGCATATTCTAACAGGTGTGGTTTTGTGATTTGTTTGGAGTAGTTTATTTTGCTTATTTTATTGTTGTTTGTTTATATATTTATTTATTTTTCTATTTTAAGTTACGTAGTAAAAATTTGTTTTCATGTCTACATTTTGAGATTAGCTCGGATCTTTTATTTAATAATTTATTTTGATCTGGGAAGGTAATGATAGCTATTTTTTCCTCCAAGCAAAGTTTGCAAGTTTTTGATAGGTTGTTGTAGGCTGATGATTTTTTCCTTATTTTCCAAGATATTTTTGGTGTGGTGTGTGTTTTGTTTTTTATTTCCCAGATATACTTAGAAAGCATTGTGCTGTTCGCATATTTACTATTTGTGAAAGACATTTTGTGTACATAATTTCTTTGTTTCCATGGTCCTTCGGTTACTCCTATGTATACTTTTTCTTCATTATCTGCTGATTTTGTCGTGGCTTGGTAGATTACGTTGTTTTGTAAACAATTACCGTTTAAGGGACATTCGTTTTTTATTCTGCAGTTGCACGTGGGTTTAATTTGTTCGTGTGGTTTGTTAATAATTTTTCTGTTGTGCTTTTTTATTATTTGTGCCATGTTCTCGGTGCAACTGTAGCTGATTTTTACTGTGTTTTTGTTGAATATTTTGTGTTGTGTGCTTGATTCCGGGAAGTGTTTGTGTAAAAGCTTGAAGAATATTTTTCCTATGTTTGTTTTTACGTTTTTGCTGTACGGTGGGTTGAACCATATGATATT
>OZ038481.1:129015560-129070560 GCA_964036315.1 Acanthosepion esculentum | reverse complement strand
GCATTGTCAATGAAAATATCACATATCGGATTTTAGCACGCATATATATATATATATATATATATATATATATATATATATATATATATAAATGAATAGATTAAAATATAGATATCTATTTTGAAATCCATTTTGACAAAGAGGAAACGTTTTACCATATTTTAAGCTGAAAATATTTTTATTGCAATCATATTCCTTTTGATTGTCTTCTAATCAGGCGAGTATTAGAACGAATCTTTGGGCATTTAAGATTCTTCAACTATTTTCTAAAAAGATATAAGACTTTTTTCAAAATAATCTGAAATGATTTGAATCTGTTTGAATTAATAAACTGAAAACCAAAACATATTATACATCAATAATTTTTCAGGTTTCAATTCTTCACAGATTTCCAGTCGTGGTTGGCATGAACTGTTCGCCATACACAATAGCTTGCAGTGTGAAGCTGTTAGCAATCTTTTATTATCGACCGAAGTAAACTTATTAAATTGTTTTCATGAAATGATATGCTGTTTTGAGTTTTTACTTTCTGTCATAATTTCACCTTCTTCCTCATGAAAAAAATACGTTTTTGTATCTTTTGATTTTCTATGTTAATGCGTAGTCGAAAACAAAACTTAGCAAAAGCAATTCTTACCAAGAGGAAATAGTGAAGCTGCAAACCGATTTCAAACACCAGGTAAGGTTGCTTGTATGAAATTGTTAATAAATCTCTTAAAAATCGACGTATTTTTGCTTTTTCAGATAAGGAATTTTATTGAGAAACCATCCTTCTGTTGCATGCATGTATGAATCTTCGAACAAATTACTGACCCATAACTATATGACTTGTTATTTAATTGTTAATGGTAATCGTGAAATTAGCCCTTTCTTTATCAGGAAATATTCGGCATATTCACCAGCCAGTATTAAACATTTTTTAGTCATCTGAGAAGGATCAAAGTGTAGTTTCTGACATATGGTGGATAAAATAAATATTATCTCTCAATTTTGTCTTCGAACAGAGTGCAACTAAAAATATTATACAGATGTTCCCAGTCTCCTGGGAACAGCTGTCCGCGGCAGTACCTCCTTTATTGCACTAAGGATGAGGAACAGGTAGTAATACCGATGATAGCGCAATGGACGGTTGTGGGGGCTGGGCTATTTTTAAAACTGGCCGTGGTGCCCGGGTTCGGGATCCCCACATTAAACTGACCATGTGTGACATCCTGCCAGCATGGGGCGGCAAGAAAATATTAAGTTCTCAGTGGTAATATTAATATGAGCTGTGAATTTATCATCATTTTACATTACCTTTTTCTTATTTTTTTTCTCTTCCATTATTATTTTTAGCAACTAAGTGCGGACAATACAGCTTCGTCTGATTCTTAAACTCTGTCGGTCGATTCCAATTTCTATTACAATAATCGATTTGCAACATAGTATATTCTGACCAAAAATGGAAAATGATAAGCAAACAAGAGACACATTGTATTTATTACCAGAAAAAGTTAACAACTCTGGATTACATAAACTTGGAAAAGTTAACACTTACAAAACATATTGAAGACAAGCAATAATGACCATGACAGCCGTCTCCATATAAGGAAAAATTCAGCATTCATTGAGCAAACAGCCATTGCTACAGTTGGCTGAAATCTCCAAAATAGTACACTCAAAACTATTTCTTGGGGGAAAAGGTTTCTGAAATTCTGTATTATTGTTATGACTCTATGAACCTAAAGCGCCAGGTAAATTTACCTACGTTTCACCTACGCGGATCAACAGGGTGCACTGGCCAGTTAGATTTGCTCTACTTAGACTTGCTCTGCTTAGTGTATTGAGCACTTTGCTTAGCTAATTTTGCTTTACTCGTTTTGGCGTTTTTTTTATTTGGACTCTGAACTTGTATTCTGGACGATTGTTTTCGCCTCAGTTACATGTTCATTGTTCTTTCTTTTTTATCCCTTATTTTTCATTCGGCATTGGATTGTTCATTTACAAGCCAAAGCACCGTTTTTCCAAACGAGTATAACTATTTATATCCATATTATTATTATTACTAATATTATATATATATATATATATGCATATATATATATATATATATATATATATATATATATATATATATATATATATATATATATATATATATATATATGTACTGAGTACAGAATTCTTAAAAATCCATTTTGTTATAAGTTATTTCGTGGAATTTATATCCCTCTCTTCTTATTAACAAAACCCTGGTCTGAAGAGACGGTTATAAAGTCCGGGAATTAAATTATAGCCAGATGTATTTATAAGGATTCTGTATTCATTATTATTATATTGGTCTCTTCTTACATTGAGCTCTCTTTGGATGAATATGCTCCTTGGAATTATCCCTACGAATCATCGTTATATATATATATATATATATATATATATATATATATATATATATATACGTAATAAGTGATGACAATCCTTAAATTCATTGAATGAATATATTTAATTATTTTAGAAAAAAAAAATCGGTCTGAAAGACGAATATTTAATTATATTCATGAAATAAATTATAACCGAAATGGATTTTTAAGAATAGTTCTTCTTCTTCTTCTTCTTCTTCTTATTATTATTATTATTATTATTATTATTATTATTATTATTATTATTGCTCTGTTACTTACATTGAGCTCTCTTTATCTTCATTTCCTCCTTGGAATTATCCTTAGAATTACCAAATGAGATTATATATATATATATATATATATATATATATATATATATATATATATATATATATATATATATATATATAGGTAAAAGTAGAACAAATGGAGTATAATTCTACTGTAGGTAAGATTTAATTTAAAAGATGGCTCAATTCAGTGCTCTTTTTCTTGGGTCTTTCTTTTTATTATTTGTGACTTGCCTCTAATAATTGCGAAGGATTGTGGTGTGTTTTTTCTCCAGTAACTACTATTTCTATTCAGAATAGTACTGAAATTAGTCTGGGTGCCAATAAGGCCAGAGTGTCCAATCTACATTGCTATTTATGTCATAGCTGGTTGAGAAGAAAAAATATATATAAGATATGTGTTTCCCATTCAGATTAATACAAAACGGCTAGAACTTATTTTAACGCTACACTTTTACATTACACTACAAGAAGATCCTACTAACTATATTAGCTGCCCAAAAAATGTCATCATTCCCATGCAACAATGTCATATAGAAATCATTCTATTAGAAAACTTTCTTTTATCAGCTGGAAAAGGTTAGGCAAAATCCCCCCAAAATAATTGATAACAATCTTGGCAACCAATCGACGTATATAAAACTTTTTTTCTTGACATATCACAGAGTAGTTGTTGTTAAGTGAATCTCAACCCATTCTTATTTATCAGTTTGCTTTGTTTTTCTGGTCTACATTTCAACATCGATGGTTCTAAAAATAGGATGTCAACTCAAGTTTGTGCGGAGAGTTCAAGAGACACTGACATTTCTTCAAGTATATGAACTGAATATACGCCTAACACACGCACACACAAACACAGGCACGCACAAACGCAGGCACACACAAACACAAGCACACAGAAACACAAGCACACACAAAAGCAGGCAGACACAAACGCAGACACACACAAAAACACGCACATTTACAATAGGCATGAGCAATGCACACACTTTTCATAAACACATAGAATTTCGAATTCGAATATGCAAAAGAAAAAAAAACAAAAAACTATGCTGTTGCAACCCATACGTTTTTTTTTGTGCGCGTATTTTTTTAATTTTTTTTTACTGTGTGTAATTTGACGTACGACAATCCTTCACTGGAACTCTTATCAAATGGCACAATCATGACCCGGTTTGTCGGGCTTTTCATGCTTGAGTTATATTTAGCAAGAATTCGATAATTTTAATCCTGACCTTTTTCTCGAGGACTGCGTTTGCCGTAGTCGACTGCGGCAAAATTGTTGCGACATAATCAGGCATTAATATGACCTTTGAATTATGTGATGAGAGCATGAAAAGTGGCTATTATCTTAAGATAACTGCAAAATGTCCTCAAAACCATACACACTGACTAAAAAACAAAATAATGGACTTGGAGATTTGATTAAAATTAAGATACAACTGTGCCTTTAAACGACTAAATCTTGTCGTAAAATGCAATACAAAAAAAATAAGATTCAATTATTAGAACTGGATTAATGCTGTCGACAAAATCATCACTGATATAAATCTTTCTTTCACTTTCTCTTTGTCTATCTTTCTCTCTCTATCTATTTATCTATCTCTCTAATTTTCTCTCAACTCTCGCTCTCTCTCTCTCTCTGTCACTGTCTGTCTGTATATCTCCATATATATATATATATATATATATATATATATATATATATATATATATATATATATATATATATATATCCAAGTATAGGACTGGTATATAGGGAATAAATTCCAATAACCAACAATTATTATTCTTAAAAGAGTGCTCAATTGGGGATAAAGATATATCAATTTTATATATTATTATAATATTTACATTATACGACATTATAATAAAAACATTTTAGATCTCTACACAAAATCTTTCATCTTTCAATACTATGATAGTTCTTCCTCAGACGATGGTTGGTAACTGATGATAAAAATGATTTTTTAGGGAAATTTTAAACAAAACTCACCTACTTCCACACTCCGACTCTATGTTTCTATTTAACGTAGATTTGACTTGCGAATGGTTATTCGAGACATACCCACAAGTATATTTTTAACACTGACCTTATGCCACACCTCTTTAACTTTGGTAAAAGAGGGAAAGTTTTGTTTTAAAATTTTAAAGTTTTTGGATTTGAAGGTCTGGTGAACTGGGTCCTTTTTAAAGACCCTAATGAACTAAATATAACCCCATCAAAAATTTGAACTGTTCGTGACATTTATAATAAGAAATTTGACATTTATAACAAGAATTATTGCTCTGTCTCTGACATAGAGCTCTCCTTGGATTTATATCTTTTGGAAATATCCATACTGATCACTAATATTATCAGTACACACACACACACACACACACACACACACACACACACACACGCAAACACACACATACACACACGCAAACACACACACACACGCACGCACACGCGCGCACACACACGCAAACACACACACACACACGCACACATGTGTGTATAAAGATATATATATATATATACAGATATATATACATATCTATCTATCTATCTATCTATTTATCTCTCTCTCTCTCTCTCCCTATATATATATATATATATATATATATATATATATATATATATATATATATATATATATATATATATATATATATTCTATATGTTACATGTTTAGCCACAATCTTCAGGCAATATATTTAAACATGGAACAGACTGTTACCGCTGGCTGCGCTCTGAGATGTCCATTTTTATATTTACATATACTCTGTCCCTAAATTATATTTCTAAGTGTATGCGTATATATATATATATATATATATATATATATATATATATATATATATATATATATATATATATAATATAATAATATTTTTAGTTTTTAAAAATATGATTCCTTCGCTACATAAGAGTTCTTATGTTTCAAAAGCGATAGCCGAGACCCCTAACATAATTTTTTAAGTTATGTAGAGTTAAGGTGTCTGGACCCGCTTCCTTGTCAAGCGAGAATTTGGGAATAAACAAATAATGCCAAGCCCAATATATCTATATCTATATCTATATCTATATCTATATATATATATATATATATATATATATATATATATATATATATATATATACATACATACATATATAGATAGATAGATAGATAGATATATATATATTGGGCTTGACATTATTTGTTTATAATTTTATGCACTAGAACGCTGATGTTTGTTTGTGTATATATTTAATTAAATGAATGTTAGTTGTTTCTTTGCCAGAAGTGTTTCCGCACAATGCGAATGGAAAAAAAGTCAAAAAAGAAAAATAAGAAATGAATTAATATATATATATATATATATATATATATATATATATATATATATATATAATTTGGTGTGATAGAAAATATCTTCCCTTTCATTTGTTTAAGATTTCTTCAGTCACTGATTGTACATGACAATTATTGTTTCATTGTTTTTTATTTTTAATTTCATAAGATCTTTTCCTGTCGATCCCTTTTCTCAAAGATTTTCACCCTTATTTTTCAGTTTTTATACTTTTTTACAAATTTAAATATTTGCTTTTATTTTTGTTGTGTTCAAACACTCTTCGTTTGTCCTTGTAAGATATTATTATTAAGATGATTGTCATTTTGTTTATTTTTCTTAACTATATCGCTTCGCCCTTGCTCACATAATTGAAAACATCATCCCGGGCTTTTTTTTATTATTCAACATTAAAATTTTCATTTTTAATAACAGTCGTTATCGTTTATATTTTCGCAAATTTTTCATTCTTAGTTTTCCTAAATTTCAGAATAGAATAAAAATATAAGCATTATTTTTTTTCAAAATAGGTTTTATTCCCTGAATGAATTTCAATGACACTCCTTTACTCAAAAAATAGAATTGATTTCCTCAATTTAAGGAGAATTTCTTGTATTTTTTTTCAACAAGCAGCGTCGATAAATACATGACTACATTTGTTAAATGTTCAAAGACTGATTTGATTTTATTTACAGGAGAAAACACGAGATTTGAAAAACAAAAAAACACAAGATCTGTTCCGGAATGTATCCAGCAAATGAATATTTAGAGAGAATATTCTATTATGAGCAATGACAATTTATTCTTCATCCAAAGGCTCTTATTCTGACAACACCCATTTACCCGAGCCTACAATTCACTTTTCAAAACAGTCTGCAATCCTCTTTGGAATTAACAGTCTGTCGTGTTACTCCTAACCAAGTCGCTTGCTTATTGTGAATAAGTCGGTAACAATGTGCAAGGGCTCATTCGCTGGTGTCTCCTTCTGACTGAATAACCTAAAGAGAGACCTACTGCTTTCGCGTGCGCAAGCAGTTCTCATCGATTAGAACGAAAATAGATATTAAGAAAACATAACTAGTTCTGACGATATCAATAATTTCTTGATATATTTCGGGGAAGCCTTGTATGTACTTCATTGAAGAAAATTAATTATTTAGCTCATAAAAATAAACGTTTTATACTGCAAAAAAACAAATAAACTGTGTTGCACATTCGATAGGCAAACTAAATATAAACTGTAATGTACTCCTATATTTACATCTACAAGGTCACCAAAAATGTTCTGTCCGTTTTTAAAGGAAAAAAAAGAGAACGCTTCTCATTATGTGTAACTTATATTTAGTCTTCGAAGCAATCGCCATCGGCATCCAGCACCTTCTGCCAACGTGTCTCCAGCTGTTCAATGCCCTTGTGACGCAAAGAAGTCCGTGAGGAATTTGCGCAAGCCTGCTTCATTGGTGAAGGATTTCCCATGAAGATGATTATCCAGGGAGTGGAAGAGGTGGTAATCGGATGGCGCAAGTTCAGGTGGATAAGGTAGATGGCACAAAGTCTCCCACCCAATGCGGCCTGGCGTTGTCATGGAGAAAAATCACACCTTTGTGATTCACCAGTGCTGGCTCCTTCTGGCTCCTTCTGGCGGAATGACTGTTGCACACGTTTCAATTGCTGCGAGTATAGATCTCCAGTGACCGTTTGGCCCGTTGGTAGCAGTTCATAATGAACCACTTGACGACCTGTCCACCAGACACAAAGCATAATCTTGCGTGGGTGCATAGGCGGTCTTGTGGTGTGAGGGACAGCATCCTGAGGAGACAACCAATGTTTGGAACGCTTGGGAGTTTCGTACAGAACCCACTTTTGATCACTGGTAAGCACTTGATTGAATAAGGATACGGTACCGTAGCGAGAAAGCAGCGATTCGCAGGCTGCCATTCGGTGTCCTTTGTGGACCTCCAACAGCGTTTGAGGAACCCACTTGCTCAGTTTGTACGTCTTACCTAGGCGGTGCAGGTGAAGTCTAACTGTTTCATCGGAAACGTTGAACTGTCTTGCTCCTGACTACTCTCCTCTTCAATGGCCGCCTTCAGGACTCCGTCATTCAAGACCTGTGGTCGTCTACAGCGAGGCTCATCATGGGAGACAAGTCTACAGCGAGGCTCATCATGGGAGAAAAATCCGACTTGAATTTTCGAAACCAATGCCGTGCAGTACGTTCATCCGTATCACTATTCCCAAACGCTCGACATATGCGGCGACTTGATGCAGCTGCTGATAAGCCCACTTTGAAGTCGTAAATCAAACAGCCCCGAACGAGATCTCTAGACACTTCCATCCTTCTCACAGCTGTCCAGCTTATCACTGATGGCCGGGCATGGTGCGCGTGTTTTTTTTATAACGTCTGATGTTCCTACGTCCGGCTGTCAGAATTTGAAAACAATTGCTACACGCATTTCGTATATATTTCAACTTCATTCAATGACTAATCAAAAAACGGACGTAACTTTTTTGGTGACCTTGTATATATATATATATATATATATATATATATATATATATATATATATATATATATATATATATATATATATATATAAAAGTGGACATGGAAGTCAGCACTTAGAGGCCTCTAAGTGCTGACTTCCATGTCCACTTTTATATTTACACACGCTCTATCCCTGATATTGAGCACTTTATCCTATAAATATAGCACACTTTAAGACTATATATATATATATATATATATATATATAAATTTACGATAAAAAATAATTGTTCTTTAAATGGATTATGCCGTACTGAACGGTTTGTATATTTTGCCGAAGTGGAAGGTGAAAATAGTAGCACAAAAGATGCATCGGTTGCATTGAGGGCCAGTTCAATAGGAGTTGATATAATCACACCTGATCTTTTAGAATCCCGCTACGTAGATACAACATGAAACTAGCAAGCTGCTATTGTGGCTTTAGGGAGAAGCATAAAAAAGCCCAAACATAAAATAGAGTATATTACGACTAACATAATAAAGACTAACAGAATAATGGAGAATACGTGTAGGCCATACCAAGAAGAGAAAGTATCTATAGCAACGTATAAAGAGAGCCCGAATTACTGAACGGGAAATCAGAGATCATGACCAGAGGTGTAGACACGTTAAGAAGTTCAGCTGGTGGTTATTTGAACCCGGATGAAGTCGGAATATTTTTTTACATCTCCTCCGAACTACTTCTAGCTTCGAACGAAAGTGCTTAAGTTATAAAGCACCTTTTGTTGATTTGCTGAACAAACCACCTGAGGGTACCGTAGTGATCGAATCTGCGGTAGTGGTCTGGTCATCATTCACTTTTTTAAATTATTAAACAGCTCTGCGGGACTGATTTCCCAACTTGTTATGAGCACTTTTGATGCGTATGATTTTAACAAATATTTTACTGTTTATTGACTCTGGCGCATATATATATATATATATATATATATATATATATATGTCAGTGTGTTTGTGTGTCTGTCAATATTATCAAAAGGAAAACTTATCTTAGCCACAACTTTTTATCCTCTGACGAATTTTATAAAGATAAATGTAAAGATTTTATTTTGCAACAAGTCTTTATGAAAATAATTAAAACTATCCTTATTTTTTTAGAATTTTTAAATTTGAATACTCATAAATATACATGAGTCTAAGAGAAAGCCATGATAAATTATGGAGGATTCTTCGATGATTGATCAATGAGATGTTATCATTATTGATTTTTTTCCTTAATGTCATATTATTTCAGACATTAATTTCGGCATTACAATAAATAATAGAATTTTTTGTATTTAATTGTTTTCATTTAGTATCTGTCTATATTTCTGAGATGAGGTATTATGTACATTATTTACATTATTCGGACTATTGTCCTCATCTTTGTCGCCATATTTATTACAACATTTCGGCCGATGTACGCTCCGGTCTTCTTCGGGTGGTTGGAATGTCAAAAGACGACACTTAGCAGATATATTTCCCGAGTAATCCCCCCCATATAAGAACATCTAGTAAAGAATGTATGTACGCTATCCCGTGCAGCTGCGGAAAGAAATAAAAAGGGTGACAGGCCGCCCCCTTAAGGTAAGGCTTCAAGAACACCAGAAATCTGTAACATGAAGGGAAGTGGAAAAATCAGGCGTGGCTGACCACATATGGACAGAGAAGTGAGATCACCGACCTCTGTGGGATTAGGTTGAGATCATAGACAAAGAACACCATTGGGAAATTTGTAAACTTAAGGAATCAGCACATATGCTAGGCCACAAAAATCTTCTGAGCCGACCAAGCATAGAAATGAATACAATATGGCAACCAGTAATAAGGATTGCCAGAGAAAAGCGATAATTTCAACAAAATATGTATTGATAACAGCAAAAATTGTAATATGAGCACTGGTAAAAATGTTGCTGAAGACATTAGGTTTATAATACCCAGAAATCCATACGCAGATGTCCTCAAGGCTATATGGCACAGTGGATAAAGTCGTTAATAGATCCAGTGACAGGCCCCAAGCAGTGTGAGTTCAATACCTGGTTAAGGCAGTGGAGAACTTTCACAGGGAAATTAACAGGAGATATCTGCTAACTGACACCCATTAAACATGACAAGTGGAACGAGAACATTCTACCCCAGTGAGCGAAATAAAGGGTTCAGTTCGACATTCGAACCACCTAAAGAAGGCCGGAGCATACAACAGCCGAAACATAATAATGTTGTAATAAATATGGCGACAAAGTTGAGAACAATAGTTCGAATAATGTAAATAATGTTTTCTTTTAATTTAAAAAAAATGTAGTCATGTTCAATGTACACTCTCAAGTGACAAGTATTTGACAGTTCCAATTCAGATGCAAGTACGATCCTTACAGTTGGCACCATAATATAAACCATAGGTTTATCTTAATAACTGCATAGAATAACAGATAAATGTAAAAAAAAAACAATTATTGGAGATCGGCAAGAGATGAAATCCCAATTCACTGTTAATATAGGGAAAGTAATATTCATAATTAAAACAATTAGGAAATCTCTCTCCTTGATTAAGATTTTTAGAAATGAGTTTCTAAAATAGCCTTAATTTCAAACTCTAAAATTTTTTTATAGCCTGATAGGAAGTCAGGTAAAAAATAAGTTCCCATTTCGTTTAACTAATTTATTCTTAAAAAAGATAAAATATAATTACACTTTATTCAATTTTATAGTCACCATTGTTTTTAGAGACGTGGTGCCAATTGTTGGTAGCTTTGCGATAAATGTGAATAAAATTTCGAAGGTTTTTATAAGTCAGAGTTTTCGATGATTTCTTGAATTTCTTTTCATTAGATAAATTTTTCACCGTCAAAATATTTTGCAGCGATCGAAATATATAATAATCTGTTGACTCAATAGAAGAGCCCAGATGAGTTTTCATCGGCTTACCTGAGTTATTCATGCTGTATATAACAATGTCTTGTCTTCTCATAGATCTTAAATTGCGCCACCTAATCGGTGTTTAGCGAAAGCATTTGGAGGAAAAAAATTGCGCAGATGTCCAAATCCATTTTCGGTTACTTTATTATTAATATCATGTATTTTTTCTCTTTCTTTTACATGCTTTATTATTAGTATTTTGTTTATTAACTTTGTTTAATTTTCCTTCACTTACTCTGAGAGAATCAAGATTTCTCTACTAAGTGAAGATTTCCTGTATTTTTTTAAAATACAGTGATAAAATTTGTAGTAACTTTTCGTGATATATTAATTTCATAACTTTACAAAAGCGGACAATTGATGTCTAAGAACTATACGTAACATTTGAAATACCCTCTTCTGATATGTACATTCTCCATAAGCATATTAACCGTGTTTTATTCGAAAATGTAAATTGCACGGCTATTTCTATTTACAACATTCCTTAGAGGCTAATACACAATATAATTTAGAATATAGTTTCTCTTTTGTACTTCGTTTTCTCATTGTTTCTTTTTTCTTTTAAACATGGGCACGCCCTTTTGACAGAAACAGACCAAGATTTTTAACATTACCCCCCCCCACACACACACACACACACACAAAAATCAACAATTTATTGGATTTCAATAAAACATCTCTGAAATCATCTATTTTGGGATAAATTTATTTCAGAAAATATTCTAAGAAAAAAAAAAAAAATTCTCGAAGTATTTTAAGAGAGTCGACGTCAACCCTTTGTTTTATTTTCCAAAATCTTTCTAAAAAATTATATGGACGTATGAATGTTTCTATTTCTATGAAGTCCCAGGAGAAATCACACAAGAGAAATTCAGCGAGATTTTTCGAACAGTGAGAACTCTGTAAGAGTAATACGGTAAAACCGAACGATATGGGGTAATCGTATTTTCCGCGTTGTGGAAGCAACTATCACGCGAAGAACAGTGTTCTTGCAAAATTTTAAAATGCCCATCCAGTAATCCATACCAATAAATTGATTACCCTCGAAACTATGGATGGCAACAGTACATTTTTAACAGTATTACTGTCCGTAAAACGGGGGTGGCGATGAAATGTCAACTCTCTATAGCTAGGTGTAATTAATACTGCTAATAGCAACAGATTAAAAAAACAAAAAACAAACAGCGAGAACTAAACCAGTCATTATTTTTATTGATTATGGTTTCGAATGAAATACTCACTTAGATGATGGGTAGCACCCTTCTTCGCAAGAAGGTAGTTTTAAGGATTTGGGTTTCGGAGGAAAATGGGTTAAGACATGATGGATGGCCGGAGGTTGGGCGTGGTCACCCATCTGCAGCTCTACATGACTGGCTACTGGGGATTTTAGAATTGATTTATGCAACTGATTTTAATAGATATATTTTAAGTCGGCTCGATTAGAGACTTCCTCTAAGAAATAATTTTGAAAATTTATTTCTGACAACGAAAAATTTCGAAGTCTTTCTATCACAGTGAAACTAGTCAACAACCCAATAAACTTTATTATATGTGCCCACAAATGATTTATTTTTACCGTTGCTCAGAAAGAGACGATTATCAGATCTCTTTAAATCATAGTTAATATTGCAAAGAGAGTATAAATGTCTCTGTATTCTACACTTTCAAAGTCCATGTTATTATACATCTATGTGAAATGTCCCTTCAGAACAAGGGTGATAAGGGCTCTCAGCAAACTCATATCCTTTTAAATTAGTCTATTTGCCAAGTCTCCCTCCCAGTTTTCTATCAAACATACACACAAACTTGTCAGTTAGGTGATCAGTTTCCTTCCTTTGTCTCTTTCAAAGGCTCGGTGAATATTAACGTATCCTAGTTCAGCATTTTAATTAATATCTTTCTCCAATAAATATCATCATTTCCTTTTCATTTTTTATGACATCGTTGTATACGTGTTCAGTCTATGGATATCTTAGCACCATTTTGTTTTCTGTTATCTCGATTTTTCTATTCATCTGTGAAGGAATCGGTCAGAATCTACTGCCGTGTCAGAGGATTTATATATCATAACAATCCAACACGCTTCTCTTTGTTTCGAATGAAATTCTTTACGAACACCCAGTAAAATAATATTTTCCAGTTTAAAATATTTCGCTCATTACCTGCATTCACGCAAACCTACTGAACAGGAAATATTATTTATAATATTTACAATCGGACCTTCTTGTTATTATCACATATTTCGGCCATTTTGACGTCCAGCCGTTTTTTTTCCCTCCAGACTTCATTAGACGCTTGGCGATACGGGTTACCTTAAGGTAAGTTTAATTGATTTTAATCGATGTTCTCATTTTTCTGACCATATGTTTTTTGCTGTATATTATTGCTCAGTTATTCATGGCCATTTCTCCACTGAGTCTATTTCTGCAACTCCCAGCTCGTAATGCTTGTTAAAAAGAGAAGTTTCGTATTTGTTAATCAATTCGCCCCAAGCAATTTAGAAGTGCCAGAAGCACACAAGGGTTTATAGAGAGTGAGAGTAAGAATAAAGAGAAATATTTGCGAAACGGATAAAGAGAAGGACAGGGATCAAGGTCAAGGCATCAGAAGATGTCGATTGACATTATATTTGAATATTTGACGATTATATCTATCAGGGAATCAAGTGATAGGAAGGGAGTTCCACTGACGGAAGGTGCGAGATAAGAAGCTGTTTGAGTAGACGAGATGGCTACATTTAGTCGTTTCGAAAGTGAAAGGTTGGGACCGAGATGCCACCATAGTAGCGTGCTTATATTAATGCAATTTGGGAACCAGTGAAATTAGCTGATCGGAACAGTTGCCATTAAAGTACTTGTAGAAAAGACAGAGAAAAGCCACATCATGTCTGTGAGATAGCGACTGCAGACGGATCACCAGATCAGGACCAACCACGTTGCATATCCGTCTCTGGATAAATCTCGAGATGAACAGCGGGAGCACTAGACCATATATGGCAGCAATATTTCCTGCAAGGACAAACGGTTGATTTGTAGATTTGAAGGATGAACTCCGGCGAGAAGAACCATCCGGTGCAACACAGAGAACCAATTTCCTTGCGGTAGATAAAACTATTGATTTAATGTAGTTGTTCCATTTCCTGGGGTGGTCAGCGTGAGATCAAGCGGGCGAAGAGAGGCGCTCTTTTGGAATTGGGCATATGCCATCTTGAGATGAGGGTTATCTTTGGTGGGTAACTGAGAGCAGTTTCGTTTTAGAGGCATTAACGTTCACAAGCCAGTCCCTGCCCCAGTTATCCAGAAATTTGAGGTTCTTCCCGAGGCCAAGGACCAGGTTAGTTTTTTCAACGATGCCGGGTCTACCATTATATATATATATATATATATATATATATATATATATATATATATATATATATATATATATATATATATATATATATATATATATTAAGCATTTCACCCCAAGCAAGGCGGGAAGCCACTAGTACGTAAGGGGTTACAGAAGATTTGGAGAGAGAGCAGATAGGAGTGATAGAGGAAAGGATGAGGAGAAGGATAGTGGATAGATCAAGGCAACTGGAGATGTCGATTGACATTATATTTGAATAGATGGAGATTATAGCTATCAGGGAAACAGGAATAGGGAAGAGGGTTCCTCGGAGGAGAGGTGCGAGAGATGAAGCTATTGGAGTATAAGAGACGGCTACACATTGCAGTTTCTACTGTGAAAGTGTGAGAGCGGGATGCCAGCTTCGTAGGACGCTTGAATTCATGAAGTCTGGGAACCAGCGAAGGCAGCTCATCGGAGCAATTAGCATGAAATTATTTGTAAAAAAGACAGAGAGAGGCGACGGCGCGTCTGTAAGATAGCGACTGCAGACGACATGCCAGATCAGGGTCAATTACATAGCATATACGTCTCGGAATCTTATCAAGAACCCCGAAGCAAACAGAAGGGGCTCCAGACCATATATGGGAGCAATACTCCATGCAAGAGCGAATCGTTGATTTGTAGATTTGAAAGATCGATTCCGGGGAGAAAAATCTCCAGTCGCGGCACAGGGAGCCAACATTCCTTGTGGTGGACGAAGCAATATATACATATATGTGTGTGTGTGTGTCCGTGTGCGTGTGTAATTTTTCTATATATCATTTATATATAAATATATGCGCGGTACTCATGGGAATGCGGTCAATATCAGTGCTAGAGCTAACATACTTAGTTGTATTAATGTGAGTTTGTGACCTTGAAGTTCACACCATTGCGATCCTCAGACAAATCTATCTATCTATCTATCTATCTATCTATCTATCTATCTATCTATCTATCTATCTATCTATCTATCTATCTATCGGAAACAACAAAGATATAAATATGTCTATTACTTAAAAAGTAATGCATGATTAGCAATGAAATTTTTACCGAATAAAGATTAGTGTGTAATGCATAAATATTATACAAATTTACAAAAAATTATATAACTGTTTTTTTTTAAAATAAAGATTAAATGGAACAAAGGAAATAAGCAACTGGACAAAAGTTAAGGAACGATCTTGTTAATACTTGATTGTGAACAAAATATCAACAAAATTTAATATTTAGTAAACATTCCCTTATTTTCAATGACTTCTCTGTATCGTCGATCATGTGATC
Organism: Acanthosepion esculentum; assembly: GCA_964036315.1. Lineage (NCBI taxonomy): Eukaryota > Metazoa > Mollusca > Cephalopoda > Sepiida > Sepiidae > Acanthosepion > Acanthosepion esculentum. The sequence continues at coordinate 129,054,472 of OZ038481.1, read as the reverse complement.
TAATAAATTTCTTGAAAAAATCAGCAGTAATTCCCCCTCATTCGTCTTTCAATAACTCCCATAGGTGATCCTGGTTTTGCGGGTTTCTTTTCGGAGCCCTTTCTCTAATTATCTTCCAAACATTTACTATTGGATTCAGGTCGGGGCTCTAGGCTGGCCACTTCATTAGGGCGATTCCTTTTTCTTCAATTAAAGCCATAACCTTCAGAGCCTTGTGGCAAGATGCATTGTCCTGCATGAAAATAGGAGATTCATAAAGATTATTGTGTAATCTTGGTACCACATGCTGCAAAAATTCCCTTTTGTAAATCTTAGCATTGATATTGCCATGTACGCGGATGATAGGGCCAACTCCTGCAGAAGAAATCATTCCCCACACCATCACACTGCCGCCACCAAACTTAACGGTTTCTTGACACATTGTGAAGACAGTTTTTCACCTGTTCTACGGCGTACGTAAGTTTTGCCCTTAGAACCAAATATAGTAAACTTGGACTCGTCACTGAAATGAACTATATCCCATTGTGCGTCAGTCGAAACAACATGCTCTCTCGCATACTCCAGGCGTGCCCTTTTGTTTCACTTTGAAATGAGAGGCTTCGAAGCTGGAATACGGGCATGCAATCCTGCATTTTTTAACATGCGAGCAACCGTTTTGCCTTGAGATCTTATTATCTGTCTCTTCATTAAATTTACGGGCAATTGATGTAACAGTTTCAAAATGTTTTTTTTAGATATTCTAACAATTCTTCGATCTTCTCTTTGCGATGTTTTAGAGGTTTACCGGTTTTTGGTTTTGTATCTAACGTTTTATCGGCTTTATACCTGCTAATTACACGATTAACGACACTTTTAGACCTATGAACAATATCAGAAATGTCTGAAATTGACTTTTTTTCTTGATAGTTAGCGATAATGATTTTTTCTTTTCTTCAAAAGAGAACGTTTTGCGTGTAGAATTTTCCATATTGCTTAAAAATAAAGTCCTAATGATAAATGAACTTTTACTTATTGTTGAAAAGCTCCATCGAATTTTCTAACAATGTAAATTAAAGGTTTATGCAAATTATTAGCATCGTTCCTTAAATTTTGTCCAGGTTCTTAGTTCCTTTGTTCCATTTAATCTTTATTTATTTTAAAAAAACTATTATGTAAATTTTTGTAACTTTGTATAATAGTTATGCATTACACCCTAATCTTTATTCGGTAAAAATTTCATTGCTTATCATGCATTACTTTGTAAGTAATACACATATTTATGTCTTTGTTGTTTTCGTTCCTTATATTATGGCCGCTACTGTTTATATATATATATATATATATATATATATATATATATATATATATATATATATATATATATATATATATATATATATATTGGATGAATAAAAGATGTCATATGAAATATTTTAGCTATCGTAAGTAGATACTACACATTGCTGAAATTATATAAGCACATGCAAATTTTTATTTGTATTTTTTAATCTAACTCACATTCAAATATAAGGAATGGCTAAACATCACTTTATATGTTCCTAATTTAAACTTTTCACTGTATAAAATTACTGAATGGTGATTTAATAATTATAAAAATTCACAGGCGAGTAGGTTGAATGGTTTTAGAATTAAATTCATAAAATATACGCGTTAAAATGTATTATTTAAAATACCAAAATGAATTCAAGAATTTACAAGGAGAAAGAAACCCAGACTTAACGAGACAAGATTCACTAAAAAATTTAGGAAAGCCAAGATTATCAACCCTATCTACTTCGCGATGATAAGAAAACAAAATTAATATGCTGTCCGAGTTTCTTCCATCGTGAGAAATTACATTCGAAAGATTATTTGCATTATACTCTCAAATACGTGTGTTTTTTTACAAAATATTCTAGAGGAAAGATAATTTTTCAAATTAAAATCGAAGGTTTATTTATATTAGTTTATCTTTCCAAAACGTGTGTGGTCACAGAAAAGAATGATCCTAATTATTCTAGACAAAGAACGAAACATCTTTCTTTTTTGTTGGGCGGGCGGTTGATTCCAAGGATTTGGGTTTGTACATGAAGATATTAAACAAACACGCACATAGAGATTCTGAGAATCAGGCCCAATAAGGTTTCATTTCTCATGACCGGAGCGAAAACTAAGACGTTTGGTTTTCCTGTAGCTAGAACGAAAACGCAAAAAAATAGACAGAAACCTTCGCAGAAGTTGGGTCGAATCGGACCTGGATAACTCGTAATGTAGTCAGCGCTAAAAAAAAGTCCATTCGCAATTCCCGGACCGGAGCGAAAGCACAGGGATTTGCCTGTCGAACGATTTTATTGACAATCAGTGAATGGGTTTCTCTGACTTCTTCGGAGTGAGAGAAATCCAACCAAATGGTTATTACTTTGAAGATGTGAGGTAACGTCGACTGTCTGGTTCTTACTGTAGCATTTGCAACTAGATTTTCCAAATCACAATCTTGAAGCAGTGGACTTTATTTTGCGGTTGATAATAGAGACAGTTTATTCAACCAAATTTTTCTTTATATTCACAAAACCTGTCGTTAGATTTATCAACAGTGTTAGGCATTTTATTGAAGGAATTCTTATTCTTGTCCGCTTGGACGCAAAGAGACGAAATTAACCACAGCTACAGACAGGAAATCTTAAAGCTAGACTGTCGTATACAACGTACACAGAGGGGTCCGCACTATACTTTGTCGTCAATCCTCAATGTCGTAAGATTTTGAGAATCCCGAATCAACCCTATTGAAACGAAACCCCAGGCCCAACCATGGAGGGTGAAGAAAGAAAAGTGACTAGTAAGGTGGGTATTACTCAACAAAGATAGCCGCATAAGACTGAGGTAGAGATAAGAGGAAGAAGAAAAGTGGAAGAGAGTGAGACCGGAGTATTGTGCTGTTAGACTTGACAACGACAAGGGGTACACCTTAAAAATATACTTATATAAAAGGCACAGGGAAGATACGTTACGTCCGTAGGAATTTGAGTGAAACTGAGATACCATGTCAAGACCAATAACATTGCAGATTTATCTTTGTATTTTGGCATGAATCTCTAAATACTGGGCAGAAGCGTCCGGTCAAATATAACATCAATATTCAATGCATGAACGAATTGTAGATAGCTTCTGGTGAGAAATATTGATCGAGAAATAACAAGTATACCCACAATTTCAGAAATAAAATATCCAATCTTCCTGGCAAATGTTATCATGAACCATTACCTTGCCATGAAAATAACGGATGATAACAATGTTCACGAATGACAATGGTGTCGGCCTTTGCATGACGTTGAGATACAGTGATATCACATAACATTAATTGTAAAGCTTGCAACCATATGAAATTCGATATGACAATGTATATACCGATATTTTTATCAGTCATTACTTAGCGTATTTACAAATAAATTAATATTTATGACAATGAAGTCAATGAATCTGTGTCTTTTATTACAGATCCCATCAAATATTAAGAGAAGAGAACAAACTCTTAATGTGCCAAGTAACATAATAGGGCAGATTATATTGAAAGGATAGTTAAATGATCTTGTCTTCAATTTAAATATGAAATTACAAGTTGAATTACATATATCTGATACCTTTCTTGCCTCTTCTGTTTATTTATTAGTATAATTATTTCTCTTCGTAATTATTCAGAAGGTCGACTTATATCAGTACTTCTTAATATTAACATCTTTTTGACATTACCACAGAATGCTCATATAGTATTACAATTCATTTTGAATGCGAAAGCCAGTTATATATTCGAAAATCCAGATGTGTGACGTCAGAGCCTCTCTTTAAGGTTATGCTCTTTTATAAGAATCCATCATGTACAATTTGCTATCTTTCCCTTGAGCAACCTTTTTTTTTAATCAACTTCCATCTGCTTTCCGTCTAATCGCTAGAAAAAGCGAGCAATTATTCCGTCATTGGCGTGTTAATGATAATTACCGAAGGAGATGGAGGAATGGGCTTTTTATTACAAAAGCAGTCTACTGTAAGCCCCAACATCAGACAGTGAAAAATGCAAACCAACACCGCGGAGATATAGTTTCAACTTTAGAGCAAGTCCATATAAAAAGGATTACAACAGATATCGAGATTTATAAATTAATTAAAATTCCTTTACTAACATATTTTAAATTAACACCGTATTGATATTGAAGAAGAGAATCAAATAGAAAAGCTATTAGACAAGTTAGTCGAGGAAAGTAAAAAGAAATACTTAACAATTAAATTTAGGAATATGTAATTCATGGTTGGAACGAACAGAGGCAAATGGAATTGATTGTTAATTATTGGGAGCTTCAAAACAATTACGAAAATAAGAAATGTATTAAAATATATTAAAAGATATTAAACAATCGTTAAAACAGATACAATATTAGCGAATACTATGTAATACATGTTAATTATTGCTACCTTCAAAATAATTACGAAAATAAGAAATGTATTAAAAGATATTAAAAGATATTAAACAATCGTTAAAACAGATACAATATTTGCGAATATTTTGTAATACGAGTTAATTATTGCGAGCTTCAAAAGAATTGCGAAAATAAGAAATTTATTAAACGATATTAAAAGATATTAAACAATCGTTAAAACAGATAAATTATTGGCGAATACTATGTAATAAATGTTAATTATTGCAAGCTTTAAAAAAATTGCCAAAATAAGAAATGTATTAATCGATATTAAAAGATATTAAACAATCGTTAAAACAAATGCAATATTGGCGAATACTATGTAATACATGTTAATTATTGCGAGCTTCAAAATAATTTCGAAAAATCTTTTCATTATGCATCCTAGAAATTTCAACTGTCCTTTTTGGATACAAAGTGTAAGATTTCTTTTCTTTTCCATGTTCCTTAGACTTTTCTATTTGCACACGTATTCTAAGCATGGCGCTGAAGAACTATATTTCTCTTGCTTCTTGTCTCTTCTTCATCGCTGAAAGGAGATTGTCTCGCATTCATTATTATATAGAAGGACTCTAATCACATAGCAGTTCAAAACACTCTTCTTTTTCCTGTTTTTAATATTTGTTTCTCTATTGGATAATATATCGCTATTGCAATGCTCCTGCCGATTGTTGTGTCACAGTTTCCATTATCTATTATACAGTTCCCAGATATTTAAATTTGTGTTGCTTGCTTGATTTTGGTATCTCCATCCCGGTGTTAGTATCCTGTTGTATTCATCTTGCTAACATCTGATTAAATTTTATCCATATTTGGAAGCGTCCATGTAGTCTTAACTTGTATCATAGCTTTTTAGATGATTTGTAAGTTATTCAAAATGGCTATCTACTTTCCGGACTACACTCGAAATTTAGTTATACAAATTTGTTTAATTGGAAAGGAAATGTCTTTAACTGTAAGAAGAGATAGGGATCGTTCAGTGCTATATTCTTTCTAATCTAAAAATCTCTTATTGGCCTGCTGTCACGTAGAAATATAATTTAATAGATTTGTTACTTTAAAATTAGAACTCACACTGACAAAATAGCCATTTTGTTACAAATCACTGTCAAGCCTTTTGAATATAGTGATTAAATTATATAATCTCCCTGTTGTCATAGGTTCCCAAATAGACATCTATGCGGACAACACTACTATTTAAAACTGCTTCAAAAACAAATCTAGTGTCGCCGACAAAACTAACCTAGCTGTTTGTCTTGACTGGGGCAGGTATTGGCTGGTTAAATTTAATGCCTCACAAACAAAACTACTCTCTATTACTGGCCAGAGATATCAACCCCTACCTCCCATTAGAATGTCTGACGCTCAACCCCACGAACGCACCTCTTTGCGACTGCTCGGTTTCACATTAACTGCTGACTTGAGATGGAACGAATACACTGAGCCAATAGCTTCGTCCACCGCTTGGGAAGTTGGATCCCTATGCCGCGCCAGAAAAATTTTCTCGCCGGAGTCGATCCTTCAAATCTTCAAGTCAACCATTCCCCCTGCATGGAGTATTGCTGCCATATATGGTCTGGAGCCCCTTCTAATTGTCTCAAGGTCCTTGATAAAATCCAAAGACGGATATGCAAAGGAATTGGCCCTGATCTGGCATCTCGTCTGCATCCGCTCTCTCACAGACGTTCCATTGCCTCCCTCTGTCTTTTTAAAAAATACTTTCACGGTAACTGCTCCGAGGAGCTGCTTTTGCTGGTTCTCAGACTTCATGAATTTAAGCGTTCTACTAGGCTGGTTTTTCGAAGTCACCGTTTCACTGTCGAAACTCCAACAGCTTCATGTCTCTCACCTCTCGCCTGTGGAACTCTCTACATTTCTTGTTTCCCTGATAGCTTTAATCTCCAACTATTCAAATGTAATGTCAGTCGACGTCTCCAGAGGCCTCGATCTATCCCCTATCCTATCATTCTCTTCATCCTTTCCTCTATTACTCCTCTTTGTTCTCGCTCCAAATCTGTTACCCCTTGCGTGGTAGTGGCTTCCCGCCTTGCTTGGGTTTGAATGCTTATATATATATATATATATATATATATATATATATATATATATATATATATATATATATATGCTTATATATATATATATATATATATATATATATATATATACACACAAAATAATCTCTATATTTTGATCAATTATTCTAAAGTTCTGGTTTGATCGTTAAAAAGGTCGATATTATTCAAGTGTGAATCTTTATTCAGAGAATATTTTTAACCACCTGTGACATTAGCAAATTTTGATGTTTCATACACGAACATCTTTCCTACTTATTATATATCTTTGAGGCCTTAGCGCGAAGTGAGGAATACAGAAGTGAGCAGAAACAGAACACGGCTCACCGACATTTGTTTACCGCCGATAGCCATTACAACATTTGCATTTCCTCAAAGATGTATATACGCGAACAATAATGAGAGAAACGCGTTCAAATGAATAAACCATAAGAACGAAATGAAAGCTTGCTTTTAATACTGAGAACAGTTATCAGTTGTTTGTTGCAAAGTATAATAAAAGAGGCGGTAATTATTGGTGATCATATCTATACAAATCATCTTTGATGTTTGGTGATTACATGATAAACTATTCGTTTTTCAAACGAATTACATGTCTTAGTTCAAACATCCATTAAATTTAGCAAAATGATTACTTTTTCATATGCATAATTATCCTCACGTCACATCAACATAAATACATACATATATATATATATATATATATATATATATATATATATATAAATAAATATATATATATATATTATATCTTATATATATATATTATATATATATATATTATATATATATTATATATATATTTTATATATATATATATATATATATATATATATATATATATATATATATATATATATATATATATATGATTGTCTCTTATCGATTTTCTTTAATGATTTCATTGAAAGCATGAAAATAAAGGCATTAAGGCAGAAGTGCTTATTAAGGGTGAAAGAACATAAGCAAAAGAATAAACAACATTAAAGGAAATCTATGAACAAGAATTTAAAAGAGTGAAGATAATGATAAATAATGCATTTAAATTTTTGAAATTCTGAGTTTACTGGCAAAAGCAAGAAGTTGGAAGAGTGACTCACAAGTAACAAGTGCGGCAGAAGAAAATTTTCGGACAACTGATGCGGTTACATCTAGGCATTTCAATTGTAAAATTATAATACCTAGCCTCCAATCTAGTACCTCTGCAAGACTAACATTTGACGAACAAAATATTTACATATTACAGAATATTGTTTCTCAGTAATTAGCTTAAGTGATGAATGCTGAAGACGCGGTTTTATGCAAGAATGTAGTATTTTAAATTGCTTAAAATAAGTTCCGTTAATCTTTACAGACTTTTGCTAATTTTACATTCATTTTCGAAATTTGGCATTTATTTTTTATTATATAAAATATCAAATAAAATGTTTATTCCAAATCTGCGTTTGCGTCCTGGGTATGACGATAAACTACATCCGCTCCCAGGGTAAGACGATAAACTACGTCCAACAGCAAGGCCTCTGATCAGGAGACATTGAGGAGCGTGCAACCAACTCTTAATTGCTGTTGTTCTCAGGTCCACTCTGAACCAGGGCAGTAGCACCTGTTAGCGTCCCAGCTACGGACAAATAGTTAACCCCGAAACTGAGGTAAAAAGCATTATAAAAGTGTAAAAATAGGTTTTAATACCAGAAATACTTTGTAAAAAATTATTATCGCAAATACATTTTTGAAGAAAAAAAATATTACCAGCAATATGTTTTTGAAAAAAAAAACTATTACCAGTAATATGGTTTTGAAAAAATATTACCAGCTATAGGTTTTTGAAAAGAAAATATTACCAGCTATACATTTTTGAGGAAAATATATTAACAGAATTAGACTTTTGACAAAACAAAAATATTACCAGAAAAAAAATGTTGTCGGCATCAAATGAAGCATTGAGGTTGATATGCCGTAAAACAAAACAAACCAAACCAAACCAAACCTAACCAAACCAAATCTGCGTTTAATAATAAATCCAAAAATATTTCGACGGCATTTGTAAGTTTATAAGTGCAGAAAAATCTCAAAATCTGAAAGGAAAAATTGTAGACTGGTGAAGTGGTAAGGAATAGAAAATGCTTAAATCTAAACTATTTATGCTGACTATAAATAGCTTTACAGCCTAAATAATTATTAATTCATTTTTCCAGAACGCCATTACATAAGTATTAATTTGACTGAGTAAAACATTCCACACTTGTAATATACTGGATTGCATAATTACTCATTGTAATATGTCTAAATTCTTTAAAATCTTTCATATTGACATGAAGCTCGAATGAGATAATGAATTCTAAATCGTCCAGATTTTACCAGTTCTGGACACATCAATTATATTTTGACCCTCTCCAACCGTAAGAAGTAGCTCAGTTAATATTTACAGAGATTACCTGAAATACATCCCGCTATTTAGTGATATTAACGATAAAAAGAACTGGCTGCAATGATAGTACCTTATTCCTCTTTAGAGGATTCTCATTGGATACACAACCTTTTCAGAACCTTCTTTCTACTTAACAAAAACATGCTTTCTGTAAAAACATTTTCTAGTATCGGCTCTTCCCGTTCAATTTAATCTCGTCAAAGGTCTAAAAAAAACTTCAGTAGCGATTTATCCTTGAAAATAGCCAGATATTTCAGGAACATGTCTTGTCGGAAGTGAGCTTGGTGAAAGTCTAAGGTTTGAAAAATATTCCAACAGACCGAAAATATATATCTCAGACATAAGTTCAAAGAGAATACGAATCTCAAAGAATAAACAAGCTTATTAAATGGAAACTGTCTGCCTAGTAATCCCATGCAGTCATGTTTGTTCAGATATACGTAGAAAGTTACATTAACATGACGCAACCGGTTTGCAAGATAAATTAAATAACTAGATAATGCAAGGACTGATATAATGTATAATCTTTCGAATCTATGGAATCTTGTTCTTGCAGCCTTGTGACATAATTATCCGTAAGAGATGGAATTGTACAGGTTGGTGATTGTTTGTATATATGAAGAAACATTTCTGTCTAATTCAATCTAAGTTTCGGAGATAGCAAATATTTTCAGCTACAAAGACAAAGAAGGTTTTTGAGGATAGCCAAAAACATAAACGATTGTATCTGAAATTGAGACATAATTGAAAATGACTTGTCCAAAACAGAACAATTACTAAGATCAGATAATCTGATATTAATAAAATTAGGTGATTATATCCATACCTTTTCCTAGAATTGAGAAGCTTTTCTTATCTCCATCTGAGAATACGAAAACGAAATAAGATTTTGAGTTTCCAGAAAAAGATATAATATATAATGCAAGCAGATCTTAAATAATCCTAATATAATTTGCATTTTAAGAACTTAACGAATCCCTTCGTCTGTTCACCAAAGAAAATATAACATTGCGTTAATGGAAAAAAAAAGTTTGTAGAAAAAATTGGGATTTTAAAAATGAGAAAACATATCTGTCTACAACCAAGGTATCTTTCTCTATGTGCAATATCTAATTCAGGACCTGAACTGTCAATATTCTCCATAATTTCAGTATCTGTCTATATTTCTGAGATGAAGCACTATTTACATTATTCGGACTATTGTCCTCATCTTGGTCGCCATATTTGTTATAACGTACGCTCCGACCTTCTTCAGGTGGTTGGAATATCGAACTGAACCATTTATTTCGCTCACTGGGGTAGACTGTTTTAGTTCCACGTACCATGTCTAATGGATGTCAGTTATCAGATATCTACTGTTAATTCTCCTCTCCAAGTTCTCCGCCGCCTTAACCAGGTATTGAACTCACACTGAGTTCTGTCACTGGATCTAACCAACGCCTCTATTCACTGTGCCATGTTTCCTCCATAATTTCCTATCATTATTTACCCCCTACCATCATTCCAAGTTCATATACTATCAATTATTTACTCAAGCTTGTTAGGTTTCAACATTTTTCGAACTTTCCCTCTTTTCTTCAGTATATTTCTTCATTATGTACCGTATTAATTACAACTTTTTTTCCTAATCAGATCGCAAGTTTCCTTTGCGTTCCCATTGTTTTATTTTAATTATTAAACACCATCTTTGCTCATATTTTCCATTCTTTGTATCTCTGGAATCCTTCTGTTTCCTCAATTCCCCTCTCAGTCTGTAGAGATTTTGTCGAAAAATCAATATCGAATAGCTTGATTTACAATTTTTAAATTATTGCAAATATGTTGCAAATTACAGAAAACATAGATTTTGATGAAGGTACAATAATTTATTAAAAAGAATAATTACATTTTACAAACAAAACCACAAGAAAAATAAATATTTATTATACAGGGTGTTGCAGCAAAATCCGACACTTGACAAAAAAGAAAACGAAATAGGCAATAAAAACAAAATTTGTATATGCAGAGACCCGACAGATCATTTAGCAACATTTAGAGTTACATACTACATTATTTTTCAATGTAACCGCCGACGGCGACGATGACCATCTCAAGGCGGGCTCGAAATGAGTCATACGCTTTGACGACTATGCCCTTGTCCATAGAGGTGAAAGCCTCCACAATGTCAGCCTTCAGAGAGTCGACCGTGTTGTGGGCGTACTTGTTGATCTTGGCCTCGATCACGCCACAGAAGAAATAATCAAGGGGATTGCAGTCGGGTGAAAAAGGCGGCCACAAGTCCGGCGAGCAGTGGTGAGGAACACTTTTGAGCAGCCCCACCTGGGTCGTCTTGGCCTTGTCTGCAGAAGCGGAGTCCTGCTGGAAGACGTAGAGGCGTCCGGCGGCGATCTCGTCCATCCAGGGATTCACCACGCTCCTAAGCACTTCATGGTAGATCTCAGCAGTGACTCTCAGGCCCTTTCGAAAGAAGAAGGGAGGCATGAATTGTCGGTCCTAACGACCAAAGAACGAACGCTGTTGGCTTTTCTTTTGCCAGTAAACTTGTCCTTGTTCTCACAAGCCTTCCACTTCCTCGAAATATCCATGACCATGGTCCTCTTGAACCCAAACCAGGTCATCACTTCTGCAGGGCTCTTCCAGACGCGAAAAGAAGCTACTACCGCTTCTCTCCGCTCATATTCTATCATGGAAATGTGTAGAGAGAAACTCGTTAGTTAGTTGTCAAACTGTCGGGTATTTGCATGTAAAAAAATTTTTTTTATTGCCTATTTATTTTTCTTTTTGTCAAGTGTCGGATTTTGCTGCAACACCCTGTATATATTGTTAATGATATTGTTTCTATCATAAATATTGATATGAACGGACTTTTTCGATTATATTTCAAAGATCATCGAATGTTACAATTAATGCAGATCTCTTGCGTATTCATGCAGATTTTACTTGTCATATTACATGTGCCTGAGTTCTTCATGGTGTGGTTTTTCAAGTCTTTCCAGAAGATCATTTATTTTCATCTATATATTCCCCTTTACTATTATTACATTTTTTCTTGTTCTGCCATTTCTTACATAAACTCTTTAAGTAGTTTACTCGCTGTTTTCCCCTGCTTCTTTTATCTTCAAAATATCATATTATCTTAGCAGTTTTTCTTCTGCATTGTGTACCAAGAAACTTCAAATGCATCTTTCCGATTGTAATATGTTTGCTGGTAGTTCATATTTTCATTAAAAAACTTTTTTATTTCTCACATGTTCACTTCATGATATTCCCCGCGTTTGTCGAGTAAACAAAATCACTGTTTCTTCAAGTGTTTTTTCCACAGACACGATTTTTAAAATAAAATTTAAACAATTTTTCTTATTTTCCAATAAGAAACTTTTTGCATAACCATATCCCATATTTGAATTGTAAATGAATGAAACAGGAAGAAACAGATGATAGTCTAAAGAAGTATCAAAAGGGAATAGGGAAAATAAGAAAAAGTTTCTCACTCAACTCTAAATACTAAAATAATGAGATGAAAATTTTCACAAAGTTCTAAAAGCTCTTGTTATAAAATAAATTTGCCAATATATATATATATATCTATATCTATCTATCTATCTATCTATCTATCTATCTATCTATATATATATATATATATATATATATATATATATATATATATATATATATATATATATATATATCTTCAAACAATATTTTAAGGGATCCTCGTATTTGAGTAGATATTTAAAGAAGAACATCTACTTAAATATGGGTATCAATTAAAAGTAATGTCTGAAGTAATAATGATGTGACATCAAAAAATAAAATCCATCATTTATATATATATATATATATATATATATATATATATATATATATATATATATATGAAGGATTTCTTATATATATATATATATATATAAATGATTATATATATATATATATATATATATATATATATATATATATATATATATATATATATATATATATATATATATATATATATATATATATATGTCAAATGTAATAAATCAAATATGATTTTATGGTATACTATATTTATGGTGTGCTGGTCCAGAATTTATTGTCATATAGAAGATTAAATATTACATAAAAGTTCAGTTCTCTTTATTTTCTTTCTAACTCTATTCCCCTACCTCTCATCTTTATTCTATTCGGTTTATAGCAAGCGAATTTCATTATCCGTACACACCTTCAGATTTCATTGCTAAATTAATCCTCCGTTGTTATTATATTAAAAATATAGATTTTACTTCATTTTTGGATTTAAATTCCCTATGTAATTTGCTGGTTACCATAAATCATGTCTTCTTACATCTTCTTACATAATACATTAATGAATTATCCTTGTATCTCTGTATTTCCTTGTTTAATAGATCTTTCTTCTTACTTTCTGTATCTGCCATTGACACAGACTCATCAACGTATCTTATGATTATATCCACGGATAATAAATTCTTGTACGTCTTTTAATTCTTTTCCTAAGGATTCGATATCGTTTGCATGGCACAGGTTAGAAAATACATTCTTGTCATATTGTTTTTCTGGTTGATCACTGAATTCATATAACATTTTTTTATTTTGATATATTCACTGAACTCCTTCTCAGTCCGCATGTCGGGTGTTTGTTCCCCATCTTTTAAAATATTAAAGATATAAAAAATATTGTTAGAATTTCTTCAAATGAGGAATTGTTACTTCTTGACATACACCCTTGTGCAAATTAATTGAAGTAAAACGAATAATTCCTTTATTATTTACCTTTTTTCCGAATTTACAAATGGAACATGATCCAGTTCAAATACTAGTACTTCGTATGCCCATTCCGCGTAGTCATTCCTTGCATAATGACCACAGATTCTCCCTTGGATTTAAATCAGGAGAGTTTCCGGGCCATTCTATAGTAGTTTGATTTGCTCACTGGTAAGGCTTGCCAGTGTATTCGTGCAGCGTTAAAATTTTCGAACGTTTCCTTAGAGTTACACCCATCGCAGACTATAACCGCAGAACAACTAATCGACAGTCGAGACAGTAGTATCTGGACGTGATAAAATCTGATGCAATCACAGATGACGCAATATATTTAAAGGCAAAATATATTTTATCATACACTCTGAAAATAGATTCATATTACTGCACACATCTGCATACAATATAAACTGAGAAAAATAGAAATCGATTATAACCTGTCACTTTGACCCGTCTTAATGAAACACCCTATATATAATCCCTATTAATGACACACCCATTATTATTCAATATAAGAGGAAATAAACTGACCATATGGTGAAATAAAGGTAATTAAATTGATTGTTTCAATTAATTTGCACAAGGGTGTATGATTAATTCATATTAGATTTTTGATGTGTTTCCGATCAACAACTGTGTAGGTTTTAGATAAAGTGCTAAGGACAAAGCTTTCAAACAGAAATATTGATCTGGAATTGGAGTGAAACTAGTGATGACACATATCTTGAATCCACTGAGGAATTAGTAAGAAAATAAATGCTTCAAATATATAGGTATCAGTTATAATAGATTTTGCACAGGGATAAAGAATGTTATTATAGAATAAGCTGCGTTACAGGTAGTTTTTCCCCAAACGCAAATTACCACTAAACTAAAATATTAACTTAAAAACTTTTCTTAAACATCCTCGTCAGATCGATACTTTTATGTTGATGGCAGAAATAGCGCCAAAACCATTCAGAAACAATTATGCTCTTAACGGCATACAACTGCTTTCTAAAATCAATGATTAAAGATTGATTTGAGTGAGGGAAATCAATGGGTCTTTTAAGTAAACTAAATATTATGGACTGGTGCCACAGAATCACAAATACATATCTGTACCAAATCAGTGAGCTACAATACTTGTGGAATTTCAAGAGCAGCAACATCTCTCTTATAACATGAAACCCGAAGAGAAAATAATGACATAATCAAGATGTTGACGTTCCACACTACTTCAAATAAAAGGTTAGGAAGGAAACCTCCATCGATACGGGAAAGGCTACTGAAACTTACTTTTCTGAAAATATTGTTTTAATAGACATATTAAAAAAAAACAACCGACTCTAGTACTGGCTTTTCGGACAATGAATGCTGATTGTTTCATTGTAAGGAAAAAGCTAATATTACCATTGTTATTCTTCGAAAAAGTATTTTGATGCAAAAGTGACTGCGCTGTCAGAAAATCTCGGGAGACGAAAGAGAGTTGAAGGAATCACTCTGGTTAATTTACGTACGTTAACAGATACGTCACACCATCTACAAGGTCGGAGTATTAAATAGACATCCTTATTGTCGTACTCGCCGTGGTCGACTGGCAAGCTGGTAAACCATTTCTTCATTTATGTATTATGAAGTCCTTCCCGCTCATACTTTAATTCAGGAAAATACAAGGCAGTATTCACAGCCCGCATTCGACCCAGATGACATTATTTTCGCTCTGACTTTGGAGTTATACAAAGTTAAATAGTCCCTCTTTCACACTGAACGTGTTTAATGAGAATTATCGTATATAAATAAATTCCAATAACCAACAAATACTATTCTTAAAAGAGTGTTCAATAAAGAGTAGAGCAAATTTAATCATTTATTCTAAGATCATAGCATAAAAATGTTGTACAATCACTACAAAAATAGCCATTTTATTTCAACATTTCTGGGGTCTTTTCAAGTGATGGTGTTGAATGTAGGAATAAAGGGTTTTAAAAGGTTCATATCAATCAAACACTCCTCGCTAGGGGAAACGCTGTTACATAAGCTGGAATGACCAATCAAAATACAAGTATACGAGAATTCAAAAAACTTGACAACGAACTTAAATTATGATAATTATTTAATGATTGAATGTTAGGGTTAGACTAAAATAGAATTCATTCTAACTAATAAATAATATATTTGGATTTGAAAGTTTTTTCTGCTAATGTAACTTCCGATATGTCGTCATTTCAAACTCAGGCGTTCCATTTAGTAATGTTAAGTTCAGTTAGAAAACAACAGTTCAGATAACCATAAGTATTGTTTAAATGTATGTTAAATTACTAAGAACAATGAGTAAATACACAATAATTGATTCTTCCATTTAGTATGTTCTCAGGTACGCATCAATATTCATTTCGTTGGGGTTGTTAAATGATTTTTGGAACGTTTAATTTTAATTCACCTCTTCTAAAAAATAAATAAAAATTGCTTCTGAAATGGAACAACGATTATTTTAAAGACATTTATATTTGATGTGTTTTTGTTTCTTGATAATAAATGGTGTTCCAATAACTTAGACCGATTTTAAATGTGAATCTAGTTTAAACATCTAATGATTTTTTCTTTGTCTTTCAGATTTAGTGGACAAATTTGTGCGGTATTATTTTCACGCATAATTTCCATGACTTAAATAACATGATCCAATAGAGAAATAAATACATTTTCACTAATAAAACTGATTTATTTACTACGGACTTTGATCTGTCTTAATGAAACACCTTGATATATAATCCCTATTAATGAAACACCATTTATTATTCAATATAAGAGGAAATAAGCTATAAAGTTGGCATATTATATTTATTGTTCTTTAAAATATATCGTATCATGAAAGTGTTTGCTCGAATTTCCCATATTGGTTTTGAATAAGTATCTTACTGCAGACCTCTAATTGAATATTGCTCCACTGCCAGGCAGACACATAAAAAGTGATAACAAACAAAGAAACATATAAGTTGAGAATAGATATATTTTAATATGTGGAAAGTAGAAAGCCTATTTAAATCATTCAAATCAAACATTAGATATAATAGGCGTATCTTAATTTTTAAACACGTCAATGACATTCAGATATTTTCCATATGCTACTTGCTATTTACACAAAACGGAATTATCCCCTTTTGAACAAATTATGACAGGCAATGAATATTTGATATTTTACAACTTAGAAAGCAAAGTAATCGTAGGTCAAATCGATTCGGATCTCGATTATTAGTCTCAAATGATGTTATCTATATGATTGCATTAAGAACGACTCCTGTTTTTTTTTAAATTTTATTACACAGGGAAAACGACTGATACAAAGGAATACTACTCCCAATTATATATAAAAAAACAGAAATTGAGGAAAACATTTGGAATTAGTTAATGAAGAAGATGGTGATATTTTATCATGAATCGTCACGTCTTTTTTTTGTTTTTTGGTAACCAAGAAAAATACTCGTTGTATTTTATCTGGGAAGAATTTATTTATTGGTTGTGTTCCCTCGTTATTGCACCATAGGATTCATTATTTACTAAAACAAATCAACACTGGTAATAAAATTTAGCAGTTGATCATTTATGTTTTGTCTGAATTTCTGGGATGAGGATTTATCATTATTTATATTTCTTACAGTTGGACGAATGTCTTTATATTTGTTGTTATGACCACAACATTTCGGTTGTTTAATTATCAGGGTATTTCTAAATGAACTATTTAATCAGTTTGCTTGAAGAAAATGTTTCCTTTCTGCCGTCCACGTCTAAAGATCTGTTATTCGTACTGTTGCTTCCACACCTATATATTCGTACTACCAAACCCAAGGATTGAACCTAAATCTACCATCGAAACAAATTTACTAATCAACGTTTTAATCCTCAAGACTATTGTCAAGCCGAAAGATAGAGCGTTTTACATTAAAATTAATGTCATTTTTGCAACTTCTTTTAATGGAGTTGCTGAATCCTTGATGTCAGATTTTGTTTCTTTCTGTAGCTTCTTTGTTTTACACTCTCTCCTTTACGTACTACAGGCATTTTTCCATGCCTCAGTTTTAATAGTTTATGGCCTTTCTTGAGTAAGACATGCATTTTTTTGTAATGAATCGCATATGCTATTTATATATTTTTAAAATCATTTCCCTCGAAGCAAGGCGGGAATGCCACTAGTACGCGTGGGTGGAGTTACAGGGAGTAAACGTGAAAAAGAAAGCTAAGTATAGGGAAGATTAAGGAAGGGACAAAAAATGAAGAGTATTCAAGAAGATAGAAGATGGCGATTGACACTGCATTTAGATTTTTGAAGATTGTAGTAAACAGGGAAGCAATTAAACGGAAGGGAATTCGATAGGTGGTAGTGCGAAAAAACAAACTGTTGGAGTAGAAATGGCAGTTGGATATAGATATATCATCATTAAACGCGTCGGACCTAGATGCCATTCTAGTACCACGCTTAAATACATACAGGCATTGCACCAAGGCAAAAGCTCATCAGAGCAGTTGCTATGAAAATGTTTATAGAAAAAAACACGGAATTCCTGGCACGCGGGGGGCGGGCAGAAGGTGATTTAAGTCGAAATGCCTGGTCAGGTTTGATTATATTACAGATCCTTTTTGGGATTTTGTCTACGCTGGGACTACTGCTGGAATTTAATTATACTCATTATTTTTATCTCTCTAACCTTATATGCATTTCTGCGGTACACTGCATGTACAATCATCTGTCACTTTGTTACGTTTATTCTCTAGAATCGTGGTGTAACCATGTTTGCAGAACAGTCTTGTTACATTCTGTCATAGATCCAACGATGTTTTAGAAGAACGCTTTCGAGATTTCCCTTCATTCTTTATGGCATCATGCAATTCATCAAGACTATTTGACTTCATAGGTATTGGATTTCCCTTTCCCCTACATTCCAAAGGTTGACTATTGAAGTGAGATCAGCTGATTGTGTAGGATACATTAAGACAGAAGACTCATTCCTGTCTTCCATCTATTAATCTGCCATGATTTTGGATTGGTGTGTTGTTCTGCTGGAATTTTCCATCAGAGGATCAGTTTATTGCAATCATTAATTAAGGTACATGTTCATTCACAATACGTACGTAATGTATTGCATTAAAACGACCATGTTTTCGTAAGAATTATCACAAAGTATGTCAAGTAAATATCCACCATACATTCAGATCGCAATTACTAACATAAAATGGAGATCCAAGGCTGGTGAGATACATACTATTGGCTGGGTATACATTCTAACACTTATCCTAATGTTGCAGTAGAAATGGAAACTAATCAGATCAGTCACTATTTCCCCATGCAGAACATTGGTGAACTTATCGTCAGTGTTTGTTTGAGTTTTTTTTACCTTTTTATCAATTTGAAACAGACTGAATTTGTTTCATCAACAAGGATTTTACATCCTATACGAAGAATTACTTGAATTTATGTAATTATTAATTTTTATTTTGCTGAGAGACATCTGTAAATGATGTAAATGGTTGTGCTTGGAAAGACTAGGCGTTTTTTCTTTTAAGTACTCAGTGACATTCGTCTTGGAACAAAACCCATGAATCATTAAAAGTTGCATGAATCCCTTTCGCCCGATGTTAATGGAGGAAATGAAATTCAGCTGGTCACCATGATCATGTTTAAACGCGTAAATCCAGCAGAAGAAGAAGATTTTAATCAAGCACACTGAGTAAATTGTTCACTTCTAAATTCACTGAAGATTAACCGATCAAAATACATGCCTATATCCACTAAATTACTGTTACATCAGAAATATGAATCAAATTACTATTGGGTCCATAAATAGCAATTAAATACACGAACGTATGCACACACACACACGCGCGCGCACGCACGCACGCGCGCCAGCCCTTGTGTGTGCGCGCGTTCATGCATTTGTGCATGCGTGTGTGTGTGTGTGTGTGTATTGAAACCAAAAATAGGAGAATCGGCTGATCTACTATATATATATATATATATATATATATATATATATATATATATATATATATATATATATATATATATATATATAAAAGGAAGAGGTTATTGTAGTTCCAACGAGAGAAAAGTGTGTATATTAAAAAGAAGAGAGAAATCACAAACGTTTTTGATTGTAATGTGGATTTTTTTTTCAAAGCTTCTACAACTGACGCATCTTATCTCGTCTAGTTTACATGGCTCAGTGGTAGAAGTTCTGATTGAGACCAGATCGTTTGGGTTTCGATCTGTGCTTGTGGCATTCGTTTGTCTAGTCGTACTGAGGAGCTGTGATACAGCAAAATATTACTGTCGCAATATTATGTAAATTAAAGCATAATAATTTAAAAAAAACGCATCACATCCAAAAACCTTTGCTGTTTTTCTCTTTTTTTACATAATTAAAAATACATATATATATATATATATATATATATATATATATATATATATATATATATATATATATATATATATATATATATATATATATATATATATATATATATACTCTTCGTTCCTTCTTGGGACCATTCATGCCATTTATTATTTTATACGTCTTCAAATATTTTCCTATCCTTGAAAATGTTTCGTTGACAAATAATCGAATCCAGTTTTCTTTAGAACTATGAGGTTGCTTTTAGAATTCAGTGACTTTTATAGGAAAGACATTCTGTTTATATCTTGACTGGCTGCATGGCCCGGCGTTGCCCGTGCTTGATTCAAAAATCGTACGACTCATACAGCAATCGCTATTACTTGACTTAAAATATTTTTGCCCTTCCTTGCATTTAAAGGAGTGCTTTTTGCCGTGCTGATGTTGCTACATGCCTTACCTCTTGTCTATCTCACACTGCGAATTTCTTCTAAGCTCTATACTAAACATTAAATCTGTTACGAAAAAAGAACTAAACAAAATGAACACAAAACGATCAGCTTTAAAAAAGGACTCGTAACTTGAAAACACAATGAAAAAAGAATGTTAACAACAAATCCTTTTTCACAGCCCAACCCAGTTCTGCGGAATCAGAATCAAAGTTGAGTTTAAGAAAGCGAATGAGCCAATTGGAGTAAAGTGCCATGCAGATTTAAATTTTCCCACTTGTGACGAATGTAGCTATCGATTTTTTTGCATGCTAGCATGGTAGTTAACATTCGTGTCAGTCAGCTGTTGGCTCTCAGCTGGCCATTAGAATCGTCCTGCGTATTCGTGGCAGCCAGCTATAGGCTCTCACTTTGGGCAGATATAAAATGACCGCAAACTACATGAAAACTACCGTGGAAGCATGGAAAATCGATTATTTCCACTATCGATGGGAGTTGGGAAATGCAAAGTCGGTCTTGGCCCATTCACTAACTTGAAGCATGTGCATATAAATTTTGGTGCAATTCCTCGAAAATTGAGGCCGTGCACGCGTTACACACACACACACACACACACACACACACACACACACACACACACACACACACACACAAACACACACACACACACACACACAAACACACACACACACACACACATCCTGCCTTTTATAAATAGAGATATAGCTAAACTTATTTGTCTTATTTGATGATACATCTATTACAGAAACAACTATAATTTTCTTGTTTTCTTACATCCTGCGAAATGTTCTTTTATATTTGCTTTCCTTTGCCATCGCCTTGTGTTTCCATAACACTATCATATTTATGATGTGGAAGATTCGCATTTGATTTCCTGCGTGGTTGGTATGAGTTATATTATCCAATAGTACGTTTTCTTTTGATTGTCTAATACAGTATATATGATTTGTGTTGATATATTTTTCACACGGTCGATGAAACTCTTTTGTATATATTCTCAGCTGTAACTTTATCGAGCCTTTTATTTTCGGCAAAACATTTTGCATTCATCCTGATGTAATTCTACTTGTTTTTGATGAATATCTTTTTATGTTTATCAACATTCGTTTTCATATAACTGATCCTGATGCATTTTGCATGGAGTTTCCCTTGCTGATATCACTTTATTACATAAATATGTTAATGGCTCTGCCTTTAAAAATGTCAGTGGAGAATTTTCTTAACTCACTTGCTTGTTGCCTTCCTTACACATACAGCCTGCTGTTGTCTCTTCCTGCTTTGTGTCAGGGCAAATTCCTGAAGCATACGCCCATCAGTAAATCAGTAATTTAATTATAATAAAACATTTATTTTCGAATACAAATTCATAATTGCTCAACATAATCAATTTCCTTTTGGGCGCACTTAATCAAATAATAAACACCACCCGTGGCTTCAATCAATATTCCACTACCGTAAGGCAAATTCTATGAGATGTTTCTATAAATAGTTATATGGTAATTGTTCTGATGGGATTTCCTCATTCCTAGATCAACTTCAAGTATGTCAGGGTAGTAAAATATTGGTAAGGAGATCGCATCATTTTACGGATTTCAACCATTTGTCTATTCTAATAGTATTTTCCCGCTCTTATCGAATGTAGAACTGGATTGCAATTTCTAGCTTTCCTATCATTTGCGATCTTCAGAGATTCAAATGCAAAGTCACTCGTCATAACATTCTGTCAATTTGAATCTTGTTATTTTATTATGCGCTCTCCTTGATAAACCTTTCTCAGTTTCTTTCACCCCATAGTAACCCCTTGCGTCTTAGTGGATTTATCCCCTTGCTTGGGATGAAATGATTAAAAATACTCACATAGCTTGAACACTACATATAGAAAAATCACGATAAGAAGAATTAGTAAGTTTAACGACAGATATATTGAACACAACGTCTCTGCCTATTTTGAAGATTATTTTTTAATAAAGTCAAAGAGCCCTGAAATCTTATATAATATCAATGCCCCTATATGATAGTGAACGCTGGACAACCTCCTCACAGATGAAGAAAAGATTGAAAAAAAAACAGGAACCTGGTTCTACAGAGGGATGATGAGAATACTCTGGACGGCGCGAGTAAGCAACGAAGACTGAAGTGAAATTGAAATAAAAAAGAAAGGCATGTTAAAATCAGAAAGAGAGAGTTGAAATATCTGAGGATGGAGCCGTTGAGAATCTGGCACGCTAAAGGAGAGGTCTAAGGAGGCAGGGGCAGAGAGAAACAGCGGGCCAGCTTGTTGGCAGAACGTGGGTATATAGGAATATTTGCAGATGGACAAAATTTGCTAAGAGACACACAGGATATGAGGTTGTGGAGAGTCATGATTGTGCATATTTTGAAGGGACACAGTACATTGTAGAAGTATACAATGCTGATGGATCCTATTTATATCTCTTTAAATATTGTTTTAGTGAACATCCGCGTGTATAATCATGACCATGCCCTGGTTGTTGTTATTCTGCAGTGAAGTCATTTCGCTTTCTGTTCTCTTTATTAACTCTTCCGTTTGAGAAGCGCGCGGCGTGTTTTGCTGCTTTATCACAGAAAAAGAAGTGTTTATCATAGCTGAAGAAGTTCATCAGGTACTTTGAGAGGGTCGGGGATAGACCACGAACTGGTAGCGGTTCCTTTACTTTATTCAATTGAGAAACAGGATTAAATGCGAGATAATGTCGAATGTAATTCAATCAAAAAAGAAAATTAGATTTTTGCGTCAATGTTAGTCAAATTTCTCATATATATATATATATATATATATATATATATATATATATATATATATATATATATATATATACATATATATATGTGTGTGTGTGTGTGTGTGTGCGTGTGTGTGTCTGTGTCTGTGCATGTGTCCGTGAGAGAGAGAGAGAGATAGAGAGAGAGATGAAAGCAATTGTGTGTGTGTGAGAGAGATAAACTAAAGCAGGGAGAAACCCTTTAAGCTATTCTCCTTGTCTCAATATAACGCACTCATGCTAGACTCTTTCTATTCCCGTGTATTGTTATTTTCGTTTGAAATATTTAAATGCCCCACTCTAAAATTAAATTAAGAGTAAAAGAAAAATGCCTTATCAGGACGTACAAACATGTCCTCCAATTTTTCCCTATTTTTTAAAAAATTCATTTATCCATTCAACATTTTATTTCTTCTGCCTTCTTTTCTCCTTCTTGCCTGATTTTCTTGATTAAGTGCTGTTATTACTTGAAACGTGTTTTGACGATTATCTCAATTTCCTTAGCGCTCTTTATATCAAGATTTTTCCCTAATGGATTTGTCCGGGTATCTGATTAAAATACAAGAATATAGAATTAAAAAAAAAGAATAGACTGATCGCGAATGTGCCTCTAAACACTATACTTTTTTTTATTTCATGTAGCTAAGAAACTGGTTTGTGCCAGGGATTTCATTAAATATAAATTTAACTGCTACTTCGAGCCTACTTTATCCATTAGATACTTTTTTTTTCACTCGTCTGTCCTGTTATCGTTGTAGGGCAAATTTCTTTCCATTTTAGAATATATTTTCCTCTTCTGAAATTATGACTATGGCTTTGATTTTCTGTCTCCATACAAATCAACATGGACGACAATTAATGCCAAAATGCATTCATTAGATTTAATTTCTTATACAGAATTTCACGAGCAAAATGGATATCTTTTTAGATTTAGTGATTTGATTTTTTATGGCTTATCAACGATTTTCAAGGTATTGAAAGCCAGAAACTATTTTAGATTGCAATAATTTTGGAGGGCTACTAAAGATGTACTCATATAAGTCATAGTAATTAACCCATACCTGGGTGGAAAAGAGGTGGATGCAACCTTTACCTAATGGTATTTGCGAGTAAGTAAACATAACCAGAAGATTCATGGAAGATTGTAGTTTAAAGACAGTAAAATCGACCTTGCTACCCGAACGCTCCTTTGTGGACCAATCGGTTAAAAGCACGGCAGGCTATGTGACGGTTCCGTATAGGGTACAGGTTCGATTCCTGTCGGAGGACGAATAGTTTCTATGAAAATTTCTCGGACATTCAGGCCGGTAAATGTTGTTTAAAACTGTTTATTATAAAAACAGTGCATTTACTTAAATATTTGTATCTATAAAAAGAATGTATAAACATAAATATATGGAAAAAATGACATAAATAAAGATTAATATAAAAATAAGATCCTATAAATTTCATAATAGACTTGTAGTTACCCTTCTCAGTTAAAATTGAAAATTCAAATTAATTTCTCCACACGTATTTCGCAAAAGTAAAGACCTTAACAGCGGATAACAATGCTTAACTCAAATAACGCAACTGAATTGTATTCTGGTTGGTCTTCCGTAATTTATAATTACATCCCGATTATAAACACAAAATTACATTTCTTAATTACTGCGGGCCTTCTGATTAGTCAAAACGATACAATTTACAACGCGCTAAAAAGATCTATCTCATACTGAACATACGAAAGTGAATGCGGCTTTTGACTAATTTTATAATATTTTAACAACTTAAATGTAAAAATCTATTATAATTAAAGATATAACAAATAATAGTATTAAAAATTCATTTTTCGTCGAAAAACATTTTGCTTTCAGAAAATATTGTTTATATTCATGAAAAAAAAATAAAAGTATTTGAAATTAAATATATTTGTTCTATTGTTCTGAGATGTGGTATTATGTACACTATTTACATTATTCGGACTATTGTCCTCATCTTTGT
This sequence comes from Acanthosepion esculentum, assembly GCA_964036315.1. NCBI lineage: Eukaryota > Metazoa > Mollusca > Cephalopoda > Sepiida > Sepiidae > Acanthosepion > Acanthosepion esculentum. Next base: position 129,029,156 of record OZ038481.1, on the reverse strand, counting down.
CGCCATATTTATTACAACGTTTTGGCTGTTGTACTCTCCGGCCTTATTCAGGTGGTTGGAATGTCGAACTGAACCCATTATTTCGCTCACTGAGGTAGACTGTTCTAGTTCCACGTGCCATATTTAATAGATGTCCGTTATTAGTTATCTCATGTTAATTTCTCTCTGAAAGTTCTCCAGTGCCTTAACCGGGTATTGAACTCACACTCTTTGGGACCTGTCCCTGGATCTAACGACCGCCTTTATGCACTGTGCCAACTCCTTGAGTTGTGAGTTCAATACATGGTTAAGGCAGTGGAGAACTTGAAGAGGGGAATTAACAAGAGATAACTGATAAACGGCATCCATTATTCGGACTATTGTCTTCATCTGTGTCTCCATATTTATTACAACGTTTCGGCCGTTGTACGCTCCGGCCTTATTCAGGTGATTGGAAAGTCGAACTGAATCCTTTATTTCGCTCACTGGGGTAGACTGTTCTAGTTCCACGTGCCATGTCTAATCGATGTCAGTTATCACCTATTATCTGTTAATTCCCCTCTCCAATTTCTCCACTACCTTAACCGCGTATTGAACACACAATCTTTATCCACTGTTCCATGTATCGTTGAGGACACATGGCACAGTGGATTAATCGTAAAATGATACTGTTGTTAAGCCGGTATTGTACCACGGGGCTTCCTAACCGGCTACAAATATTGGTTGTGCAAATTTGTTATACCGTCTCTTCGAAATGTTGCCTCAACCGTAAACAAGAGAAAGATAGAGACAACAGATGAGAAGTTTGTGCCATAAATCATCGGCAAAATTTCTCCCGTGGTGAGGGATCGGAGGGTGATGGACCCCACACACGTTGCATAAGATACAGATACAGGAGCCGCTCTTCAAGCACCCTCCATGCGGTACTATGAGATAGACCGCATGCTAGGACCACTTGAGATGTGCTGATACCTGGAAAGTCTCCGACAGCTTGTAAAATATGGTCTTCGTGGTCTCAGGCAGACGAGCGGAGCTTCCTCAATCCATAGTTTGTGCTGCAATGGATTCTGTCTTAGCAACGCGACGATAAGCAGCAGCAAAATTTCGAGATATCGGCTGCCTTCGACATGGAAACGCAATCTGATACAGATGTGCACCCTCGCGTTCAGTATTATTCGGGCGGCCGTATATGTTTAATTGTTAAACATTGTTAAACGGAACACTTCAAAGTTAACGGACTATTATACGCGTTAAACGTTGAAACCAGACTAGTCACAGCTATACAGGAATGACAAATGTAACCTAGTCTACATAATAACACAGCGCAATCTATCGTAAGTTTTATTTAAACTTAATAGCTCAAATCAGGAAGGATTTACAGAAATTTTTCATATGAACTTTTGTTCTTGTTTTGGCGTGAGGAATCCACACCTAATAATTTAAACCTATTTTGTGATTTTATGTTGGATTGTGCATTTAATAGTGTTCTCTACCGTAAAATTTTAAACTTACTAACGCAAAACGAAGGATGTGCGGACATGTTTATCTGGATTTTTTTCCTTGTTTTGGTATGAGGTACCCGGTCGCAAAGTTTGTAAATTGTAAAAGTATTTAGATACAGCATTATATATATATATATATATATATATATATATATATATATATATATATATATATATATATATATATATATATATATATGTATATATATATATATATAAAATACAATATAACATATGAGATAATATATTGTATATATATATATATATATATATATATATATATATATATATATATATATATATATATAAAAATACAATATGACATATGAGATAATATATTGCAAAAGGAATGCTGTACATATATTATATATATATATATATATATATATATATATATATATATGTGAAATACAATATAACATATGAGATAATATATTGTAAAAGGAATGCTGTACATATATTATATATATATATATATATATATATATATATATATATATATATATATATATATATGTGAAATACAATATAACATATGAGATAATATATTGTAAAAGGAAGGCTGTACATAGCCGCCGCGTTTAGAAAATGCAATAAAAAAAGCGCTCAATACAAAATGAATTTGAGTTTTAGAGCAAAATGTAATCAGGAACAGCAAAACTCAAACTACCAGGCTACCTAGGTTTCGACCGTCAGGTCTAATCAGGCAGGTAGAATGAAAGATTTAGTTGATCCCACTATCATTATATACGAATACCGGAAGTTAGGAGGGAAAAGACGGAGCAGGGAAAAGGCGGAGGGAAATATACACACCTGCATGCATACATACACACACACACACACAATATATATATATATGTGTGTGTGTGTGTGTGTGTGTGTGTGTATGTGTGTTTGTGTATGAATTAAAATAAAGGGAGTTTTTTTAACAGAGATTCGTCTCTTGAGGGATTTTATTAAGGCGAACATAATCATTTTATTTTTGTACGTAAGATAGTTTCCATCCGAGCCATACGTTCCTCTTCGAGCTCATAGAACATTTTGTATCCTTAAATTACAATACATATCCATCATCTCCACTTGCATAATTACCGCTGCAGACACTTCCTTCATCTGTATTTGCATATTTGTGGTAACCTAAATTAGTATTATTAGTACTGTATTTCCTAATGACCTGGGAATAATCTACGTGCCGAAAAAAATGTGCTTCGATTGAATTGGGATCAACATTTGCTAGATTACGACACTTTGAATATTGATCTTTGTCAGAACTACAATTCTAAAAGATAGCTGTTTTATATTTTAGAATGTGGTACACATATGAAAAGAATGGCTGAAAAATTAGTGTTTTTTTTTTATATACATAACCAGAATTCAATTAAGCTTTCTTTATCGATATATATTTTTCTGATACTATTTTTTTTTAAAATTCATGCAAACATTGTTTGGGACATTTTTAAATTGAATTATATTTTATTCCTCATTCTGCAAAGGACGACCAATTTACGTCCATATTGGACGTGAATTGGAATTTTCTTTTATTAACTGAGACGTGACCTTGCTAATTTCCAAAGAAAATTAAATTTCTACAAATGAACGTAAATCTTAAATGCAATAGAAATATATCCAGTAACTTAGTTTGTATAATATTTCCATTATCGTCTTTTTGAATGACTGTTTCTTTTAAATATTTTCTAATACATTATACATTTTTGCAGGTTTTTTTTAGTAATGATTTTTATTATTAAATTTTTTTTTAATTCTTTTTTGCTTAATGTATTTTAATGTCTTTTAAGATGTTTTTTCAATGCTGACTCAGACAATTTTAAAAAATACCGTGAATTATGTCTGCAACTATTTACTTATTCTTTTCAGCTTCCTGAACTCGAATGTTGTTTTCTAGAAATCGTTAAATAGAAGAAAAAAAACACTGCGCAACCAATCAATAACTTGTGATTGATTGGCATCAAGTAAATATAACAATTTTTAATCAGATATACGAGAAATATACGAATAAATCAAATATTTTCATTGTGTTGCCACGTCTCAGTCGGCAATAGACAAGAATTATAGGAGTCTAAAATAAGGCTCAGTTTTTTGCGCAGAGAATGTACCTTGTATTTAGTTATTTTTAAAATCGCCTCATAATAATGTATAATAGATCTGTACCTACATCAACTGACAATAAGTTATATAAAAATTATATACATTTGTTATTACTTTCAGATATATAATAAACAAATAATAAAAATTATATAAATTTGTTATTATTTCAGATATATAATAAACGAATAATAAAAATTATATACATTTGTTATTACTTTCAGATATATAATAAAGAAATAATAAAAATTATATACACTTGTTGTTACTTTCAGATATATAATAAACAAATGATAAAAATTTAAGTTTGTTAAAGAAATTAAAAAATAGACTGGGACAAAATTCAAGAAATTTTTATTACAAACACCTAGGAATTTAAATAAAAGATTTTATGAGGATAGAAGTTTTGTTTATAAAACAGTAAACTCAGTACTATAGTAGTTCTTCTTAATAAGCCTGACAATAATTTTGGCTTAAGTAACGCTGTTTTGATTAAAAGGAATTTAATTTTTTAAGGAGAAAATTTATTGAAATTCCTCTAATTTGGGAGACGTCACTGGGGAAACTTATGTCCATGGTCATACAACATTTCAACTTTTCTCGCAAAATAAGTTAAGAAAATTGTGATGAAAATAAAAATAAATTAAAAACAAAACAATAAAGAGCTGAATAATTTAGGCCAAATATAAAAATCTTGACGAAACGGACGTAAAAAATATAATTCATATCTGATATTTTTAATGCTTCGATTTTATTTGCAACCGGCTTTTCTTGTCTTACACTGCCTCAAGATTTTATATGCACAAGATTCATTCCTTCAAGAAAAAGGTTCTTAATCTCCGAGCGAATCACGTCATTTAAAAGCTTCTATTTCAATTTTGTGATTCATTTAACAATATACATACATACATACACACACACACACACACACACACACACACACATATATATATATATATATATATATATATATATATATATATATATATATATATATATATATATATATATATATATATATATGTGTGTGTGTGTGTGTGTGTGTTTGTACATCAAGATTTTCGGTATTTAATGTTAAAATAGGTAACTTTAATCTTTTCTTTTCTTAACTTCACTTTTGAAATTCTGCTCAAATAAGTAGTTGACTTTAACAAGGTAAAAGGTACATTGTTTCTTTATTTCCATTTGGCCTTAACATTTTGTCATCGGTGTATAGAAGTAGTAATTCTGTTATGTACTTCTATTGTTACGGTAACTGTATTGTTTGGAAATTAGTCATTTGCAGATTTCTTGTAGTGTCAATGTCACTACAAACAACGAAAGATTTTAAAGAAAACTAGCCCCCCTCTGAAAATCTTGCACCCCTATGTTATTAATACAACACTTAGACGAAGATTCAATCGATAATTTTTCTGCGTAATTTCATTGATTTTATTCTTTTTTAGCATTTAATATTTTCAATATAAATACTGGCACCATTAAAAAAGCAAATCATATTTTTAAGCCCGTTTCTCGTGAATTTGGAAGGGTATTCTCCATCTGTTGCCCGTTCTTTTGTGATACTTGACGCATATATTTTGAGTGATATATTTTTGTATCTGTCACGTTTCTCCTTTATTTTTTCAGCAAATTGATTCAGCAAGACAGTTTTTCTTATAGGTCGTCTTTCTGCATGATGCCCTAAACGTTGTCTCTATTTTCAATTGATCCTGGTGGAATCCACATGAGTCTCTTCTCATTTTGATCTTCAGTCACGACACATTATTTATCAACAAAAAACTAGATATTCCAAGGTAATTGTCTTATATTTGTATAGTCCTCCATTTTCATTACGTATCCAGCTCATCACACCAGAGCGTTTTCTACAGGGTGATTGAAATGTAACTCTACATTTTTAAATACGTATCATTTATCTCTTAACTATAATTCTTTTTAAAGAAATGGATATGAGAAGAATATGTTTAGTGTGAGGTTTTCTGTAAAATTCGATATAGGCACCAGATTTCGTACTTGTTTGTTGAGATGCTCAGGAATTGCGTCAAATGATTTCACTAGGAACACTTGTGGTGTGTATTTGCCTTTCAAGTTCATCCAAAGTTTTGGTTGGTATAGTAGACTTTCTCCCTTAACTAGGTCTAAAGAAAAAGTCACAGCATCTTCAGTCGGGACTCCTGGATGGTCATTTATACATAAAATAGGGAGTTACATATCAAGCCCCTGTACTAAGTCTTTAAAAATTGTGTACATCGCTGAAATTAAAATCTAAATGATAAGGATGGAAATTATTAACATCGTTAATTACATGATATTTATGAAAGGTGAAAATTCGGGTGATCATTGTGATGTTCATGGTGTGAGGTACAAATATACTGCAAATGAAATTATTCCAAGAATAAACAATTAATGCTTTTGATGACCAACTGAGTCAATTTGAACTAAACATTCAATCGTAATGGTGGACTGTCTAGTGAAATATTAACTTATGAACGGACTAAAAGATGAGTTTTGTATGAATTGAATACTTCCTATAATTTTGAAATGCGTCTTATTGATTCCATGCATTGATCAAATAGTAACTATACGATTTTGTTTAGTGTAGGTTCTGTTAATATGATAGGTCGATCGATGTCTTCTTCATTCTCCATCAGGTGTACAATAATTACGAATGATTAATTATTTCCAAGTAGCGATAACCAATGTTTTCTTTTTCAACGCTGAAAACAATAAAATTAGATGCTATTTCAAATGTTTTTAAGGGGTGTGAATTTCAGTAAACATAGATTCATAGCTGTGGAAGAAATAAAACTAAATCAATTCATTTACCTTGGATTTTGAAATAAAATATTTCGTCTTTTTTTACAATTCTCTCCTTTAAATACAGAATTTAAACATTACCTTGCCTCGTTTCGTTGTTCTCATTTATTGCAGAGAAACAGATAATTGTACAAAACCTGGTGATTGGAACAATACTAATAAAAAAAATCAATAAGATCAATATTATAAACAACATGTAAGAATAAAATTAGTAGACATTTGACAAAAATATTAGAAAACCTGCGATATGCGCCCAAACAAAAACTGACGTTAATTCAATGAAAATGAATCTTTTAGCCAAACAGGAATACGCTTGGAACTATCTTGTGTTTTTCCTGTTCAAATTATAGCGATTGGCTCGTTCTAATTATTTTTTTGACAATACGAGTTAAATGGCATTTTTGCTCTTGGGAATATTGAAGTAATTTCGATTTTGTGTTTTTTTTTATATTCATTACAAACTAATCATTGTGTACAAAAAATAGAATGAATATGTGACGGCCCAGTCTTGCTTCCAAACAATTTAATTGCTGCAGAGAAAGTCCGTAATTGTTCCCACCATTTCAAATGTAAAAAACGAGAATATCATGGCGTTTTAGAATCTAGGATGATGGTAGAGTGTTTGCATTTCTGGCTTAACTACGATGCTATGAAACTTTGTCAATGAAATCTAAGTCACCATGTTTAATACGAAAGAAAACGTGATTTAAAGTTACTTTTACGCAAAAAGATAATATAACTGATTAAAAATTCATACGTACCTATTGTTACTTACCTATTAAACTAGGCGGTTGTTGTACTATAACGGGTAACGGCTTGAAACGATAAACTAGTGTTCAGAGTTCGAATTCCGGAAGACTTTGGTGCGTTCAGTTTGTTTTTCTCTTTCGGCAACAGTTCCGTTTTGCAAACTGAGTTTAGAAGAGAAGATAAGTTTCGACGTTTCTGAAAAAGTTCAAAATCAGGTTAAATGCCCGGATGTAGAAAGGGGACCCACATCTGTGACAAACTTTCAAAAATTGTCTCAGTTATTCGTAGATTTATCTGAATGTGTAGAATCTTTTTTCTCCTTCAATCAGCTATCCAGCATATGACGATAAACTACATCCTGCAGCAAGGCCTAAGATCAGGAGGTTTTGAGGAGCGTGGAACCACGTCTTACGTGTTGTTCCGAGGTCCGTTCAGACCCGGGTAGTAGCACCTGTTAGATTCCCAGGTATTGGCAAATAGTTAACCCCAAGCTGAAAGTATGAAAATAGATTTTTATAGAACTATACCAGCAATATATTAAAAACGAAATGTTACCAGCAACACGTATTTGAAGAAAAAATTACAAGTAATTCAATTTTTATTAGCAGCAATGCATTTGTCTCTCGACAAAACAGCTCTTTAAAAATACGTTAATGAATCCTGGTCGACAAACTGATTTCTTCAATATCTGTCTATAATAATTGTCCGAATAATGTAAATAATGTAAACTGATTTCTTGCAAAGTATACATATTCTATTCATATGTATCTATCCTAAAAATCTTGTTGGCATTAAATAACTCATTGAGGTGTTGATATACAGTAAAACAAAATAAACCAAACCAAAGAATTCTTCGATCAGTTCCGAAAGTGAATCAAAGTTTACCGTCCATGAAATCCAAAACACTTCTGCTTCTTTTTAGTTCAGTTTTGTCCGATTCTCAAGAACTGCAAACGAGTTTCGCCTGTGAATTCAAACATTCCCCTTTAGTTCAGTTTTGTTTAGACCCTTCTTGTGTTTAGACCAATCATTCTCTCTCGATTTATATTGGTTACATTCTTCGGGTTGTTGTCCTCATTTTATTGCCACATTCAATGCGTTTCGGCCGTTGTACGCTCCGGCCTTCTTCAGTTCACAATTACAATAACCTGAAGAAGGCTGGAGCGTAAAACGGCCGAAATCTTCCTGAATATAGCAATAAACATGAGGACACCAATCCAAACAATGTAATTAATTAAATATCTCATTTCAGAAATATAGACAGACATCCTCTCTTTATAGCCATATCAAAAGCGTTAAATTGAATAAAAATCAATTCATTTATAAACCTATTAATACCTACCTTCTCTCCCTGAGTATGGATTAAATAGCATTTAGCATTAGCAATCGGTGTACGAGTCAGACAACCTTTTATTTCGTATGCATCCCATGTGAGAGAGTTGTTATTTATATATTGAAAGGATTATGGCTTTGACAATTAATCGCGCTGCGTGTTTGTCGATTCAATATTCTCGACTAAAGTCAAACAAGGTCAGAATAGAACCGATTCAAATAATTTGCAAAGTAGTGTTAATTCTTTTCGAATTATCAGACTGGTTTGTCGGCTGTAGTTTTAATTTTTAAGCAAGCAGTGTATACGCTTCATTAAATAATGGTTCCATCCTAAATCCTTAGCTGAATCAAAGCAAAAATAGCAGTTTGATTTTAGTTCCTATTTTAAAATTCTCAAGACAATAGCCATTGTTGAACAGAAAACCTATTGTGGATGCAGTATTTTATTTTTGAATTTATATCGATGCTTTGTCCATGACATGCTTTTTTAAAGTTAGTATTGGAATTCCACTGTTCGTCATTGCTGCATTTTTCATTATGAAGCGGGTACAAAAAACTGAACCTGCCATATTTAGAAAAAGAAACGAAAAGGAAAAAGGAAAACAGATTTTATAATTTTCCATTATAAGAGAGATGTTGATCGATATAGAGATTATTTTGAGATTTTTTGTTGAACTTCTACTATTTGATTCTATATTTGAATGATTAACAAAACCTTTGTCCATTTCAATGTTCTTTCGTCAGTTTGTTGCCAGTATGACAAATAATAGAATTTATGATCAGTAAAAGTACAAAGAATTTAGTTAGAAGAGGCCAGTGCGTATCGAATTCCCTGAAATTGATCTAGGAACAGATAAGTTGGAAATATATAATTGTGAATATTGCTAATATTAAAATGAACAGAAAACAAAAATATGGTTTAGATAAATACAGCGATTCGGTTAAATATTTTAGATCATTTTCAAGGCTAAGCGGTAACAGCTTCATATGCAAGCAACTGGATTTCCTGAGAAACACATATTTTGAGTGTGTTTATATTTGTTTTTGGTTTAGTCCCCAGTTAACCATTTCCATTTTAAACAGGTTAGAGTAATAAAAGAGGATTAAACCTCGTCTGGTTGTATTTCACAATCTGGCAAGTATATTTGAATACAATTTCGACAACATTTCTTATTAAGTTATCTTCCTAATAACGAGTGTATTTTTGAGATCAGAATTGTGGTTAACATTATATCTGTATATAACTAGTGAACTGAATAAATGACAATGTCGTAGGCTTTTTTGTCCACAAACATAGATTTTCTGGAAGTTATAGAAATATAAATTAAGGGACAATTTTAATAGTTTAACTTCTATATGCATGTTCCATTGCTATAATATTCATTCGATGTAGGCTTAATTATGTTAATATTAAGATCGGATATATCATTTTGAAAAGTAGATATTATGTAATATTGTATGTCCACCATTATCGAATCTTCTAAATTCTAAATCAGGAACCGAAACGTCTCAACATAATTGGTTTTACTTTTGTCATTTCATTTATATATTTTTTGCAGATACTCTTTATATATATATATATATATATATATATATATATATATATATATATATATATATAAAATTTGTGTATTTAGGCAGCAATCCTTCTTTCATGCACATTTCATTAAAAACGACTGACAAGGTGCTTTTATTTATTTTTTTTAATACAATTTCTCATTATTAGATCGCATGAGAAATTGTATAAAAAACTAAATAAAACCACCTTGTCAGTCGTTTTTAATGAAATGTGCATATATATATATATATATATATATATATATATATATATATATATATATATACGAATGTATACACACGCGTACATACACGCAGACACACACGCATATATATATATATATATATATATATATATATATATATATATATATATATATATTATATATATAGAGAGAGAGATACATACATACATATTTAAAATGAAATTCGCTGTCGCAACAAAGGAATATCCCTTGCAATAAACGCTGATACCATGTCTATAAACATATCATCAGTGATAGGAATTTCCACACAATATTCAAACCAACGACTCTGACTTGTGACAGTTCAAATCTCATATATTTACCTTTTATCTCAAATGCAAAAAGCGAATTATGTTGGAAAATTTCATCTTCGATTCAATGGCCATAAATAAAACATCATGGACAAAAACAATTCTCCTGTCGTTGCACACGTCAACCAATCATTCCATAGCATTGATGACATCAGACGCCTGATTTAGCATCTTCATTTGACAGCCGACTAGATAGACGCAGATCGGAGCTGACATATATTTTGAAAATAAAATCACACACTGAGGGACTAAACAGGGATTTGATATTACACAGAGTGATTAATTTCGACAGGGAACACCCTAACCAACAACAACATTCCTCGGAAGTGTGAGTCCCAATTCTTTGTTTATTACTCGTTTCATTGAAAAAGGACACAACAGTATCCGAAAATTCTGAATTCAAAATCTTTCTTTTCGTCGTCCAGTTTTTTAAATGACTAAATATATAATAAATGTCACCATTTTTATTGCCAATATTATTATAATTTTGCTGGCTTCTTCTTCTTCTTCTTCTTCTTCTTCTTCTTCTTCTTCTTCTTCTTCTTCTTCTTCTTCTTCTTCTTCTTCTTCTTCTTCTTCTTCTTTTCTATCTCACCCAACGTCGTGCCTTTGTTTATTTTTTAAATAATATAGCTTTCATTAGTTGTTTTTGTTTTCATTTTTAAATAAAGGTTTTGATGTCAGTTAATAAAAATCACATGTGGACACCATAAGGTTGAAATAAAGGTTGCAGATACAACAGATCTCCTAAGTCTCAAAGTATATACGCACCCAAAAAACTTCAATTCGGTTGTGCACACTTGGGAGTTAAGTACGAATTTGTAAACAATCATTAAAACAATTAATATTACAAGTTCTTCCCGAATTGAGCACTATCAGCCATGGCGTGTTTATTCCCAGAATAAGTACTTAAAAATTCTCCGACCGTTGGCGAATCAGTCAGGTTTCGATCCCGACCTGAACCAACCGGATGTCTAGCCACACTGATGAGATGTGATACAGCGAAACTGTCTGTCAGTGGCCATATATATATATATATATATATATATATATATATATATATATATATATATATATATATATATATATATATATATATGACAGTTTAGATATTGACAGTTTAGATAATGCTGAGCGCCATGTATGAAACCCATCTGAAAATCTAGTTCTGACGAGTCTATTCCAGAACATAGTTGTCAGGTTAATACTTTGTTTTACTTGGATAAACTTACATGAAGTGGAGCCTTTGTATGATCAATTATTACTTATACCGAGGCATTTGAAGTGTTTTATAAGCGCCGATATGAAAACACAGATTGTCTGCTATGGAGTTTACTAATATGCCTTTCAAGTAACAGCAAAGAGAGAAACGGGCAATTCCTTTTATAAAAGAAAACAGTGTGTCTTAACATTACATTTTAAAAGAGTATAAATGAGTGTATTTTAATTGTGGCAGTGACACTAACGCACAATTACACGATATTCTTATTAATGGGAAGGGGGAGCACAGTGATTTGAATTTGGAAACCTGGAATACATTTGAATGCTTCCGCTCTGACCATACAATCATAACGTCTAAAATATGCCTAATTACTGAGAGCAACTAAATTGAAGTTACCTCCCCTAGGCAACTTTAATTTCAAGCAAACACATTTAAACTAAAAGATATCAGCAATCAAAACCAAAGTTTATTCTTTTCAAGCAGAATCTGAAATTAACTGTGAGAAAATTCCACCTCTAACAATCTCTCGGGTAGCTACTGACGGCATCATACCAATAAACACAAAGTCTGATCCAAAACGACATATAGGTAAAAAGAGGACTGAGAACAAAAAAGGACTGAGAAATGGGGAGAAGCTTCACTTAAACTGATTCTTAAGCATTACAACTGTTTAGAAATTTAGAAAATCATATAATAATTTGCAAAATATTGGAAGGAAATTAAGAAGACAATCAAAGCAATGAACAATGTCGCAGCCAATACACAATCATCATTATAATGTTAATGTGTCTATTAAATCAGTAAGTAGGAACAGTTAAGATAAATCAAAATATAAAATTTAATAGACAATGTAAAATAACAGACAAATTGAAAAGAATGTTTAAAACACATTCTTGGAAACGCCCCTCTTGTCTCGAATGAAGAAATTGAAAAATAAAACCGTAGAGCACCATCTCAGAAACTTACAAAGCTATGTGAATGCAGTTAATTTAACTAAAGTTTTCATTTAAAAAAACCCAAAAAAAACACAAAAGCAGCCAACCGAGAGAAAATATAACTTGAGGTTTAGAAAACATGGTTTAATGTTTTAATCACATTCTCTTAAGAACACCGAGACAAAAGTGTCACTTATATTTAACCTTGGAGAGAGACTGCTGAAATTTTTAAATTACATAATGAAGAAAGTGGTACTGGAAAATTTGATACTCACAAGAAAGACCTAGCGAGCCTGAGTAAATGGATGGCGGAAGAAGGTCCAAAATATATTAGGAACTACAAAAGACAGTGGATGGTGGGAAGCTATTAAATGGCAATAAGGGACACGGCACATAGAAGAAGAAGAAATTCAACAACAAGAACAAGTTACAAATGAAAAACTCAAAAATGTCAAGTTCTCGCATTTCACGAAAGAATACGTTAATCACTTGAAATTGTTATCGCCTCCACTAATCTTTCTTCTTTTTCTTTCTTGCTACTTTTCTTTCTCTCTTTTAATTTCTCTTTCCTTTCTTTCGTTTTTATTTCTTCTTTTCCGTTCTTTCTATTTTTTCTTACTTTCTTTTTCCTTTTTTTCGTTTTTATTTCTTATTTACCTTTCTTTTAATCTTCCTTTTTTTATCTTTCTTTATTTCTTTCTTTCTTTCTTTTACATTCTCTTTCCTTTCTTCCGTTTTTATTTCTTTTTTCCATTTCTTTCCATTCATTTTTTCTTTCTTTTATTTTCTCTGTTCTTTTTTCCCTTTTCTTTCACTTACACCTATCATCTTCTCAGATATATCTTT
>OZ038481.1:129003060-129008060 GCA_964036315.1 Acanthosepion esculentum | reverse complement strand
ACAGATAATGGAGAAGGCCGGATCATACAACGGACGAAACGTTTGAATGAATATGTCGACAAAGATGAGGACAATAGATCGAATATTGCAAATAGTGTACATAATATCTCATCTCATAAAAAGAGACAGTTACTGAAGAAGGCCGGATCGTACAACGACTGAAACGTTGTAATAAATATGGCGACAAAGATGAGGTCAATAATCCGAGTAATGTAAATATGTAGAGTAAGACAATATTTCTTCTTTGTTTTCTTCTTCTCTTCGAAAGTAATTCGTTCCGAACCAATATTACATAAGTGCTGGACGATATATGACTTGAAATAACGGAATGAGAATAACCTATTCTATCGAGTAAAATATGGTTCACTCCTCGGAAGCTTACCCGTATCGACAACTGTCTGAGGAAGACGAAAAGGCCCGATCTTCGAAACTTTTTGAGAAACAATACTCCGCATATAAATAATATAAATAATAAATTTGCATCGATGTATGGGATAAATATGCAACATATTTGTCGAATTTTGCATATTTGCAAAGAAGGCAATTATGTTGAAAATTTAATAATTGCTAGGCAAAAATAGATGTTATATTTTCATCAATAGACAACAGATTCGTTGATATAATATATATATATATATATATATATATATATATATATATATATATATATATATATATATATATATATATATATATAAGCATATTTTAGACTAGTCGAAGCTGTGTCATTTCCATGAGATTCTCATTCTTGCTGTTGTAATATAATTTGCGTCAGACCAGTGATCAGTGTTTGAATGTCATATAGAAAATAATTAGAACAGGAATTTCGATCATTGCCGCTCTAGAAAAACTGGAACTTTATAATCATTTTTTTTATTATCTTTGACTCTGACGACTACTGCTTTATATATATATATATATATATATATATATATATATATATATATATATATATATATATATATATATATATATATATTACATGAATCATTTAATCGCTAGTACTTTCGGCTGTACATTCAGCCATCCTCAGCCATGGACATTATTTTGTTTTTAGTATATCCAGGTAATAGCGGACACGAAAAATGAAATGCGAATCGAAATATATTTTCGTAGAAATGTGTTATTGTTAACGGATATAAACTTATGGCATGTACAGTCGCAACGCTAAGGTTGAATTTTTTTTTAAATTTAAGAGAGTGCGTTTTATACTGATATGATTAAAATAACCTTATACAACTTGAAGTTATTAAAAACAAGGATCATAACATTCATCGAGTGATTCGTAGGTTAATGCAACTTTAAAAAATTTGTTTGCGAAGTTTTTCGCCATTTATATCATTAACTTTGCTAATCTAATTTTTGCATGAATGATTCATGTAATATAAATTGAACTACACCACATACTTCATATATATATATATATATATATATATATATATATATATATATATATATATATATATATATATATATATATATCAAGTATGAGTAGGAGGAATTTGCATGGCAGAAATCGTGATATACGAATATACAATTTCCCCAAATATAAATATAGGAATATCTGCGGGAAATTGGAAACAGCGTTTTTACAACCATCGCCAGTCCTTCACAAAGGAATCTAAAAGACACCAAACAGCACTATCGAAACACTATTGTGATTTATTAGAGAACGGCTTAACCCCACAAGTGAAATGGAGAATCGTCTCTAGGGCTCGAACTCCAATAAATTTCAGAGACCGATGTGACCTGTGTTTAAAAGAGAAGATCCTAATGATAAAGCATAAAGACCCTGATAAATTACTAAACCAACATAACGAGATGATTTTTAAATGTAGATATAGAAACCATCTCAACTCAATATTTAAAAATAAAATAAAAAACTATATACGAGGGGAATATTGTCTTATTTTTAGATTTGATGATAATTGTATGCACATATGTGTACGGATACGTAACTGTATGTATACAAATGTGTATATGGACTTGGATATGGATATATGTAGATTTATGTGTATAAGTATATACATATGTATAAGTGTATATGTACACTTATATATGTATATATATTGTAGGCGCGTATGCAAATATATATATATATATATATATATATATATATATATATATATATATATATATATATATATATATAGGTAACTATACTCGTGTCGAAAAACCTTCGAACTCTTGATTTAACAACAGCCAAATCAATCACGAAGGAAAAGAAGGTTTTAAAAAAAGAAAGAGCCAGGAACATGAAAGTCTGTCGAAAATAATCGCACAGATACAGGTTCAAGGCCCAAAGAAAAAACCCCGATACGAGTAAACAACTAACTAAAGAGCTCAATACAAGCGTAGAGCAAACCTAGTCAAACCTAATGAGCCAGACACACCTACCAAGGTTTCACTTAGGCAGATCGTTAGGCCGACCCTGACGATCTGCCTAAGTGAAACCTTGGTAGGTGTGTCTGGCTCATTAGGTTTGACTATATATATATATATATATATATATATATATATATATATATATATATATATATATATATATATGTGTGTGTATTCGTAATTTTAGGTAGGTAGAAGTAAAGGTTTCGGTTCATGTATATGGGTTGCATATGTGTTTGTATATGCATATGTTGATATGTAAGTATTTATGAGTTCATATATGTGAATTTATGTGTGGATAAAGTGGCATGCAGATATATGCATATATATAGGTATAAATGGGTGTAGGTTTTTCTTTATATATATATAGAGAGAGATTTCAAATAGTAGGACATTAAATTCTCTTATTAACGCTTATTCTTACTTTCTCTTTAAATAATTTCTAATTAGAATTGTAAGATTGGAAATTTTAATTATCTGGAGATAATCACATTTTAAATTGATCATTTAGATTTAAATCAAAATATTTTACTCCTTAACTATTTGTCGTGATGTTAAGAATATTAAAATTAAATATATTTTTTTAAATTTAAACACTTAATTCACCACCTAACGTTAAATGTAAAATTTAAAGAAAAAATTTAAATAGTTATAAATAATGAATGTGTTTTTAAATAGGTATAAATATGAATGTGTGTGGAAATTTGTAAATGCAGGTGTAGGTATTTGTATATGAATATGCATATATGCCGTTGTATATCGATACATGTGTATGTGCTTATATGTGTAATTGCACATGTACATGAACGTATGTATATGTGATTCTTGCATAAATGTATGTGGTATATATATGAAGAAACGAATTTTTTTTACTATTACCTTCAAATCTTACTCCATCTTGATTTGAAACCTAAACTTTGAGTAAGAAATATTACCCATCTAAAAATAGCTACAAATTACATTTATGAATTGAACTCAAACTGATAAAGATTTTACCTTAACCCTCTTTCACAATAATAAAAAAAATTACTTTTAGTAAACTCTTATATTTTTTTAATATTGTCGTTTATAGTATTCAACTCATATTGGATCCCTAAAATTAATTGTACAGAAGTTGAATATTTAAATTGCTTGCAAGCATTAAATTAATTTCTTTGTGCAGTTTTTAAACATTTAAATTACTATCAAACGTTAAAATCTGTTTTTATCTAATTTGCTAAAGCTATACCACTCCTCTTCCTTAGTAAACCTCTTTTCTCTTTATGTCCTCCATTTTTTCTTTTTCATTTTTCTCCATCCCTTCCATATATCATTTCTGCTGAGTTGACCGATTAAATACGTCAATGTCTGATTCTTACCCCCTTCCTTCCTCAATATTAAGTTTTATAAAGAAATATAAAAATAAATTTTAAAATTCTCTCTTCCCTCTCTAAACTCGACCATGTCTCTCATACCATTCCTCGCTACCTTCTATATTAACTTATATAAGCTTAATACTGCCCGTCAAAAGTGTAAATTTTTAATTTCATTTTTCGTTTCACATTTTGAAAGTGATGTCTGAAGATCCAAGGACAGTTAAAAGTCATTGGTGAAATAAACTATTACACTGGAGCATTAAAGTGGTCTGTTTCTCTTTAAATTATTTGCTCTCAGGATTTCATCCTCCTTGGGATTATCCATATGGATTACCAAGATTTTCGTTACTTAAATATATATATATATATAGCAATAAATTTTTCGTTTTTTCGTTCAACTGCTGATGTACTGAGGATAACTGCGGAAGGATTTTATCATGCTCTAGATAAAAGCGCTGACGTCCAGTGTGTTGCATTGGACAACGCGAAAACTTTTGACAGGGTCGGGTATTCTTTAGGTTTTCTCCACAAGCTGAAAGGTTACGGTATCTCCGGACACATTTTGGATCTGATTCAGTCTTTCCTATCAAATCGTGAAAAGAGAATTATCGTGAACGGCCACTTGTCCGGATCTCTTTGTACTAACGCAGGTGTACTATTCTATTTTTAATTTTCATTATTGACACCAACTCTCAACTTGGTATATATAGCAAGTTGAGAGTTGATGTCTTTAATGACACGACAACTTACTCGATGCCTCGATGGTGAGGTTTATCAATCTGACACGGTCAAAATGGCAGCCGATATCCAAAATGATCTGAAGTCCGTAGTCAACCGGGCAAAAGATGTCTTATTAATTTTAACCCCTCCAAAACTAAAATTATCTCCATTAATCAACAGAGAGACCTCTTTCTCACTTTCATCAGCATGGCTGATGCTATCTTCCAGGAAAGTGACTCGTTGCGTCCTCTCAAGCTCACGTTCCCTCCTGATTTAAATATATTTTTCTTTCTAGAATGTATCTTACACATCTATATAGTTTACCAATCGTCTATGCTTAAAATATTGCTGCCACATATGGTCCGGTGCCTTAAAATTTTACCTTGAGCTCCTTGACAAGATCCCAAAAAGAAGCTGCAATATTATTGGTTCTGATGTGGTGGGTCAGCTCCAGTCAATTTCACGGAATTTGTGCAAGTGAGGAAATTGTAGCCGTAGGTTCTATGTTAACAGTTTCCTCTCTTGCACGTTTAGCTTGTG
>OZ038481.1:128998060-129000560 GCA_964036315.1 Acanthosepion esculentum | reverse complement strand
GCAAGAGCTAAAAGATTAACCAATGTAAGTGACCGCATTCCACAATCCTCTCTCTTTCTCTATATGCAGCCTCCTTTGCAAATCGCTAGCGAGTCTTATGAGCCACTTAAGATTATCGCACAAAATCGAATGGTTAAGTTGTCAGATCCTCATACCTTGAAACGGACTGGAGAGTAAATTATATATATATATATATATATATATATATATATATATATATATATATATATATATATATGTAATAATTAGGAGGATTTGATAAATGTAATTAAGTAATTCATCGAGTCTTAAACCTCAACAGAATGCAGAAAGCACTGTCACAGAATGCAGAAAGCACTGGACGGCCGTTTCGTCCTATATTTGGGACTCATCAGACTTTCTGCATTCTGTTGAGGTTTCAGACTCGATGAATTACTTAATTACATTTATCAAATCCTCCTAATTATTACTTATATATCATTGCTTGATCCGGCTTCTAATGTTCCAGTTGGCGCGGCTTGGTGATAGTAGTCGTGGCTCCCGGTGACACAGTGCTATGGTTAGAGAAAATCTCAGTTGGGTTCCACCACGGAATAATGTGAGCGGCGCTATATTGAGTCTGATTTGCTACCTCTTCGTCACCGAGGCCCGTAGAACAGTTGGTAGGATGTTCGCTTGACAACCTAACTGTCAGGGTTTTATTCTCGGTAGTGCATGCGAACTGCTGATGAGTCCCAAATATAGGACGAAACGGCCGTCCAGTGCTTTCTGCATTCTGTGACAGTGCTTTCTGCATTCTGTTGAGGTTTCAGACTCGATGAATTACTTAATTACATATATATATATATATATATATATATATATATATATATTTCCTCACCATTAGCACAAGACTTCAGGTACTTAATTGAGATTAATTCAACAGAGTTATACTACGCCGTTCCTTGTGATACACATTGTAGTACCAATGGTGGCTGACAATACTTGGGTTAACTAATGATATTTTTCTCGGATGCATTCAGAGATGATGGACGGCAGTTCTAGAGCCTCTACAACTGCTGAGAAAAGAACTCCCATCATGGATGATCTTGAACGTTAAGACCGACTACTGAATAATCCGAAGTGCCCAAGAGACGTCATAATTCATATTAATTTTTGGGCAAACGTTGCCGGGAAAATATACGTATGACATCTCTAGAATTACATCGTCATGTATTTGCAACTAAAAGAAACTCAGGAATCTTTTCAAATAGTTCCTTTTAAAAGTATTGATACATGACACAAATGTATTCGTTGTTTAACGCGGAGGTTAAAACAATGAATGAATTTCGAACATAATAATGGAAATATTGATATCAGATGAATAAGTTTATTGATTTATTACGCGTAAATGCATTTAACAATGCTCTTGACTAAATCCTCCAAAACAGCGAGAAAAATAATTTTGGTGAAGATAAATATGATTCAGAGCTGAGTAAATCAATTTATCGAGAAGCTCTGTAATTTTCGTCAGTCTTGATCGATCTATCTATCTATCTATCTATCTATCTATCTATCTATCTATCTATATATATATATATATCATTCTACTCACATCTGTATCAAGTAGTACACATCCATCTAATTCGATTCTAATCTATCTATTTTTCTATCTATCTATCTATCTATCTATCTCATTCTTCTCACATCTGTATAGAGTCTGTACACATCCATCTAATTCGATTCTAATCTATCTATCTATCTATCTATCTATCTATCGATCTATCTATCTATATATCTATCTATCTCAGTCTACTCACATCTCTATCAGTCTGTACACATCCACCTAATTCGATTCTAATCTATCTATCTATCTATCTATCTATCTATCTATCTATCTTTCGATTCTAATCTATCTATCTATCTATCTATCTATCTATCTTTCGATTCTAATCTATCTATCTATCTATCTATCTACATGAATTCTCAAAAATGTAGGTCATTTCCAATTCTCGCCGGCATGAACAGATCATATGAGCAAATTAATGCTATGATCATTTCACAAACATTAATAAATTTAAAGAAAGTTATATTAAATTTTGTGATATTCTTCGCTATTAAAGCAAAGAGTACTACGGGCTAAAAAATGACTAAAACATACAAATCGGAAAGCGATATATCCTTGCTATAAATCCCATGAAAAGATGTTTCTCTTCGGATTTCCCAGCACTAAAATAATTCTGGCAAAGTACACTTATATCTATTTTATTTTCAATCAAAGCTGATTTAAGAGTTGAGAACAAAAGTGTGGATTCATGCCTTTCTTCAGGTTCTGAATACCAAGGGACTTATAAAGTGGATTGTCTATTTTCTGATTCAATTGATGAGCACGTCAATTCAAAGTCAGAACACAACTATACAAACCAATGCATGTACATACTAAAATGAAATATCCATTATGTCCATTATGTTGTGTGCGGGATCCCATATACATACACACACACACACACACACACACACACACACACACACACACACACAC
>OZ038481.1:128945560-128995560 GCA_964036315.1 Acanthosepion esculentum | reverse complement strand
TTGTTTTTTTATAACAGTTATAACTTTCGTCCGTTCTTTTGTTTTGATTTTTATTTCGTATATTCTAACAGGTGTGGTTTTATGATTTGTTTGGAGTAATTTATTTTGCTTATTTTATTGTTGTTTGTTTATATATTTATTTATTTTAAGTTACGTAGTAAAAATTTGTTTTCATGTCTACATTTTGAGATTAGCTCGGATCTTTTATTTAATAATTTATTTTGATCTGGGAAGGTAATGATAGCTATTTTTTCCTCCAAGCAAAGTTTGCAGGTTTTTGATAGGTTGTTGTAGGCTGATGATTTTTTCCTTATTTTCCAAGATATTTTTGGTGTGGTGTGTGTTTTGTTTTTTATTTCCCAGATATACTTAGAAAGCATTGTGCTGTTCGCATATTTACTATTTGTGAAAGACATTTTGTGTACATAATTTCTTTGTTTCCATGGTCCTTCGGTTACTCCTATATATACTTTTTCTTCATTATCTGCTGATTTTGTCGTGGCTTGGTAGATTACGTTGTTTTGTAAACAATTACCGTTTAAGGGACATTCGTTTTTTATTCTGCAGTTGCACGTGGGTTTAATTTGTTCGTGTGGTTTGTTAATAATTTTTCTGTTGTGCTTTTTTATTATTTGTGCCATGTTCTCGGTGCAACTGTAGCTGATTTTTACTGTGTTTTTGTTGAATATTTTGTGTAGGGTGCTTGATTCCGGGAAGTGTTTGTGTAAAAGCTTGAAGAATATTTTTCCTATGTTTGTTTTTACGTTTTTGCTGTACGGTGGGTTGAACCATATGATATTTCTTTTTCTGTTGGTCTTTTTTGTGTTCTGTGGTGAGTATGTGAGTGTTGCTGGGAATCCGCTATCTTTTAGGGCTGTTTCGTAGTCTTTCTTGGCCTTGTTAAATATAGATTCATCGGAAGAATTGTCGGAAAGCCTGCGGTTAATCGATTTAGGTATCTGTTTGATTATAGAAGGCGGGTGGTTCGAGTATATATGTATGTACTGTGGTTTATCATTCGGTTTTCTGTATGGTTTGTGTGTGCCTTTTCTTAGGTTGAAGGTGACATCTAGAAAATCTACTTCGTTTAGGTTAGTTTTTATATCTATCTCTAGATAAAACTAGAAAAGCAATAATTAAAATTTTCAAAAATAACGGATTCGAGATAGATATAAAAACTAACCTAAACGAAGTAGATTTTCTAGATGTCACCTTCAACCTAAGAAAAGGCACACACAAACCATACAGAAAACCGAATGATAAACCACAGTACATATATATATACTCGAACCACCCGCCTTCTATAATCAAACAGATACCTAAATCGATTAACCGCAGGCTTTCCGACAATTCTTCCGATGAATCTATATTTAACAAGGCCAAGAAAGACTACGAAACAGCCCTAAAAGATAGCGGATTCCCAGCAACACTCACATACTCACCACAGAACACAAAAAAGACCAACAGAAAAAGAAATATCATATGGTTCAACCCACCGTACAGCAAAAACGTAAAAACAAACATAGGAAAAATATTCTTCAAGCTTTTACACAAACACTTCCCGGAATCAAGCACCCTACACAAAATATTCAACAAAAACACAGTAAAAATCAGCTACAGTTGCACCGAGAACATGGCACAAATAATAAAAAAGCACAACAGAAAAATTATTAACAAACCACACGAACAAATTAAACCCACGTGCAACTGCAGAATAAAAAACGAATGTCCCTTAAACGGTAATTGTTTACAAAACAACGTAATCTACCAAGCCACGACAAAATCAGCAGATAATGAAGAAAAAGTATATATAGGAGTAACCGAAGGACCATGGAAACAAAGAAATTATGTACACAAAATGTCTTTCACAAATAGTAAATATGCGAACAGCACAATGCTTTCTAAGTATATCTGGGAAATAAAAAACAAAACACACACCACACCAAAAATATCTTGGAAAATAAGGAAAAAATCATCAGCCTACAACAACCTATCAAAAACCTGCAAACTTTGCTTGGAGGAAAAAATAGCTATCATTACCTTCCCAGATCAAAATAAATTATTAAATAAAAGATCCGAGCTAATCTCAAAATGTAGACATGAAAACAAATTTTTACTACGTAACTTAAAATAAATAAATATATAAACAAACAACAATAAAATAAGCAAAATAAATTACTCCAAACAAATCATAAAACCACACCTGTTAGAATATACGAAATAAAAATCAAAACAAAAGAACGGACGAAAGTTATAACTGTTATAAAAAAACAACAAAAAAAACAAAAAAAAAAACATTAATAAAATATAATATACTACGTTACTTAAAAACCGAAAGCCAAAAAGATATAGTGTAACAAATAAATAACAACAAGTATAATAAATCGATCTAAATACATCCAAATATATAAATAAACTAACAACCGATTACGATATACTAGCCGTTTAAGAAACAAAACAAAACAAAAACAAATAAAGATAACCAACCTAAATAGATAAATTAAAAACTGTTCCCACCTAAATAATAGTCAGAAAAAACCACAAATTCAACAAACAGATTTAATCAATGACAAATAAACAAATATATAAGATAAAAATAAAATAAAAATGAAAATAAATAAAAACAAGCAAAACAATTTGACCCAAATAAATAAGCGAACAAGCGATTTCCGGTAATGACGGCCATTATAGACTACCAACAATAAGCTATATAAACAAATTTTTACTACGTTAACCAAAAACACCGATCAAAATAAAAGAATAAATAAATAAATATATAAGATAAAAAATAAAAATAAAAATAAAAAAACAAACAAAAAACAAGCAAAACAATTTGACATAAATAAATAAACAAATAAGCCACTTCCGGTAAAAGTAACCGCCAAAATAGACTACCCATAATGCACCACTGACCCTTATATAAATAGCCGAGAAAAATAACAGCACTAGTCGCCTGACGATTGCACTAGCATGAAACAGACTGTCGCCTCTAAGTGCTGACTTCCATGTCCACTTTTATATATATATATATATATATATATATATATATATATATATAATACCCAGAATCCTTCTCTCGTATCAGCATAAAAAAATTTAGTCCGATGACGTTCTGAAAGACGAGATGCGTCACAAGTAATTTTTTTACATTTTATCAAACAGTTTCCTCAATATATGAAAACTGCTTCATATCATAAGTAGGGAATATCTAAAGATGAGCAGTTTGAACATACAAGGGTGTTCGATAAATGTGACTCACCTGATTTTTTTTACTAAAAATATTTTTGTCTATTGTTTTTGGGATTAAAATAATTTTTAATCTTAATAATATAAAAACTCCTTCCCGACCACCTAGGAAAAAAGTTTATTCCCGCTAAGGTATTCTACTGATAATTATAAATGTGGATATAAATGAAATTCTGGAAAAAATCCTGTGCAAAAAAGTGACTCAGATATCGCATTCTAATGATTAAACTGGTAAATTTAAAGTTTTTGACAAAATATTGAAAACTATTTTACAATACACTCAGAACAATATTCTAGAGAATTCTAGAACAGCTTAAAACTAGAGTATTCCAGAATATTGCATAAAGCTTCATACAGTATAAAAATGATTGAAATAGACAGTCAACTCACAAACCAGATGAAAGGGTACAAACATGGATCATAACAACTTAAGGCATCTATTATTGCCCTCTCAAAATCAGCCAAGTCTTCGAGAGAAATTGCAGAAATTGCTATAACCTCGCAATCAACTGTCTCTCGAGTGCTTAGGGCACATAATGATGACGCTCCTGCTCCAAGGAAGGAAACAAGCAGACGAAAGAAAGATTGGCAGGGTAATCAAGAGAGAAGTTGCGAAGAATAGGACTATAACTAGCTACGAAATTACAGCCAGTCTAAGCGAAGAGCAAGGTGTTAGTTTTGCCTATTGAACACTCCGTCGGTGGCTGTTAGAACATAGCTACAAATCTTGGACACGAAGGTTTAAGCCGCCTAATAAGCAAAGCCAACAAAGCCAAGAGACTTGAATCGGCTCACTATTATAAAAAAATCACCGTAGAAGACTGGAAGAATATTCACTTCTCCAATGAAACGAAGGTTAAGCTAAATTCAAAGGATAAGGTGAGTCACTTTTATCGAACAGCTCTGTAGGTTTTAACACTGTATCATGTATAAACGCAATCGTTAGATGATGATAATCCGGTCTTAATCCACACACGCATATATATAAAAATGAATCAGTGAGTTTTGTGCCATATGTGATACACGCTTATGCGATCATGTGTCTTTCGATACATGACTGGCGGGGCAAATTTTTCCCCAGAGTAAGTTGCCATTTCTTTCGGTGGTAGACCAGTTGCCATCCAAGGCTAGAGAACGCGGTTTGTTCTGCTATTTACACATAGCTGGGGGAGAAGAAGAGGATTCATAAATTTCGAAGGATAATGACACAAATTTGAATGTAATGGATTCGACTGGAATTCGAAATCGGCTCTTCGATTCCTCAGTCCGTCCCGTTATACATTACTCCACCATCACTGAAATGCAAGAGTCCGAAAGCGTAACCACTAATAACTTTCATTAACACTACTTGCAGTGTTACCAACACTAACACTCCACACGCAAACATTACCATCGCTATAACAATTAACACAGGCCGATAAAACTATCAGCCCCCATGCCTACATTAACATCACTCCTACAACACTTCATAACCCTCTCCACTTGCATTAGTACTGCTTTGTAATACTGTCATTGTTTTTTATTATTATTATTATTATTATTATTATTATTATTATTATTATTATTATTATTATTATTATTTCCTTTGATTTCTGGCATTTACACATTTCTTTCCGGATTCCGCCCAAGGTCCTAAGGTTAGAAATGGCATCATGACACTTTCCACTGACAAAAAAAAAATACATAGATAAAGCTCTTCGTAAAGTGTGGGTTGTACTTGTGAGAACAATTTTTTTATATCTCTTAGAGGCATGGGCTTCCAGGAACCCCTTCAATTAGTCTACTGGAATATTTTCCAACCAATCCTAGGGCCCCAACTACAACAGAGATTATTGATGTTCCCATGTGCCACATTTTTGAGATTTCTATTTCCAGGTCCTTGTATTTAGACAGCTTTTTGAATATCTTCAAAGATACATTGCATTCTGCAGGGACTGCCATACCAATAAGAAGGCACTTTTTTTGTTTGTGGTCATTAATAACAATGTCTGGGCGGTTGACTTTGATTGTTCTGTCAGTGTGTATTGTGTAGTCCCATAGAATTGTAACAGGTCCTATCTCCGTAACCGAGTCTGGGTGGTGTTCATACCAGTTTCTTTCAGTTTCCTTCTCGTAGAAGTTGCAAATTTTCCAGTGCAGATATTGGCCAACTCTGTCGTGCCGGGTTTTATACTCCGTGGGTGCCAATATCGTGCAACCTGATCAGTTGTTTTTGGATATTTATCACAGAATCTGCATTTTGGGCTAACACAATATTTTAGTATATGTACTTCATGATTTCTAGTTAACAAGCATTGGTCCTGTGCAGCAAGGAAATAACTTTCAGTTTCAGCATTCAACCCTGCACTATGTAGCAACTGATGGATACGGGTTTTGACTAAGTCAGCATGTTTGGTACGGCAGAATATTGGACATGAAACAGTATTATTATTATTATTATTATTATTATCATTATTATTATTATTATTATTATTATTATTATTATTATTATTATTACCACTGCTATAATCATAATTCCGATTGTCATTGCCCCTTTTTTTTCATTATAATTTGTTTCCATCATCGCTATTTTTAATTTCCTGCTAAAACTCCAGTAATTATTAACATATTAATAATAATTAATATCACATTTATCATCACTCTCAGAATAATCACAATCGCCAATAATACACAAGCAGTTCGCGTTGAAAATACAAACATCATCATCATCATCATAACAACAAACAGAACCAAGCTTAACCAAAGTGATGGCAAAAGACCCACACCAATATGAGTGTATGTGCGTGTCCACATATATGTGTGTGCGTGAAGTTGTGTAAGTATTTCTGACAATGCCGGCGGTAGATCTGAAAAGCATCAAGAACACCCCTACCAGGTCCTTGTTGAAAGGAATATCGCTATAAAAGCTACGGTCTCGATACCGAAATTATATTACAACTGCGTATGTAGGTATGCACGAACGCATAGAAGTGTATCTCTGCCTAGAGTCAGATTGTTTATATGGGCGTGTCTGTGTGAACTAAAATGTATATACCTTTATGTATGTGTGTCTATGAGTACTATAATGTCACCCCAAACAAACACAGAAGTAGATTCCGCCAAAGATAATCAAACAAACAAAAATAGTCCAATTTTTAAAAGAAAAGTAAACCCGTTTCCCTGTTGATCGCAAAGCGTGAAACTCCGGTCAAAAACTCATATCTATAAAAATGAATATATATAGCACGTTCTTAACACACACACACACACACACATATATATATATATATAGATACATATATATATATATATATATATATATATAGATGTATATATATATGTGTATATATATCGCGCTCTAGAAGTCACTAAACCTAAAGAACCAGGCCAACCTACCTAGGTTTCTCCTAAACTGCTCCTCATGGAAATACCGGCATTTCCCTGACGATCCGTTTGGGTGAAATCGAGGTAGGTTGGCCTGGCTCTTTAGGCTTATATTAGGTTTGCTCTACTTCGTGTATTGAGCACTTTACGTAGTTGCTTTTACTCGTTTTGGAGGTTTTGTCTTTGGACTCTGGACGATAGGTTCCGCCTCAATTTCATGTTCTTAGTTCTTTCTTTTTTGTATTCCACATTTTTCCTTGGGCGCTGGTTTGTTCTACTACAAGCCAACATACCCATGTTTTTTCCAAGCGATAACCACCATTTACACACACACACACACACACACACACACACACACACACACACACACACACACATATATATATATATATATATATTATTGTCATCCACAGACTGTTTCGCTGTATCGCAGCTCATCAGTGTGGTTAGACGTTCGGTTGCCTCTAGCTAGGATCGAAACCCGTCTGAATTGGCGTCAGTCGGAAATTCTACCACCAAGCCGTCGGCGCACGGCAGTGATGAAGGTGAATTTTAGCGTATTTATTTTTAGATTTAGATAAACACACAGTGACTGACAGTGACTCAATTCTGCCGAAGAGTCATGGTATATTAGCTTTAATAGTCACTGTTTACAAACCCACGCTTCACTCCCACAGAGCTCAACCGAAATTAATTTTCAGGAGCCAATATTATTATCATCCACAGACAGACTGTTTTGCTGTATATATATATATATATATGTGTGTGTGTATGTGTGTGTGTGTGTGTGTGTGTCTGTGTCTGTGTGTGTGTGTATATATATATATATATATATATATATATATATATATATATATATATATATATATATATGTTGGATACTAGAAATTGGCAACAATTTGACAAAGTATCGACGAATCCTTTTCATCCTACCTTACTCGCACCAGACATGGTAAAAATAGATTTCACTAAGTACAAAATGTTTGTTTTTTTAATAAATCACTGGTGTCTTAAGATTAAATTTAAAGGAGTCGTGTTTTGTCGCTGGAAAACAGCGAATTTCCAAACGAACAATTTCTGTCAAGTAAAAAAATGATAAAACATTGACAACTGAGACGGCATTTTATTTTAACTACGTCAAAAGGTTTTTACTTCGTTTTCTAACTTAAAATAAACGTATTCACATTTACTAAATGCGTCCACTTTATCTGAATCAGAGATATGACTATTTCCACGAACATAAGTGATAAACCTAAATACTCTTAAAAACATATATTCAGAAAATCAAATTAAACGTTTACTTATATACCAAAAAATGGTTTTAAAAATGTAAATAAATTAGTTTTCAATTTTATTAGTTTTATAAGAATTTTATTTATGATAATAATTGTGACGATGACAAAGGCTGTAATAAATCAAACACTCATTTTCACAATTTCAGTACCTCCCGCGATGTACAGGATTTTTAATCTGAAGATGAAAAGGAAATTGGAAAATCTGTTCATATCACCTAGAATAGGAAATAAGTCGGCCATATCTTCATAGCTATATAACGAAAACGAAGGCGAAGTAAGGAAAAGAGCCACTCTTTTTGTACATTAAGTGCATAGGGGAAAAATAAAATTACATGGAAGAAAGAAAAAGAAAGTGTCGAAAGAAAGGGTAGAAAAAGATAAATAAGAAATAAAGTGTAGGAAGAACGGGCAGAAAGAGAGAAATAAAGAAAGGTTAGAATAAAAGAAAGACAGGGTAGAAAAGAAAGGAGGAAAGAAAAAAAGGATAAAAGAAGAAAGAAAAAGTAGACAAAAAGAAAGTGTAGACAGAAAGAGTAAAAATAAATGAAGAAAATCGTAAAAAGAAAGGTTAGACAGAAATATTAATAAATAAATAAAAAAGAAAGAATGAAAGAAAGAGAGAATGTAAGAAAGAAAGAATGTAAGAAAGAGAGAATGAAAAGGTGGAAATAAAGAAAGAATGGAAGAATGAAAGAGAGAATTAAAGAAAGAGAGATTGAACGAAAGATAGAATGAAAGAAAGAGAGAAAGTGAAGAAAAATCAATGCATGAAAATAAACAGCAATAAATAATTGGGATTAATTAATACAAGAATAAAAACAATGAGAATAATGAATGAATTTTAGTGAAACGGAATGAGAAAAAGAAACATTCATAGAAAAGCGTCGAACACGTTACAGTTTTCGTGTGAAGAAGGAATGCAAGAACAACGACAAAGAATGAAAAAAGAAGCTAAAAAAGAAAGCTTTTATTCGTATCGTCATAACTTGCCAGATGAAAAGAGTAAGAAAAGAAAGCTTAAACAGGATAAATAGAAAGAAAATATCTACAGAGCCATAACGAATCATTAAAGAAAATAATTGAGAAAATCATGTTCTCTTTGTACTGGGGTATCAGTGGACCGAGGAAGAAGGCGATATGAAACTAATACACCCGTGCATGAGAAAATAAGGACTTTAAATACATTTTAAAAGAGCCTCTGTGAATGTTATGATTAAATTTCAAATTAAAAGTACAATAATCCCTCGATTAGTGCGGTTGATTTTTACTTTGAACGATACGCACTAATGGAAAACGCATTAATCGAATATAATAAGTCTTACAAAATGATGCAATTTGTACCTAAAATTTTAGTCTCATTAAAAATCAATTTCTAATTTGCGTACTTTTTAATTAAAACATAGGTACATATAAGAAGATACATGAAAAAGGATATGAAATTATGTTTATTAATCTGATTTTGTATGAGAAACAGTTTTAGAGTTGTTTGCCGCATGGTATTCATCTGTTCTTCGTGTAATGAACAGTACGGAGAAATTGCTTCTTCAATTTTTCGGCAAATATGTCAGACTGTTTTCACTCTTTTGTGCATCGAAACATTAGCTTATATATTAAATCTTTATCGATCTTATCCCCAATATCTATAATCTCCACTTTTAATTCATCGATATTTTTTAAAGATATTGCCTTCCATTTTACTTTTTCTTAAACTCCATGTATTTTCAATAGGATTTAAATCGGCGCAAAGCCTAATAGTTTTAATCTAATTTTTACAACCTATAGAACCCTATATTATGTATATTTTCTATTTTTGGAAATTTTCCAAGAATATCATAGTCATTAGTATTTTAACCCGGAAATTCTATTTATAATCTTTCCATAGTAAATGCATATATCTTTTGTATTCCAATTTTTTTAAATAGATGTATCTCTTTCTAATTAAATCGTCCATTTTCCTTTAACAAGATATCAGTAATTTCCTTTTAAGAACATCAAAATAAAAAAAAAATATTCAAAAATAGAGACAAATATTCAAATATGTATTTTATTGTCGGCTTAGATTACGAAATTTATCTATATATAAACGTCTCTTTTAGCATTACTGTAATTACTTAGATAACGTAATACTTGAATAACAAAATAGTAACACAATTTCCATTTTTAAATTTTTTAGAATTATTTAATTAAGCAGAAACTATAAAAAAATGAGTTTTCATTATTATCGTTAAAATGAAGAATGATTTATGCATTCACTAATCGAATTTGTGTAGAAAAAAATTCAGCGCATTAATCGAGAACGCATTAATCGAGAACGCATTAATTGGACGCCAAGTTTAATACTTGTTTTATTTTCTACAGCGAGTATGTTCAAGAGCTTCTCTCCCTCTTCACACACACACTCTCTCTCTCTCTCCCTCGATGAGATAGAGATAAAGAAAGCGTGCGCAAGAGCGAAGGAGGGAGGGAGAGAGCGGTGGAAGTATTTTCAGGGCTTTATTTTTTGTGTTTTGGTATATTAATAAGATTTGTTCGTATTTATATTTCTGTTAATACAGGAATCCCTCAATTAGTGCGGCCAATGTGTGCATTGTAAAAATACGCATTTATTGAATAGAAACAACACTGGAAAACAAAATAGTTGGCCATTTTGCATTTTTAAATTTTAGAATTTTTTTAATTAAGCAGTAACTATGAAAAATCAATTTTGAATGATTATCGTTAAACTGAGGCATGTTTTACCGCACTAATCGAGTATTATGCATTCACTAATCGAGTATTATGCATTCGCTAATCGAGTATTATGCATTCGCTAATCGAGTATTATGCCTTCACTAATCGAGTATTATGCATTCGCTAATCGAGTATTATGCATTCGCTAATCGAGTATTATGCCTTCACTAATCGAGTATTATGCATTCGCTAATCGAGTATTATGCCTTCACTAATCGAGTATTATGCCTTCGCTAATCGAGTATTATGCATTCGCTAATCGAGTATTATGCATTCGCTAATCGAGTATTATGCATTCGCTAATCGAGTATTATGCCTTCACTAATCGAGTATTATGCCTTCGCTAATCGAGTATTATGCATTCGCTAATCGAGTATTAAGCATTCGCTAATCGAGTATTATGCCATCACTAATCGAGTATTATGCATTCGCTAATCGAGTATTATGCATTCGCTAATCGAGTATTATGCATTCGCTAATCGAGTATTATGCATTCGCTAATCGAGTATTATGCCTTCACTAATCGAGTATTATGCATTCGCTAATCGAGTATTATGTCTTCACTAATCGAGTATTATGCATTCGCTAATCGAGTATTATGCATTCGCTAATCGAGTATTATGCATTCGCTAATCGAGTATTATGCATTCACTAATCGAGTATTATGCATTCGCTAATCGAGTATTATGCCTTCACTAATCGAGTATTATGCATTCGCTAATCGAGTCTTATGCCTTCACTAATCGAGTATTATGCATTCACTAATCGAGTATTATGCATTCGCTAATCGAGTATTATGCATTCGCTAATCGAGTATTATGCATTCGCTAATCGAGTATTATGCATTCGCTAATCGAGTATTATGCATTCACTAATCGAGTATTATGCCTTCACTAATCGAGTATTATGCCTTCGCTAATCGAGTATTATGCATTCGCTAATCGAGTATTATGCATTCGCTAATCGAGTATTATGCATTCACTAATCGAGTATTATGCATTCGCTAATCAAATTTTGATCTAAAATCATTTAGTGCACTAATCGAGAATGCATTAATCATAATAATGTTCATATACACAAATTTTTGAATATAAAAAACTGTTCCTGTAATAAGTTCCTCTTTGCATGTTGCGCTTTTAATTCCTTGAAGATGTTTTTTTTTATTTCAAGTAAATATTTAACATTTAAACGTGTAGGTAATTAATTTGTAATTATAAATATTTAATGTAAATTTAACGAACAAACATTTTGAAAGAGCCGGAGCATATGGAATGGAGGTCATCTCCGAGAAATCCAAAGTAAGGGTGATGAGCACAAACACTAACACCTGTGTCAACATTGCCATGAATGGTAATTCACTGGAGGAAGTGTTCAGTTTCAAATATTTTGACGCAACCTTGTCTAAAGATGGTAACTGAAACTCGGAAATCCGAACACAGATTGGAAGCGATGGCCAAATTGACAAGAATATGGAAGAACAAAATCAACTTTCAAACAAAGTACACTGTTGGCGGATACAGCGAGAAGGATCCAAGCGTTTGAGAAAAATGCATGGGAAGACTCATTGGCATTTTTTATTGGGAATAAAAAATAAATGCGTTTGGGCAGAAAAGAGTTGAATGTTTTGTGGGATACCAGGAACCTCTTCTCGCCACTGTCAAACGTAGAAAAATGGCGTTGTTTGGACACATTTCAAGGAAGGACAGCAAGTCAGCGTTGCATATAGACGTAGGAGAGGACGCCACCCCAAAAACTGGTTGGACAATGTCAAACAATGGACAGGTATGACTGTGCCAGAATTGCTGATGGCTGCTGTTGACAGGCCGTTGTGGAAAAGAGTTAGTGTTGCTTCTGCGTTCGGATCCGCCCGACGATTACAAAAGTCAACGGGATGATGATGATGATGATGATGATGAATGAATGAATGAAAAAAAATTGTTTTATTTTTGCCGAATTGATTAGATGTTAATTTACATTTGCTACAGTGATCGTGACCTGGAAAAATTAAAAGTGAAATATAAATCCCGGAATATTATCAACAAATATATATATATATATATATATATATATATATATATATATATATATATATATATATATATATATATAAATATATATATATATATATAACACCATAGATATCAATATATATATATATATATATATATAACACCATAGATATCAATATATATATATATATATAACACCATAGATATCAATATATATATATATATATAACAACATAGATATCAATATATATATATATATATATATATATATATATATATTGATATCTATGTTGTTATATATATATATATTGATATCTATGGTGTTATATATGTATATATATATATATATATATATATATATATATATATATAACACCATATATATATATATAACACCATATATATATATATAACACCATATATATATATATAACACCATATATATATATATATATAACACCATATATATATATATATATAACACTATATATATATATATATATAACACCATATATATATATATATATATATATAACACCATATATATATACATAACACCATATATATATATATACATAACACCATGTATATATATAACTCCATATATATTTACATATGTGTGTGTGTGTGTCTTTGTGTGTGTGTTTATTTATATTCACTTTCTTCAAGTATGTAAGGTTACCAAAAGACTTTTAAAGTGAAGTTAATTCCGCTACATTTTTTAATCTAGTTTATTTTCCAATTTTTTGTTTGATTTATTTTCATATTGTTTGGCTAAATTGTTCTCACTTCATAAACTGTAGTCGGTTTGATGAGGCATGTATACACATATATGTATATCTGCTGAAATAGATGTATAACCGACTCATATGCTGCTTTAAGTCAGCCCCCCGCCACACACACGCACACTGAACAGTAAAATTTTGTTTACAAAACACCATCACGACAATGAGTAATTTTAAAATAATTCTAACAGTTACAGTAACATTCAATTTTTCTTCTCTATTCACTGCTGAGATTTATATCGGAGGAGAGCGAAAGTCCTTTAACAAAAAATACGGCACCTTCCATGGTGAAGTTCAACAGGAAGGTATACACAACCCAGAATAGCAAGTAAAATGGTGTCCATTTTGATAAGAAATAATATCGTATGAAAAACAATATATTTCAAATATATCTGCTGAAATTGATTGGTTCTACACACTTCGGAATGTATTATCGAACGATCAAATATAAATCTTTTCATAGATATGTAGTTTGGATGGTGCATGGCACAGTGGATAAAGGCGTTAGTTAGATCTAGTGACAGGACCCAAAGAGTGTGAGTTCAATACACGGTTAAGGCAGTGGAGAACTTGGAGAGAGGAATTAACAGGAGATAACTGATGACTGACATCCATTAGACATGGCATGTGAAACGAAAAACCTAGTGAGCGAAATAAAGGGTTCAACACGACATTCCAACCACCTGAAGAAGGCTGGGGTGTACAATGGTCGAACCTTTGTAAGAAATATGGCGACAAAAATAATAGTCCGAATAATGTAAATAGTTTAGATATTTTCATGTCTTTATTTGCTGTATGCAAAACTGCTTTATTAATCGTATATTCTATATTCATTTATCAGTTGTCTGTTGAGTAGTCTCTCGTTTGGAAGAACTGTATATGACGGAAACTTGTTTATACGCGCATGTACTTACTCGAATATTTTTGCTTAAAAGCAGGGCAACGTAATCCTTTTTTACAGGTCATGTTTTTATTGGAGGTTGCGAATCTTCCTTTCGCTAAGAGACCGCTGAACTGATAGGCTTCCTTCGTATATTCTTCAGACATAGATATATATTTGAATTTTACACCGGAAATAATCGTGGCTAGTGATAGTGGAGTCTGCGTCGCAAGTAATTTATCAACGAAATCATTCAGCATGTCAATACGTTTTAGGTTTTGAATCAAACTTAGTCAGCTGTAGAGGATTGGGTCACGGTTGCTTTCGGCATTTTTTCCTTCTTTTTTTTCAGCAGAGCTCCTGTAAGTCCCGCTTCTAAATCCGCGTATCTAGTGCGTGATGCGGAAATCTCCAAGCAAGTGAAAGTTAGATTGCAAGAAACGTGATATCGGCATGGATTTGCCTTTTATAAATCTGACTTATTTTATTTGTTATTTCCCATATATTTATTTATTTTTCTACTGTTTCTAGGCGAATTGAATGCGTATATCCGCTCCGCAATGTCATTTTGTCGCAAAGATTCTAACATTAACACTCAGCGGAAATACTTAGGCTACACGCCGAAGCTGTGCGTGGATGTAAGTGCATGAGTGAAATGAGAGAGTTGTAGTGCGAGAGAGAAAATCAAGAAGATAAGAGAAAGAGAAAAGAAAAGGAAAAGTAATAAAAGAAAGGGAAAATAGAAAACGAAACGAAGAAAGAGTGATTTAAAAAATAAAATAAAATAAACAATGAGGTAGAAAATGGCGGAACAGAATAAGATGACAACGGAATTTGGAATGTGAAGAAGATTCGTAAACCGGCTTTACACACGAATATTTGTTTCAGAAAAACAGATATTTTTCTTTTCCAACTTTTGGTTTTGGTTCCTTCGTGGAAAAGCAGAATAATTTAAGAGCAAGAGATTCACTAGAGCTGACATTTCATTAGATCTTGAGATTATGAACGTACATATTGCTGATTGCATTCTTAACAGAGAAAATATAAATCATTTCGAAATATAACACATTCTTTCAACGCAACAAATATATAAATATCAATTGAAGCATGAATTTAACATACTTATTTCTGTTCTTCAGGAGTTACATTCGAATGATCCCTATTTACTTTGAGTTTTTGTCTTTATCGACAACCAGTAGAATTCTGCAACATATATGTGATGGATTTCTGTAAAATTTATGAAACATCATAGGGTTCCCGCTTAGTATATCTAGGCATATATTTGATACCATTACTGTAAAATTTTCGTTCTAAGAAAAAATAATCAAAATAACTTACAATGCCAGATTTCAAGACAAGATCGTTCTCGCCATTTGAAAGGCTTTAGTAAGAAAATTACCTTCACACTTCTTTAACTTACAAAGCCAAACTTTGAACTCTCTTAGATGATATAGAATAAATAAACCATCAATTTCAGAAGTAGTCTGGAGAGGAAGTTATTAGATGTTATATCGAATATACAGTCAGTTATGTACCATGTTAATTTATTAAATCTATTAATTCATCAAATGACTCATCACGACTGGTCGGGATATTACAGTTCATTATTACCTTAGAAAACAGTATATTTATGTGTACAATTTCTGATTCTATGAATACCGGTTGGTGTGTTTTTATCGAAAAATTACATACTACATGCAAAATGTATTGCAAACCTTTAAATTACTGATTTCTTTATTTTGCATTACAGTCTGCCTCATTCTTTGATGTAGTTTATTTAAAAATAAATACTATATAAATTCAATGATAATAAAAAAAAATAAAATCATATGTGAATACTTGTGAGTAATGGCGTTTGTATTTTTACCTTTATCATATCTTCCACGTGGTGGCTGATTTAAAAAAAACATAATTCAAGTTCTTGTCTTCTTTATTAATTCGAACACCGACCACTGGTATCGATGGTTTGTAATAGACAGCTTATTTAATAACGCAATCCTCATTGCAAATGTTTATTCCTCTACCTTTGTCAGGTGATTTTCTGAGCCCAAGGCCGGAATGTGGATCGAACTCTCTATTCAATCGTAATTGATCTATCGTGATAATCTAGATAACCATTACATCACTCTCGGTGTGTCGTTATCCTCTAAGTTTAGATTAGATGTCGTACAAGTCCGAAAATATGGAGCCCCCAGTGAGGACTGAAGTCCCTACTCAGTCGTAATTTATCTAGCGAGACAACCTTGCTAACCATTACAACACGTCGGAGTACCGTTATTTTTCTAAGCGTAACTAAGATGAGGCACAAGATTGAAAGTTTGGACCACCCAGTAAGGATCGAACTCCCTACTCCGTTACAACTGATCAAGCTGAGACAAGTTTGCTAAATCATATTTCTTTGTAGGAAATTTGCAAATTCGGAACTAGTCAAATATGTCCTCGTTTCGCTGAAGCGAATATACGAATGATCGTCGGTCATTACCCTGCGTCGTAACTTCCGGATCGTCGTTTGTGTAAACGACGATCTGTTTTAAAAGTGTTTATGTGAAGATAAACAAGTGTTGACTGTCTTGTCTATATAGTGCTCATTAAACTCATGTCACATATCTGCTGTCTAATTTCCCGGTGTGTTCGAATCAATGTGCCTTTAGACTCTTGATTCTTGGTAGTTTGGAACAGTGGTTGAGCAAACGGTCTTACAACTCTTCCCCAGTATTTGCCTCAAGTTCAGGCCAAGAAGCGCGATTCACCGAGAGTTTATCCATCTCGAATACGCCGGTGTGGCAGTGATGAATGCATCGATAATAATGAGAAAGTCCGGGACTATGACACTATTAATATCTCAATTTTCTCAGAGATCAAATGACAGAAAGTTTCGGCAATTCTCCAATGATGTCATAATAGGTGGAATTTACTTGCGATATTTCGATATATTCTACTTTTGAAAAACTTTAACCTCTTTTCAAGTAACTAGCAGCATGGCCCAGCGTTGCCTGTACTTGATTCAAAAATCGTACGACTCATACAGCAATCGCTATCACTTGACTTAAAATATTTTTGCCGTTCCTTGCCTTTAAAGGAGTGCCCTTTGCCGTGCTGATGTTGCTACATGCCTCACTTCTTGCCTATCTCACACTGCAAATTTCTTCTAAGCGCTATACTAAACATTAAATCGAAAAAAAAAGATTACGAAAAAAGAACTAAACAAAATGAACACAAAACGATCAACTTTTAAAAAGGAAATGCAACTGGAAAAATCGAATGAAAAAAAATGTTAACAACAAATACTTTTTCACACCCAACCCAGTTCTGCGGATCAGAATCAACGTTGAGTTTAAGCAAGCGAATAAACCAATTGGAGTAAAGTGCCGTGCAGATTTAAATTTTTGCCCCTTGTGACGAATACAGCTATCGATTTTTTTTGCATGCTATCATGCTTGTTAACATTCGTGTCAGTCAGCCGTTGACTCTCACGCTGGCCAATAGAATCTTCCTGCCTATTCGTGGCAGCCAACTATAGGCCCTCACTCTGGCCAGCAGAAAATGGGCACAAACTACATGAAAACTGCCGTAAAAGCATGAAAAAATCTATTATTTCCACTATCGATGGGATTTTGGAAATGCAAATCAGAAATGTGCCTGAACGAGCGTCTGCAATAGGGATTGTTTAGTAGAAGGATATATATATATATAGTAGAAGGATATATATATATATATATATATATATATATATATATATATATATATATATATGTATGAAATGGATAACGGCTTGGATTGAGGAATCGGAGAGCCGAGTTCGAATTCCAGTCGAATCCATTACATTCACTTACGTGCTAACACCCTTGGGAAAGGTGTGAATCCTCTTCTTCTCCCTCCAACTATGGGTAAATAGCAGGACAGACTGGGTTCTATAACCTTGGACGGCAACTGGTCTAGGAGAAGGACAACTCTGAATTCAAAACCTGCGGAGGGTCGTTTGGGGACCTTGGGGCATTCGCTGCACCAGGTCCCTGTATTCGTCCCTCCAAAAAGTGTGGATGGCCCTGCACAAAGCCTTCACCACTATAATCAATTCTTTCAGTTTCTGGGAATTGATCTGTCTGGCCCTCATACGTCGAGTTCGACGGGAGAAGCATTATATAAATATATATATATATATATATACATTATATCTACATTGTATATATATATATATATATGCATATATGCATGTGGATACAAATTCTATATGTAAACAGGTATATATATATATATATATATATATGTGTGTGTGTTATTGCTTTTTACAATTGTGTTTGCCCTGTACACCGATCGATGATCATTCTAGGCAGAGGGTTATGGAGTAAGAGGCACAGCTCTTGCAGATATGTGTGGAAGATGACGGTTAACCATAGACTTGAACAGATTAACTTTGTAACAATCGGTGAATCATCATCTTGGGTGTTGGTTTGAAAAAAGGCAGTAAATATTGGGAACACGCTTCTCTGTAACTTCCAACTCATCAAAAGAAATATCAATGGGCGTGCTTCCACTTGAATCAGTTGTCAATCAGTTCGTCATTTTGAATATATTTCACTTGCACTTTCATGTTCGAAATGAGTGAAGAAAAAAAAACAAATATGTATATGCCAGTTTTTCAAATGATGATTACATAGCACATCTATTCTTGTGCTCCTGCTATATATTTAGAAATTCGTGACAAAATCCAAAGACAATTTCCGCAATGTTATTGGTCCTGACCTGGCATCTCGGCTTCAATTACTTTACCACTGCCGTTACGTAGCTTATTTGTCTTTTTCTGTAAATGATTTCATCGTCATTGTTCTGAAGAACTTAGATGGCACGTAAACTTTATGAATTTAATCGCAGTATATATTTGCGGCAAGGTCACACTATTTTATATTTGAAATAGCAATATCAAATCGTAATTTCTTCTGTCGCACTTCTCGCTTGTAGAACTCTCTTCCGGCCTCTTGCTCCGTACCCAATATTGGTCTTCAAAATGCAATGTCAATGGCTATCTTCTGTCTTCTAAATTCTTTTTCGTTATTGGTATCTCTGTTTAATAGTGTTTTCTTTTCTCTTATCCGCTTACACTATTCTCAGTGACTGAGATAGGTTCTGTCGAAGTCTGTGTGAGTAAAATGGAGAATTGAATGACTTTATAGAAGAAATAAGCAGTTTATTTTTTCCTTATTCTGTTTCTATTTTAGATTTTTATATTCATTTCAGAACAAAATCTTGCTTCATTTTCCAAGACATCACTGGTATTTTATTCCTTTTCTTTTGTCATAAAACCTATTAAAACAAATGACAACTTTAAACAGGATGCAACAGAAATACCAGTAGTTTCAAACTATCACCTATGGGTGCTAGTGAACTTAGGCAAATGGCAATGGTATCTTCATCTAGCTAATTTCTGATAATTTTTTCTCAGATACCATCTGTTACCACCATTGCTTGGATTAATGCACACCGTACGTTTTCTCTTGAAAGTTTTTTTAAGCCTAGTGAATCTGTAATTGCAGCATAGAGAGCTCTTCTTGCAAACTTCTTGTTACGTCGGAATGGTGTTGTTCCAGAGAGATATATATTCTGCTACGGATTGAAAATTTCAGGGCCACAGTTTCAGCGCTTAAAACAAAGCTACACGGAATACCTCGAAGCTCTCGAACTTCCGGGCAACGGAAAATTTGAGATATCCTCTTCAACATTTTATATCAAATAGATGCCATGATTTGGACGATGTTATTCTTAAAATCAAAATAAAAAAGGGATCGGGTGAAGACCGTCTACCGCTGCTCTATTCAGTGTGTGCTGGCGTACTGCATCACTGTTTAATTCGCTTGTTGCTCTGCTGCGGACAAGAGCGACCTCCAAACGATTTGGTTTCCCAAAATATTAATCGACTGCTCACTGCACTCCTTGGAGCACATTTTTAATTCTCCTTGTCACAGAGGTGCAGAAAACAAAATGAAAGACAGCACGCATTTCGAGTATCACCTGTTTGAACTGTCATCGTCAGGACAATGTTTTTGTTCTATTAATTATATGAGAAAGCCCTTGAGGGACGTCTGTTAGCCTTGGGCCCTGTGTAAAACGATCGCTTTCACACGCTGACAATTTTTAACTTATTTTAAATGTTAGTACTTCATCAGATATTCTTTTCCTGTATGTGTGTTTTTGTGTAGGGGACTGTTTTCCCATTTCAATGTACATATCAATGAAAATAAGCGAATAATTAAATAAAGTGAATATTTTAAATTACAAAATAATTATTCTAGGCGTCAGCGTTTTCACAACAACAAAAAAAGTGCTAAATGAATTCATGCTACATAAATTTACGACATATATTAAATGATATGAGGCAGACTTGCAACAGGCACTCACTGTCTTTTTTAGGTCCAAGACATTTGATATTTACCGCCGGCGATACTAAGGAAGCATATGTTCTGGGAATGTGTGTATTATCCTACAATTTATTCCAGTTTTGACATTTCATTAATTGCTTCCTGAACCAAGACAGGAAACTATATTGTAATATCTGAAATGCGAGATTCTCCTAAATTCTCCATTGAACATTTGTAAAAGAAAATACCGTACATGTTGATAACGTTTTATAGTTAGAATATTGCATCCAAGTTTCTATA
The DNA here is from genome assembly GCA_964036315.1 of Acanthosepion esculentum. Lineage (NCBI taxonomy): Eukaryota > Metazoa > Mollusca > Cephalopoda > Sepiida > Sepiidae > Acanthosepion > Acanthosepion esculentum. The sequence continues at coordinate 128,974,599 of OZ038481.1, read as the reverse complement.
ACCGAAATGAATTTACTGAATAATCCATGTGATCCTAACTCCGTTTCAGTCAATCTGAAGTTTGCCGTAAGATATTTCCGCGCCGGGAGGTTTCCAATAACGTGCCGAATTTTCAAAGCAAGTTAGTTTAAATTAATTTTATGCTTTAGGTGAATTTCAATTTTGTTTGTTTATTTTATTTGCTTAACGTCATATCTATTGCTTATGTGTCATTTATTGCCAAATTTTAATTTTCTTAGCGCATGAGTAAAATTTCTTTACATAAATGTGTTGCTGGTAAAGTTTTCCCAAAAATGTAATGCTGATAATATGTTTTTTCAAAAATATTTCCTGGATATTTTTACTAAAATATATATTTTCATACTGTCATATTACTTTGACCCGAGTTTGTGTGGTTAACTATTTGGCCATACCTGGAACCCTAACAGGTGCTACCACATTGGGTCTGGTGGGACCTGGGAACAACAGCAACAAAAAAGGTGGCTCTATTCTCCTTAAAACCTCCCGATCAGTAGCCTTGCTGCCGGATTTAGTTAATCGTTATAACCAGTACGATCAGTTTTGTCAGAATTTGATTTTGAAATATGACACAACTTGTACAAATGCAGAAAACTCAGAATTTATCTTCGATTCTATCAAGCTAGAAAAATTTAAAGAGAACATGATAAGAGTGTTCTTGAATCAAACATGAATAATTTCTGAATACGTTATATTTTTAGTAGAACGAATGAATATTTAAATGAACAGATGAATTTATATTATTTATATTGTAGTAATAATTCGGTAGAGACAGACCATCATTATTTGAAAGATTAGGATTTGCAGTTGTCATTCTACAATAGAAAATTGCAACCTTTTATATTTTAACTGTTATGGTCCAGGTTGGGACCAAGGAAGAACAACACGAACACAAGAGTAGAAATAACGACGATATATTATACGAAATAATATTTTTCCTCTTCGGATTATTCATCAAAGGCTCTGTAAATTTTCTTTTCCTGGTTGGTTTCCGCGGTTCTGAAATTGCTTGAGGCCTTTGCATATTGAATGTGTCAAATATTGTTTCCATTACTTCCTCCTCTTCCTGAGATAGACCGTTAGAATCTTCTAACAGTCTCTTTCTGGTCTGATTTAAGTGCCTTTTATGCGAGAACTTCGGACCCTGAATTATGTAAATCACGTTCCCGATTCCTTTCTCTATTGTACCTGGCTCCCAATAGGATGTGTTGTTTTTGAACATTTAAAAAAAATCTTTCTCCCCTGGGTAAAATTCTCTTTTTGGTACAAATGACGTTGGTGATTGCTTTGTCTGTTTTGGCAGTAATTTGTCGATTACCAATTTAATTTTTCGGGCGAACATTACTTCCGCCGGCGATAATGCCGATGGCGTAGTAGCGTTCGGTGTAATTCTATACACTTGCAAGAATTGATGTAAAGCCTTTTCTGTTGGAACGTCATAAGCTTTCCTTAGTGCTCTTTTTAATGTATCTACAAACCTCTCCGCTTGCCCAATTGATATTGGGTGATATGGCGGCGATTGATGTGAAAAGTTTCACAAAATTCTTGAAAATCCGCAGATGTAAATTGAGTCCCATTATCGGTGACTAAACAATCAACCACACCGAAACGAGCAAACAGCTCGTGACGACAATATATTATTGTCGCAGAGGTAGCTTTTCTACAACGAAATACTTCTGGCCATTTGCTGTAACTGTCTACTAAAATCAAGTAGTAGAAACCCTCTAATGGACCAGCGAAATCTACATGGATTCTCGACCACGGTCGATCTGTCTTAGGCCATGGCTTATTAATGATCGGAGGTGCTTTGGCTGCTAAGGAACAGCTTTTGCATTTGTCCACCATATGTATAACATCTTGATCCATGTTTGGCCAGTACACGTATCTTTGCATTAAGGATTTCATCCAGTTCTTTCCTGGGTGGCCCATGTGAAAGTCCTTGAGGATTCGTCTTTGTACCGTCTTCGAGATTATTACTCTTTCATTATATGGCAGAACATTATCGCATAACGAAAAACTGTCTGATATATACTTATTTTTTTCTACAATTTTTTTTTCGTTTCCTTTATAAATTCGTCATTCACTGCTTCGTTTCTTATTCCCTGTAATATGACATAATGATGTTCTCATACTTTCCTCATATCGTAGAGCTGCAATTACGGAATCTTCTAATGGCTCCGTTTCCTTTGGTATTAGTCTCGAAAGACCATCTTCATGCCTGATTTTGTTTGATGGAAGATACTCTAATTTAAAGTTATAGTTTAATAAAAACGTCCCACAGGTAGACCTTTCTTTGATCCAAATATTGTCAATAACGGCTTTTGTTCCGTCTGTAAGGTGAAAAATCTGCCGAAAATATATCTGTGAAATCTCGTAAACGCAAAAATAATCCCCAGCCCTTCTTTTTCGATTTGTGGGTAATCTTGTTCGGATGGTAGAAACGTTCCTGACGTATACGCGATGGGTTTTAGTGCCCCATCCGGCATTTTATGAAGTAAACCTGGCCCAACACCATAGGCACACGTGTCACTCGCGACTATTATTTTTAATTTTGGGTCATAATGCGCTAAAAATAAATCTGCTGTTAGAGTCTTAATGATTTTGTCGAACGTTTTCTGACATTTATCTGACCTTCCCAACCTTTTTCCTTCTTCAACAATTCGTTTATGGCTGCACGTAATTTGTGCATGTTAGGAATAAATTCTTGATAATAATTTACTAAGCCCAAGAAACTTTGTAATTCTGGTAAATTTTTTTGGAGCCGGCATTATTTTTTTATTTCTGGTCTTCTTTCTTCTTCGTCCATAATATAGCCCAGATATTTTATCTCCTTCATAAATAAGTCACATTTATTTTCCTTTAAACATAAAACCATAATTTTGTATCTGCCTGAAAACCTCTTGAACGTGTTCCCAATGTTGTTCAATATTTTTGCTGTTTATCAGGATGTCATCAAGGTATGCGATCGTGAAATCCAGTCCGCCTAGCTTAGTGTCCATTATTTGCGGAAATATTGCCGGCGCGAACTTGATCCCGAATGGTAATCTCTGGAACTTATATAATCCTTTATGTGTGTTTATGCACAACAACCTCCAGCTTTCCTCATCTCATGGTACTTGTATGTATGCTTCGCTCAAGTCTATCATTGAGAAAATCTTCCTCCGTTCAACTTTGTGAAAACTTCCTCTGGACTAGGGAGAGGCTAGTGATAATCTTTAATCGCTTCATTCAATCACGTCGAGAAATCAGCGCATACTCGTATCTCACCCGGATTCTTTTTCATGTAAACCGTAGGTGCGGCCCATTGACTATATTCCACCTTTGTCAATATACCGGTTTTCACGAGTCTATCCAACTCTTCGTCTATTTTTTTCTAATGATGCGAAAGGTACATTTCTTTTCTTCTCGAAAATGGGTACAACATTTTCTTTTAGTTCGATTTTGGCCGCCATTTTTTACACCTCCCGAGGCCGGCTGAAAATACATCGGGGAAACTTTCCTTCAATTTTCTCTGCCTCGGTCGATAACCTTTCCACTTTTTGTCAGAACGTATTTATCGGTAAATCCCAGAGGTCAAATTTCTGCATCCAGTCAGTTCCAAATAAACTTTCCGTATTTTTGAGAACATACATCTTTAATTTCTTTGTCATCCCGTTTAACATCACATTTGTTATAATCTCCTCCTCAAATTTAACTTTTCCTTCTGATACTGACCTGGCTTATTTATCTGTTCTCAACATGGTTGTTTTTTTTTAAATTTCTTCCACGTCTGTAAGTTAATAATGGTTAAATCTAAACCCGAATCTAATTCTAATCTGACTTTTTTATTTAACATATCTACTTGTACGTATTTTCGTATATTTATCCCGTCCACTTGGTCAGTTCTAGTGACTCTTACTCGGCTTTTGTTTCTTTCTTTGTTCTACAGTGCGAACTTTTATGTCCCACTTTATTGCACGACAGACAAGTCTTATAGCGGTATGGACAATATTTGTACCAATGCAAAGTCCCACAGCGATGGATGGTGGTTTCGTCTGCGGTTTCATTTGACTTTTTGTAGTAACATAATTGGTTTGGTTTGTTTTTGATGAGGGAGAAAATCATGTTTGTCATTGTACTTTTCGTATGTAAGCGACGCCAGACTCTTGTATATCTTTCGAGTCCTTTTTTACGCTTATACATCTCTGACAGTCCTCAGCCAATTTTTGTATCGTCAATTCTGGTTCCTTCTCAAGTTTTGTTAGAATTCTCCGTCTGATCTCTGCATCTTTAGTCGAAACCAGGCGTTGGACGAATATCAAACATTTAAAATTGTCAGGTCTGAGTTCAGATATCTTAAAGTCATCACAGTGCTTGTTTACTATGGAAGCGAATGTTATATAGTCTTCGCTATCCTTTTTTGTTAAATTTAAACATGTCCATCTTTTGTGAAATAGTGAAGTGTTCGGACTAAATAATTCCGTTAAAAGATTCACGCCTTCCTTGAAAGTCAACTCATTCGTTTTCCTAGGTAGGATGTAGTCTATGAATTTAGTGTATTCGCTTGACCCCAGTTTCCTCAGTAGTAGACGTACTTTTTTCGCGTCTGACTAATTCCCGCAATCAAACTCATAGGAAACTTCATATTTTCTGAAGGAAGCCACGAAGGTTTTGTTTTTGATAGAGCTCCATATAGCATTTTGCGAGAATGCCGCTTCATTTCCAGAATTTTGTCCTTTATTTGTTACTGTCCGTAATAGTTCGAGTTGATTCTCTTCGTTTTTCTGTTGAATATCAAATAGTTTTTCTTCGTTTTTCTGTTGAATTCCTATTTGTTTTTCTTCGAGCCTAGTCTGTCTTTTCTCATTTTTTTGTTGCTGCTCGAATGCATTTTCATTAGTTCCAAAATGGTTGCCTTAAAGTCTTCCATGTTTACACCGTAATTTTGTGTAACGATTTTTCCTTTTTTTCTCGTTGTAGACTTCAGGTCTTTGTCACCTGTTGTTCTGGAACCTTAGTACGAAAAAATGTCCTACGTAGAATTCGATTCTGTTCTGGCTGACAGGTAAAATTCGTATCTTCGTTACCATTGTTAAGGTTGGTGTCCAAAAAATATGTTTTTTTGTTTTTATTTTCGCGTAGAACGTTTTTAGATTCTCCTCGTAGAATTCCTTTCTTCAATATTCTCGTTGCCACTGTTATGGTTCAGGTTAGGACCAAGGAAGAACAACACGTACACAAAAGTAAAAATAACGGAAATATATTACACGAAATAATAATACAAGATGTGGAAGGCGTTAGTATGACTGTCAGTCTGGTTTGGAGTGAACTACTATCGGCTCGACTCGATTCGTCCCTCTCTCTTCAGAGGCCTAGCATGCATAGTGTTATGAAGAGTTCATTCTGTAGTTAAAGGTAAGGACCCATAACATTAACAACTGTTGAAATTTTAATCAATTTTAGAAGCAATGTAATATTTAGTTATTGAAGCGAGTATAGCTCTAAATCCCGTTATAAACTCAACACAAATATAGACCTTAAGGCTTTCCTTTAAACTCAAGTATAGATTATGAAGATGATTCTCTAGATATGAATGAAGTATAAACCTGACCGTAGACTCAAGTATATAATCAACCTAGTTTTACCTATAGATTCAAGTGTAAATACGAATAATGCTTACCTATTGAGGTATAGACACAAATAATGCTTACTTATATTATAGCAATAAACATGAATAATTATAACCTATAAGCTAATGTACAAATGCTACTAAGACTTGTAGATCTGATTAATAGACACCATCAGTATTTAACTCTACACACAATCAATACGCACAGCCAATGTTTTTATATAAAGAATCAGTACAAAGCCAAAGAAGGTTTACTTATAAACATATGGGTCATTTCGCACAAAACTAAGGATGATTCTGAACATGATTTACCTAAAGACACAAGTATAAATCTCACGAATTTTCGCCTATATTCTTAATTTCTAACAGGACTAATATTCAACTATAAAATTAAGTATAAATATCATTTATATTTTATTTGTAGACTATAATAATAAAGAGAATTTGAAATTAACCAATGAAAAATGTTCAATATGTAGGAAATTCCAGCAGTTTATTTATTCCTGTTAATGTATATATAAATGCGACTTATCGATATAGCTTTTCATATTTTCATATTCAACGAAATATTTATCTAAACACTGTTAATCAATGAGATATTCGCAGGGCTAAGGATCTCATGCCTTCGTTTACGATGCCAGATTTACCGAATTCCGCAGTATGCCATTACGGAGGAGGTTTCGCTCTGATGAGTTGAACATCTTGGTGTTCACGTAATACGCAATTAGTAATTAAACATACGTCTTCTTCTTAATTATATATATATATATATATATATATATATATATATATATATATATATATATATATATATATATATATATACCTATAATTACAAGTACAGATATAAACGCACATACACATAAATACATACACATTCTGACATATACATACATATATATACACATAAACATATATCCATATACATACACACACATATACATGTATCCCTACATACATACATAAACATATCCATACATACATAAGTACACGTAAATAGAAATATACATACACAATACATCTGGACATGTATATACATATACATATATATATATATATATTTTACTCTCCTTCCTCTTCACCTCTTTTTTACCTTCCTACATTTTATATATACAAAAAACCTTACTTACATATATATACATATATATACATCCAGTAGTACAAACACACATACATACACACAAATACATACGCACATACACAGACGCGAACAACACAGTATAGGTACACCAATACACACTCATATCGACAGGATGACCATCAGGTAATAAAAGTAATAACCTATTAAATTTACAGTGACATATTATTATCATTAAAAATATTACAACCCCTATAATAAGTTAAATTTGTAAAGGTGTTTACAGTTAATTGTTAGGACATATCTTTGATTTCAGAATGGGTCTTATTTTTAAAACTAATTATTTCAAATTTTCGTTAAGACATAGATAACATGGAGAATATAGGGATTTACATGTCCGGGATTTCTTGATTAATTTCCATCCAACAGTAAGTATTTTTTCTTTTCTTTTAGACTCCAAAAATACTTTGATAATGAAGTCATGTACTTATAATTACTGTAAGTAAAACATTGCATATGCCCCCGCCAACGTTCCTTGAATGGATTCATGGTGCTACCAATGTAATTTAATAGCTATTATAACATTACTTCGTTACCATTTTTTTAAAATTCTCGTATACTTGTATATTGATTGGTCATTCCAGCTTATGTAACAGCGTTTCCCCTTGCGAGGGGGGGTAATTAATTTGCATCTTTTAAAACCTTTTATTCTACATTCAACATCATCACTTGATAAGACACCAGAAGTGTTGAAACGAAATTTTTGGAGTGATTTTATAACATATATATATTATAATTTTGAAATAAATAATTATATATGTATGTATATATATATATATATATATATATATATATATATTTAAACATGATAATGCGTTAATACCTATGTTCAAAGTGTTCATATTTTGATATACCATGCTTATGATATGAAACAGTATTCTGCCACGATATAGCATTCCTAAAAACTACATTTGAAGAAAAGCATGAAACATATTGTCGACACTCGGCGTTGAAAACTGTTTCCATTCTTACACACACCCAGACACACGCACACATATATGGTGATTTTCCAAGCGTAATTGTGGCACAAGGCCGAAAGTATGGGGCAATTGTGATCGAACTCTCTACTTAGTCGTAATTGTTCTAACGAGACAAGCTTGCTAACCATTACACCGCCTCGAAGTGCTTCTCTCTCTCTCTCTCTCTCTCTCACACACACACACACACACACACACACACACACATATATATATATATATATATATATATATATATATATATATATATGTATAAACAACAGGTTTCATTTCTGCTGTTAATTACTATAATATGAGATGATTGTATAATAAAGAATTAGTGCTTGTTCCGACATCTTTAGAAGGAATCATTTCTTCAGAAAAATGCCCAGTCAATTTCGGCAGCTTACATCCAGATTTACCCTTCTTTTCCGGCAGCAATTTCTCGGTTTCAATCGCCTAATTTATCGAGTAATTTCACACAAATCTGTTTGCTTATTTGGGAGTGTTTTCGTCCGTCATTTGGAGTCCAGTTGTTAACGCCGACTGAAGTTATCAACACCTCCAGGCGTTGCCCCCAGCATACGCCTGAATATTTATTCTATTTGTTCAGATGTATAAGCTCTTCATTTCTCAACTGAGAAAGCAGGGAATATCGCTGCAAGTTATGCAAATCAAAAATTATTTTCAATTATTTTACTTTTTTATTTTTTATTTCTTTGTTATTTCTTTCATTTCCTATTTTTTCCTTTCATATTTTACCACTGCTTCCTCTTCTTTGTTTCCTCTCGTTCTCTCTACGTTTTAGTCTTCGTTTGTATGCTTCAATTTCGCTTCTATTTCACTTCCATTTTCTCTTCTTCTTCTTCTTCTTCTTCTTCTTCTTCTTCTTCTTCTTCTTCTTCTTCTTCTTCTTCTTCTCTTTCTTTGCTTTCCATCTTTCTTTTCTTTTTTTTCGTTGCTTTTCCTCATATTTAAATCGTCTACATATTCCTGATTTGTTCTTTGATTTGCTGCTTTTATTCAACTTGTTTTTCTTCTTCGGCTTCATTTCTCTGGCGTGATTTCTCACGGGTGTTTCTTGCTTTTCCTTCGTCTTTTTTATTCCTGTTCTCCTTTTTCGTATTTGTTTTCATCATCCATTGTTTTGCCTTCTGTTTGTCCTTCGATTTTATATTTTACTTCGTTGTTTTATTTACAGTAACTTGCTTCTTTTTATGTTGCTGTTTCCCTTATATTTTCCTTCTTTTAATTTCTTCTTTTATTCGTATTCACATCAATTAATATTTAAGTAAACCAATATATATTTATTTTGTTTTTCTTAAAACCCTTTCTTTCGGCGCTAGCAAAATGTTTCTAACATTTTCCCTCTTGCTACTTTTATACTTTTATTGTACCATGATTACGAATACATATAATTGGTTATTCCCAAAATGAAATTAAAATGTACTTATTCTAATAAAACCCAATGCAGAAATAATCTCGGTGTTCATAATCATTCTATGATTTATTATTACATTTTCTTTCTAGTAAATTGAAATAGAATTGTAAATCCCTTTCCTATTTGATAGAAATGCATTGTAACGGTGCCAATATTATTACGGATCTTGGTTTTTATTATAAAGTATTGAAATATGCCGTAGATTTAAGGTCAATGAAATGAATCCTACCTTCATTCCTTTATGTAATAAAGATATCCTAAAATCATAAGCTCTTAACTGACTGATCTAACTCATATTTGCAATATTCTGTACATGTGTGTAAATCTCTACGTTGCTGTACGTATATAATTTATATTTGCAATTTTTATTTTGTTTTAATAATTTTAATAATTTCATCCCAATCAAGACGATAATAACACTGAGACTTCAGATCTTACTGAGACTGAAAGATAACGAAGAGACTTTAGTGAGGAGAAATTACAATAAAATAATAAGATTCAGTAAAACAACAAATGGCTATTAACTTTGCATTTAACTTTTCGAAAATCGTAGGTAGCATGGAAGAGAAATACAGATCGATTTATCCAGGTTGCCAAGTTTCTTTGAGGATTAAACGGTGTACATACATTTGCTTATCAACAGATTTCTTTTGCTTATCTCCCAAGATTTACTGTTTATCTTGCATCTGTCACTTGCTAAACGTAATATTAAACTCTGAAGAGCGTCTCTTCCTCTTTTTTAGGCGTGCCACCTTATCTAGCGGAACATAACAACAAGATTTGAATCACAAATTCCAATAAAACTTTTGATTACGTTGACAGATATTAATGCTTCCTTTCATATGAATTGAAAATAATAGGAACTTCTTTAACATTTTAAAGATAAAATTGAGTCATGCTAAAACTTATACTTGCCTATCCTTTATAAATCATGTCGGGTAAATATCTAACTTAACATTTTAAAATTTTAATAAAACCTTACATGGAAATCATGAATATATTTTTACATATGACGTTGAGGTAAAAGCAGTTAAAGTTTATCTTGCTGATTGTAAACATGTCTCGTAAAAAAAGAAAAAGATTTCTTTCGCATTTTCATAACTTCCACAGAAAAGCGCGTTGAAGATGTCTCTTTATACAACATAACGCTTTTGCAGAAATTTCTCGATGCACGTTGTTTCCACAATGCGATTTTTCCAGAACATTTTTGTGTTAGCAAATATCTAATACATTGATAAAGAATATTTCATGCGTGTCGTTTCTGATCTACGTAAATGTAAAACATTGGCTTCTTCAAAAATGCGATTACCATGTGCCCAGTAAATTCATCTGATTTACTATCATTTCTCGTACAATCCGGAAAGATCCTGTAGAAATTTTACTCATCAAATTAGCTAAATATAACAGGAATTCATAATGGAAATTACCGCGTGTGAACATCTTGCTCATTTAGAAATAGATAGGATTTCGTTTAGGTTCTGGCTTAAAATTAATAAAAATATTGATAGTACGAGAGTGTCATTCAATAAATAAGTTGAATTTTTCGGTATACGGACTTCTAATACAGATGGAAGCTTACTCTATTTTATTGTTTGTTTTGTTTTACTTCTTTTTCACATGGATTTAATTTCTTTTGCAGATTAAAAAAAAACTTTGAGAGTTTTGGCGATTAACAAAGATGGCCGAACAACAAGCATGCTCCAGGATTTAACAGCGGTCAGTTATCAAGGGATTTTCAGTTAAAAATAATTCTGCTTCCGTTGAATTGTTTCGTTCTTTTTTTTAAGACTTGACATGAAAAATGTAATAATTCGTTTCAACATTTGGAAATAAAATCTGATGATCCGCCGTCCTTTAAAAGGGCTGTGGTGAAATAATTTATTATATGGAACCTTAAAGTGGTCTGTTTTTATTTAAATTATTAGCTCTGATTTACATTGAGCTCTCTGGATTTTATCCTCCTTGGGTCTACCCATACGGATTACCTAGTTTTTCGTAAACTAAATATATATATATATATATATATTCAGTATAGGATAGGTGTATTCGGAATAAATACCAATAACCAATAATTAATATACTTAAAAGAGTGCTCAATACAGAGTAGAGCAGATATAATTAATTATTTTAAAATACACCCACTTCCGAAGCTTTTGCGTAGCAGGGGTTGTTAATATCTTTTTTTTTTCTTTGGATCTATTTCCAAAGTTTCTGTAAATTTTCTTTTTCGAGACTATTTTCTTGGTTCTGGCATTGTTTGCGGTCTTTTTATATCAAACGTATCGAAAATCGTGTCCATTACCTCTTCTTGAGGTGGACCGTTAGCGTCCTGTAACAGTCTTTTCCTTATTTGGTTCACGTGTCTTCTGTGTGAGATTTTTTGTCCCTGAACTATGTAAACCATCTTGCCAGTTCTTTTCTCAATTGTGCCTTGCTCCCAGTAAGATGTGTTAATTTTATAGGCTTTTGAAAAAACCTTTTTCTCCTGGGAGAAATTTTCTTTTTTGTCGCATAGGACTGTGTTACTGGTTTTGTTTTACTTGGTATCAATTTATCAAATGCAGATCTGATCTTTCTAGCAAACATCACTTCTGATGGTGATAGTGTTGATAGTGTTGCATTATTGGCATTATTCGATATACCTGAATAAATTGCTGTAGTGCTTTCTCCGTAGGCACATCGTAGGCTTTTCGTACCGCTCTTTTGAGTGTATCAACGGATCTCTCCGCCTCCCCATTTGATCTTGGGTGATAAGGGGGGGATTTTATATGTGTTACTTGATAAATTTCGCAAAACTCTTGGAAGTCTGCTGACGTGAATTGCGTTCCATTATCTGTGACTAGGCAATCCACTACACCAAACCGAGCGAATAGTTCGTGGAGGCAATTTATGGTCGTTTCCGAAGTAGGATTTTGCAACGAAACACCTCCGGCCATTTACTATAGCTATCCACTATGATTAAATAGTAGAAACCATCAATTGATCCTGCATAATCTACGTGTATTCTTGACCACGGACGATCAGTCTCTGGCCATGGCTTATGTAGGATTGGCGGTGCTTTGGCTGCTAAATTACAACCCTTGCACATTTCCACCATCTGAGTAATATCCTGGTCCATATTCTTCCAATATACATAGCTTCGCATTAGCGACTTCATTCTATTTTTACCAGGATGTCCCCTGTCGAAATCCTTTAAGATTCGCTTTTCTAATGTTTTGTGATTTACAACCCTTTTGTTGTAAACTAACACATTGTCGCATAGAGAAAAGCTGTCCGAAATTTGCTCATTTTTGTCTGCTATTTTTGCTTTTGTTTCATTAATAAATTCGTCGTTTTTGGCTTCATTTTTTATGTCTTGCAATGTGACTGGGATGTTTCTAACTGTACAACATAGTACTGTCCTGATATCTTCTTCGTTTCTTAAGGCTGCGATTATCATATTCTCCAATGGCTCTGTCTTTGTTGGTATAAGTCTCGACAGACCATCCGCATGCCCGATCTTTGTCGTTGGTAAATATTTCAATCTGAAATTATAGTTCAGATGAATTGTTCCCCATCTAAGTAACCTATTTGCAGTGTAAACCGGTAGACCTTTTTTTCGAACCGAAAATTGTCAGTAACGGTTTGTGATGCGTCTGCTGACTAAATTGTCTACCATAGATGTACCTATGAAACCTCGTGACAGCAAAGGTAATCCCTAGATCTTCTTTCTCTATTTGTGAATAATTTTTCTCCGCTGGTATAGAGTTCGGGAAGCATGTGCGATGGGTTTTATTGTTCCATCTAGCATTTTATGTAATATACACGCTCCGACTACGTAGGCACTAGCGTCACTTGCTACAATAATTTCTAGTTTGGGATCGTAGTGTGCCAAAATAAATCTGAAGTTAACGTTTTGATTATTTCGTCAAATGCTTTTTGGCATTGATCTGTTCACTGCCAAACTTTTTCTTTCTTTAGCAGCTCGTTCAGTGGTACGCGAAGTTTATGCATGTGAGGTAGGAATTCCTGGTAATAACTTACTAATCCTAGAAAACTTTGTACTTCTGTTATGTTCGGCACTGGTATTTTTCTTTTATTGCTGTTGACCTTTCAGGGTCTGGTCGTCTACCTTCTTGATCTATTATATGGCCAAGGTATTTGATTTACTTCATGAAAAAATCGCACTTATTTTCTTTTAACTTAATTCCAAAAGGTAATCTTTGGTATCTGTACAGTCCTTTGTGTGTGTTTGTGCATAGTAGTTTTGAACTTTCCTCATGAACTGGAATTTGCAGGTACGCCTCATTTAAATCAATGTTTGAAAAAAAATTCCGCCATTTTATTTAGTGAATATTTCTTCTGGACTGGGTAGTGGATAGTGGTAGTCCTTTATTGTTGCGTTCAAATCAGTAGAAAAATCAGCGCAAACTCGAATTTCTGCTGATTTCTTTTTGATGTAGACCGTCGGAGCAGCCCATTTACTGTATTCTACTTTTGTCAATATGCCAGTGTTTTCGAGTCTGGTTAATTCTTGATCATTTTTAAAAAATTGATGCAAACGGTACGCTCCTTTTTTTTCTTGAAAATGGGCAGAACGTTATCCTTTACTTCGATATTTGCTGCCATTTACTTACATCTTCCTAGGCCTGCTGAAAATACTTCGGGGAAACTCGTTTTTAATTTCTCTTTTAATTTTTCTGCCTCGGTTGGTAAGCTTTTTACATTTTGGCAGTACGTACTTATAGGTAGATCCCACAGTTCAAATTTTTGCATCCAGTCCGTTCCGAATAGGTTTTCGGTATTTCTTAAGACATACATTTTTAGTTTTTTCGTCATTCTATTAAATGTTACATTAGTAATTACTTCTCCCTCAAATTTTATCTTTCTCCCCGTAACTGATCTAGCAATTTTATCCGTTTTTAACATGGCAGGTTTGTTCAGGTTTCTCCATGTTTGTAGATTTATTATAGTTAAGTCTGATCTTTCTCTTTTGCATTTCAACTTGTACGTATTTTATTATGTGAGTGTCATCTGCTTCGTCAGACCTCGTAATTCTTATTCTACTTTTGTTTTCTCTTCTAAACCAGCAATGAGAACTTTTGTGGCCTATTTTTTGCATGATAGACAGGTTTTAAAACGAGATGTACAGTCTTTAAACCAATGCCAAGTCCCACAACGATAGCATGGACTGGGTGGTGACTTTTTTTTATATTGATTTTTAGAATTACAAAATTTTGTTTTACCTTTTCTTGAGGGGGGGGGAATCGATTTGGTTTGTTTGTGAGGAGGGTAAGTTGGTTTGTCTTCGTACTTTATGTATGTGTTCTATGCCAGGTTTTTCTATGTCTTTTGAGTCTTTCTTCACACTGATGCATCTTTGGCAGTCTTCAGCTAGCTTTTGAAGTAACAAATTTTGTTCACTCTCCAATTTAGTAAGGATTCTGCGTCTCATTTCCGCGTCTTTGGTTGAGACCAGACCATGGACATAAATTAAGCATTTGAAATTGTCCGCGCTGAGTTCTGAAGTCGTCACAATATTTATTAACAATGGATGCGAAAGTTATGTAATCTTCGTTGTCCTTTTTTGTAAGGTTCACGCATTTCCATCTTTTGTGGAATAGTGAAGTATTATAGCAGAAAAGTTCTGTTAGCAGTTTAATGGCTTCTTTAAACGTTAACTCACTTGTTTTTCTTGGAAGGATATATCTACGAATTTGGTATGTTCGCATGTGCCTAATTTTCTTAGTAATAGACGTACTTTACGTGCGTCTGACCAATCTTTGCAGTCAAATTCATATAGATCTTCGTACCTTCGGAAATAATTTGCAAAATTTTTATCTTCGTCGGGTGCTTGCTTGAAATCTTTGATAGTACTCCAAATAGCGTCTTGTGAGAGAACTGTTTCGTTCTCGGATTTTTGCTCCGTATTTGACATTACACGTAGCAATAATTCTTGCAATTCCAAATGTTTCTGTTCGTTTTTTTTTGCTGCTGTTGAAATTGGATTTAGCTAAGTTCCACAATGGTTGACTTAAAATCTTCCATGTTGACGTATTTTTGTGTAACCTGATATTCTGTGACCTGTGTCCGTAAAGAAAAATTATTTTGTTGTCAGTGAAATTTGATATCCAAAAAGAAAATTCTTTTCATTTTTTTCTTTGTGTGTTCGCGTAGAACTAGTTTTTTTTAGAAATCTCGCGTTGAACTTGTTTTTTTTTTGTTTGTTTTTTTAGAGTTTACTCGTAGACAACTGTTATGTGCGACTGATAGCAAAAAAAGCTATGTCCTCCGCGTAGAGAATTTGTTTTTCTTTTGGGAGTTTTCCAGGTCGCCACTTGTTTTGTGCGACGTATAGCAATAAAGTATGTCCTCCACGTATAGAGTTTGTTTTTCCTTGGGGTTACCTCGTCGCCAATGTTATGGTCCAGGTTCCTTGTACTACGTTGATGCGCCAAGGTAGAACCAATGAAGAATAACTCGAACACAGGTATGGAATAACACAGATATATTACAAATAGGAATATATATAAAGAAGTAGAAAGTGTTAGTAATAACAATCAGGTTAGGTTAGAGAGAACTATGTTGTCTCGAAGTATCACTATTCCAATGTCTTACAGTAATCGTCTGAAGCGACTCTGTCTCTGACTGATTCACACTACTGCTTTCTCTTGAGGCGCAGTATTTATGGTGTACTGGATAATCCATTACTATTATGGGTAAGGTCCCATGACACGAATTAACCCAAAACTGAAGGTGGAAGAGGTGTTTTTTTTACAATTCCAATTGTAAAATATTGCGTAAATGAATGCAACGAACCCGATGTGAATTGAAACTCGGTTCTCCTCTTAACAATTCGGAATTATCATCGATTATATTACCTACACATCCAATCTTACAGTACCTGATATTTCCAAGCGGTCACCCATCTAGGCTCGACGTTGCTTATCTTCGGTGATTTTATGGGAACCGGTGTTTCAACGTGATATGTCCGTAAGCATTCATCCTGAGAAATGGTTTACAAAGCAAAACTCGATAGTTCCTCCCCACGCATACACATGTGTCCAAGACATGACGGGGTGTATCTGCGGTGGTTTGAACTGGTGTAAATAAGGAATGTAGCGCGTAAGAATATTTTCCATGGAAATAACGATTGGGTAGCAATAGGCTTGTGACGATTCATCTGTGGGGAAGGTGTTGTTCAGAGGAAATAATTCATCAGCCACAAAACCGTGTCAACGCTTTTTCCCTCTATCGAGCCGGAAAGTGAGTATTATGCAGCTCCATATTAATAAATAATACAAAATCAATATCCCAATTACGAAATCTCTTACAAAATGAAGATAAATTAAGAATACCAAAGTATGAATCGAAAATCTTGCTTTTCTAAAGTTTATTTCAAGAAAATTCAATGTTTTTGCTTGTAGGAAATTCAACAGATTTGGAGATTTCGAACTGGAACGTTCTGCATGAAATGTATCTACAACGTTTTCTGTTATATTGTTTAATAGGAATTTGTTTTAATCTATTATCAAATATATAGTTAATTACAAATACGAAAAATATCACAAAATAATGTTAGCTAATTAATCATATTTCTGCATTAGTCTGAAGTCAGATGACATAAAATCAAGTTCTGTTCCATATACTTCTAAAGTCGATAAAGAACTTTAAATATTTTCTATTTCAAACCAGATACCGTTAATCAATTTTATTAAACATATTTCTTAACTTTCATCAATTGCTACTCCTGGAACCAATGCTTTCGTTCTGATCGCGAAATACTGACTGTTAAGTATTGAGGATCGAACTTAATGAACGCTTTTTATTGTCGCCTTGTGCCAAACTAATTATAGCTTAGTTTATAGCAACATCAAAAGTTCCCGAAAGAGTATGTCATGCATCCAAATAGCAACATTGCATGTCAAGATACCTCACCATTGCATATTGTAACCCCTACAATTAAAATTAATAATGCAAAACCAGAGTTTTTTTTCCGTATGTAGTATAGTCATTAATATCGTCACAATGTCAATAAAGTACTAATGATAATAATCAGTAAAAAGCTGCTACCTGGGCAGCGATAAATTTGTATTTGGTTATTCGACCGGTAACAAGAGAAATCAATATCAACAGCAATTGCCTCAACCTAGGCACGCAAAGTTCTCTTTATATGTAATGCTTTCTTTTCGCAACCAACCAGCAGTGGGAAAATAAACAGAATTAAAAAGGTAAAATGTGTCCCAATTAAAGAAAGTATATTGACAGTCAATAGAATGACCATATTAACAGTGAAGGAGATTAATAGGTCTTTTGTAAATAACAAAAAGAATGATGATTCCATTTAAATTTGAACCAACTGAATTATCTGCGTTTTGCATTGAATTAGTGGAGAAATGTTGGATTAAGTAAATTAATGAAGAAGTAGTTTATATTGAAAATATAGTTTTGTGTAGAATAAATGCTTTTTTATCGTTAAGATATGGACTTGCTGTTGCAGTAACATATCAATAGACTGGATTAGGTTGGCAGATTTAACAGCATATCAAAGCCAGCAAAGGCGCACAATGTAGAAAACTCTTTTGTATTAAGTGCATGAGTAACCAATGGTTGGATTTATACTTAATTCTGTATAGGCAAACGTTGATAGGATTTAGACGTGATTATGTATGTAAACATTAATCGAATTTATGCCAAAGTCTAAGGATAAAAAAACTGGTCAGATTATTAATTCTATAGGTAAACATTGGGCAGGTTTATTATTAAGTTTCTTTGCTCCAATTTATCCTTGATTTTATAAGTAGATATTGGTCGGTTTACGTTTAAATCTATCTGTGTATTCCTTGATCTGGAATAGACTAGCCTCTGTGGGTAAACGTTAGTGTTGTTTATATTTGATTTTATATGTAACAATTGGTCATATGGATGCATAAGTCAATAGTTAAATATTGTCCTTATAGATATATACTGATTGAATCACATTTAATTCCATAGGTAAACATTGATATGGTGCATACTTGAGATGTTTGGTCAGAAATGGTCGGATTACTACGTGAATTTATAGGTAATCTATCTATCTATATATCTATCTATCTATCTATCTAGCCATCTGACGATCTGCCTAAGTGAAACCTTGGTAGGTTTGTCTGGCTCATTAGGTTTGACTATATATATATATATATATATATATATATATATATATATATATATATATATGTATATATATATATATATATATATATATCAGAAAGAGGTTATAGTAGTTCCAACGAGAGACAAGTGTGTATATTAAAAAGAAGAGAGAAACTGCAAACGTTTTCGGTTGTAATGTGGATGTTTTGTTTTTTTTAATATTATGTTTTAGTTTCCATAATTTTGCTACAGATGTTTCCGGTCTCTTGACCGTCATCAGGCAAATTAATTAATTTTTTCTCTTTTATGTTATTCGATGTTAAATATTCTCGATATGAGACATTCTCCTTTTGTGTACTAGTCACCCAAATGTCTTTCTTGAGCACGTGTAGCAAAATTATGGAAAATAAAGCATATTTTTTTTAAAATCATCCACATTACAACCAAAAACGTTTGCAGTTTCTCTCTTCTTATATATATATATATATATATATATATATATATATATATATATATATATATATATATATATATATATGTATATATATATATATGTGTGTGTGTGTGTGTGTGTGTGTGTGTTTGTAATGGAAGAGTTTATGGTCCTCCCTACGAGAAAAAGTGTATATTTCAAAGAAAAAAAGAGAAAAACAATAATAATAATAATAACATATATATATATATATATATATATATATATATATATATATATATATATATATATATATATATATATATATATATATATATATATATGTCTACCAAATTACAAAATTACAAAAAATTCTCACTTGTAATAATTGAACTTTAGCGTTGCGATTTGCACGCTCCAACACTACAGCCGTTAATAAATAGCTCATTCTTAAAAACATCTTTCGGTCAGAAAAACACATTTATTTCGTCTTCAAGGTTTTATTCTAAAGGAAAAAATACAGGCCGAAGATGAATGCATGAAGCAGTTGAAAGTACTAGCTATATTAAATAATACACAATATCCATTTTATACATAAGGATCAGTAGATTAGGGTTAGGGTTAGCGTTAATTATATTAATTCAGTGGATTATTAGTAGTATAATGCTTATAATTATGTCTACTAGCGTAGGGATTTCGCCAATAATTGCATTAATATTGCTAATTGATTCAAGGTATGATTAACTCTTTGTAATATGAAATTATATGCTGCCCATATATATATATATATATATATATATATATATATGGGGAAAGAGTATATATACGCATACTGGCAAAAATACGCGCACATACAGACTCACACGCACAATACACAGAAATGAAGGAAGAAATGAAAAGTTACACGATGACATAAAAAGGTAAGAACAAATACATCCTCCTTCCTTTCCCTTTCCCTGACCAAAGTTAATAGTTTTTTTTACCCTTCAAGCAGTCAGAGATGTATTCAGACGACTACCACTAAGCACAAATGACAAGGGTTAAATGATTTAACATAGAGAAGGAAATATTCGTTTTAAATAATATCTGGAAATAACCTTTCTTCGTCTAATGAAGGTCACAAGAACCGAAGCACATATACCAAAATCAGGACACTCATTAGACAACTGTAAATGTATATTGATAGACTCGGGTTGTAGTACAACATACACACGAGAAAAATAGAAATACTGGATTTTAAAATTAGACACATATAAACTAGGGTTAAACAAAAACTTGGGTATTTCAAATCTGTATAAATATTTAAATAGTTAAAAGATTTCTTTAGATATAGTTAAAAAACCTTTTTTTAAACAACATCTAAAATACTATCGTTAGATTTACGTTAAGAAATTCAAACATTGCTGCATTCCACATCACGTGACGTCCGCATCCCACGACGAACGCTGTAAACAAAATCCCAAATACAGTAATACAGTAATTCAATTAATTTCTGAGGAAGGACTGAGGTGGTCTGAAATATTAAATATATATAAAAACATATAAATAAATACTTCCGCAAAAAACACCCAATTTTTTTTCAGTTGTTTTATCCATATTATATATATATATATATATATATATATATATATATATATATATATATATATATATATATATATATATATATATAAATATATATATATATATATATATATATATATATATATAATGCATATTTGTGTAGTAACATTTCTTGTAAACATATTTTATCAAATATGGCAGACAAAGAAGAAGATTTAAGTATTTTTTTCTTTAGCTTGTTTTGCGTGTGAAGAAGGGATTACAAAATTTTTCCATAATTTTCATTGTCCCATACATTGACCTACTATCAATCTCACCATATTTAAACGGAACCATGATTCTGACCATTCCGTATATTGAGTGTCTAGTAGATCGTAAATAAAATTGTTTTATCTCCTTTTGGCGTAAATCCATTTCCACTTGATTATATCTTTGTATTCTGGTCACATGTCTTCTCTCCACGCTTCGTCCGCTGCATATAAATTCTCAACTTGATTGGCGCCATTTTATTCATTAAATGTTTTTAGTGTTCTGTTCGATTATTCGGAAAATGTGATTTTCTCATCAAATGCTCTAAACAGCGAAAATGTCGTGAACAATGAAGCGACTGTAAAAATATTTCATAGCCATAACTATTGTTTCCTGATTTGGATATCATCTAAATGATTGGATGTTTGGAGAATCATGATTCATTTTTATAGTGTTAAGATATAAAACCGAATATTGTACGAATTAACTTCGGTAGATGTAACGCAGTTGACTCGCTGTCAAAGTTACAATTGGTTTTCCTGTCCAAATTTAAGGAAGATTTAGGCCACACCTCTCATATAGTAAGATGATATGTTCTTCGAATTATTTCATATTTTGTAAATAAAAATAAAGGAGAATATTAGAAATATTTTTCTAATATTCAGTCAGATAACTTTCAAAGAAAGAAAATACTTGACGTCAAATATTCGGTAAAAAAGTTCTGATTAAAATTACATTGCCTACTGTTTTAACACATATTTTTATTTAAAGTGTTATATTTAGTTTATATTGCAAATAATTATATCAGTCACATGAATAATGTAATTAAAACATATTAATAATAATTAGGAGAGGGACAATAAGATTACAGTTGTCAATACAACATTACTCGCTAACTCAACTGCAAAAATCGATTAAACATGTTTGGATCACCACATCAAACGACAGCAAGCCACCATATAAAATTAGGATCAGCGCATATGCTTCATATTACGTCATTTTACAGATATGATATTAGCAATTTAGCATGATCATTACAAAGTCCGAACCGTTAAAAACGTGTAAGCACCACTTCTAACTTTTTTTTTTAATTTTAATCATTTCACTTCAAGTAAGGCAATACGGCCACTAAGACGCGTGTGAAATTACATAATTAAAAAAAGTAAGAAGAAAGAAAGAGAAGAGGGAGTAAAAAGAGAGAATATAACGATTGACATATTTGTTAAGGTCAAAGTTTACTGGGAAGCAAGTAGCCGGAAGAAACCCACAAGAGGGAAGTCCGAGATAATCCACTTTTAGCCTATAATTACGGTTAAATCTAGCAATTGCAACTGTTAAATGACTAGAGACATAGCTGCTAATCTATAACGACGGATTATTTGGTGAAGTCGAGGAAACGAAGAGGAAAGCGCATCAAAACAATTACCATGGAAATACTTATAGAAAAGCATTTACAGAAAATATTCTTTAGAAATATTCTAATGAAAAACGATGGACCGAAATATATGGAATGTTTAAAACCACTAGTTGCGTTACATACTTCCACAGGGTATAAAACTATTTTGCGATACCAGGAGACTAAATACCACTAAGTTGCCTTACATTCTACCATAGGGTATCAAGCGCTTTATACGATACGAGGAGAAATTTGGTATGAGTCTCTATTTCCCGAGGCTTTAGGTAATGGCCTGCCACTTTCTTGATTTTCTATACATGATGGGAATTGAAGTTCAGCTATTGATCCGGGAATGCTTGCTTATGTTATATAGATATATACGGGTTTTTCAAATTTCACAAAGGCGTTAAACAAATCAGGCCCAAGAGGCTAACTCGGATTGTTAACGTAAAGGCAGATACATTGTAGGCATTAGCATAGCATACAATGTAAAGTTATCATTTAATGGTAGTCTCTGGGTTCTGTTTAATATATTTTAATATAATAATAATGATAATATCTATATATATATATATATATATATATATATATATATATATATATATATATATATATATATATATATATATATATATATATATATATATGAACCTAAAGAGCCAGGTAACCCTGACGATCCGTATAGGTGAAACCTAGGTAGGTTTACCTGGCTCTTTAGGTTCATATTTAGGTTTGCTCTACGTAGTGTATTGAGCATTTTATATAGTTACTTTTGCTTTACTCGGTTTGGAGGCTTTTTTATTTGGACTCTCAGCTGGGATTCTGGGCGATTGTTTTCGCCTCAATTACATGTTCTTAGTTCTTTCTTTTTTATCCCTTATTTTTCTTTGGGCATTGGTTTTTCCAAACAAGTATAACTATTTATATTATTATCATTTCATATATATATATATATATATATATATATATATATATATATATATATATATATATATAATGATAATAACAATATACATATATATATATATATATATATATATATATATATATATATATATATATATATATATATATTATTAAAGGCTCAAACACTAATATTCCATGGTTACAATTTATTACATTGGAATCGTATATATATATATATATATATATATATATATATATATATATATGTATGTATATTGTGTATATTTCGGCAGCAATTTTTCATTAATGCATGTTTCATTAAATAATATAGGCAGGTTTTGTCTATTTATTTTAAGTAAGTTCGTTTCATATTGTCTGATAAGCTTAATCACATTATCGTTGAAAGACGAAAAAAACACCATATTGATACATGTTTAAATCCAATTTATGCTTTCGGCTTACATAAGCTACTATTAATAATGATGACAATTTCAATAAATCAAACTAGACACAGACGAAATTACAATAATACCCCGCCATTGCTGCTTGAATATGCTTAAAGTAATGACACATCGTATTTACGAGACAAGGAAGCGAAAATCGCCTGCCAGCTCGTGTCGTCATACATCTGCACACGAGAGTAAAAAACGAGAAGTATTAATATATATATATATATATATATATATATATATATATATATATATATATAATTTATATTCGGGTAGTAAAAAGCGAGAAGTATTAATATATATATATATATATATATATATATATATATATATATATATATATATATATATATAACAGATTTGCATTTATATCTATCACATTCAAAGGGTGACATTATTCATGCCAGGTCTTGAAAAATATGAAAGTAAACCACTCAACGCAAGTAGAATTCATTTAACAGAAAATCTCTAAATAAGAATAAAAATAAACAATACGTTTCATAATGTGGTTTGGTCATTCGCAGTAATGTTTACATTTTTGTAAACAATTCTCAGAACTCATTCTTTTCTACATAATATCAACATTAGTTGTATCCCAATCACGTATATTTGATCTTCATTGCATATATTTTGTTTGAGACACATATTATGGAGGAATGAAAATCAAATATTGCATTTGGTTGGCACCTATTACTGTTTCCCTGACAAATACAATCTCCAACGGTTTAAGTGTAGCGTCAATTGACATCTCCAGTTGCCTTGATCTATCCACTTCCCTTATCCATATCCTTTAATCTTTCATTCCTATCTGCTCTCGCTCCAAATCTTCTGGAACCCCCTTGCCTTGATCAACCCACTGTCTTTCTCTTTCTCCACATCCTCTCCTTTACCACTCCTATCTGCTCTTCCTCCAACCCTTCTGTAACCCCATGCGTGATAGTGGCCTCCAGCCTTGCTTGGGGTGATACGCTTAAAAAGAATAAGAAAAAAACTACAATCATGCGACTGCATTTGCTACTGAAAAGAACAGAAGTTATTTGGAAGGAAATGTAATAGAGTAAAACTTGGAGAAATATCTCCAATTTTTTATGCCTTCTTTCGCTGAAGGGGATTACGAGAGCCACGGGGACTTGATTAGGAGTAAACATATAAATCTAATACCACACTGAATATAGCAGGAATCCTATTATGAGAGGAGTAAACAAAAAATTATTCTGCTTAAAGCAAGGAATCGGAAAAAAGAAAAGCTTCAACAGTGGCAATAATCCGTTGGGAAATCGGCACCATTTTGGTGGGTAGATTCCAAACAGAATTATTCAATATGGAGATCATGCAATGTTCAAACCTAATTACACGGGGAAAAGGTTTCTTTATCGATAAATTTCTGTTGGGAAAATAGAAATCATATATCATTTTCAAAACACTAAACTGTATCTACGCCATTCAACATATGTATCTATCCTTGTATATTTAATTTACACACACACACACACACACACACACACACATATATATATATATATATATATATATATATATATATATATATATATATACATTACTAATTTGTTGTATGGATATGACTTTGTAATCGTTGGTTTCAAGCTTTTGCTGTCATCAGACGTTCTGATGATCTCAAAAGCGTGAAACGCAGGGTTACAAAAACATATCCATACAACTATATATATATATATATATATATATATATATATATATATATATATATATGCATGTGTGCGTGTATATATACAGTGTAAGAGAGTTGTCGGGACCGGAGGGAAAGTCTCTTATATCCGGGTTTCTCTTGTATCCGGGTTTGGTCTATTATATATACATTAACACAGGCTCTAATTTGGGACCAGAGAAAATCTCTCTTATATCCATGTTTCTCTTATACCCGGGTCTCTTATATCCGGGTTACACTGTATATATATATTAACTCTTTTAACGGAAGTTATATATTGATATGGGAGGGGACGCTGTTTTTTTATTTACTTTGAGAGTTCATAAATATTAAAATGTTTGATATAAGTTTGAATGTTTAAACAGTGTAAGGAATTTATTTATATGATAGTTAAAGTTTATTTTTAAAAACTTTATTACAAAATTTTGGGGATTTAATATGAAATAGTCGATTAGAAAAATATTCATAGAATTTAAATTAAAACACTAAAATTTTATTTTCAAATATAAGTTTACTTCTAGTTGTAATTGATTATTAAGGTGATATCTCTATCAGTTTGAATTATATTCATGAATTTAATTAGCGACTATTTTTAGATTGGTAATTTCTCTTACTTAAAATTTAGTTTTAAGTTAATATGGAGTGATATTTGAAGGTAATATTAGAGATCTTGCCCTATCATACATTGTATGCATCGTATACATTTATCCATGTAAATTTCATATACATACGTTATTTTACATGTACAGTCACCCATACAGGTACACATGTACTGATATACATGGGTAATTTCATGTATTAATACCTACATATATCTTTTTAAATGTTTCCGCATACTTACACAGATATATATAGGTGTGTCCTTAGAATTCCCTAAAAAACTCTCTAAAAAAATATTAGGTAATGACTTTAGTATTCAATTATCAAAAATCTAAATATTTTATGATTAATAATGATTATTATAGGGTAATTCATTTAAATTTAAAAAATAATTCAACGTATTGTAAATAATTTTAAACTCACAATTCCAAATGGAGAATATTAAGGGAGAAAGTGGGGTAAAACATCAAAAACATACCTGTAAGTCATTTTTAAAAAAAAAAAAATTTTGGCACACACCCATACATATACACACACATATATACACACATGAGCACACATGCACACACACACACATATATATATATATATATATACATATACACACATACACATACATATATATATATACATATATATATACATATATACACATATATCCTTATATCTACACACCCATATACATATACATACACACACATATATATATGTATATGCTCATACCTACACACATACACATGTAGATATACATACGTACATACATACACATGTAGATACACACACGTACTAATATACACACGTAAATTCACACACACATATACATATATACATATATACACACATATATATTCACATACATACATATACACCCATACATATACACATATACACACATATACATACACATCTATGCACATATACACATACATACACTCCTTTCCACATATGCACATATACATATAAATACATTCATACATATATACATATACATACATACACATGTAAATACATATACATATATACACACATAAGCATATATACATACATACACATACATCCGTTAACAGATTTAATGTGTCAATGTCTGGATTTCCTATAAAATTTCAAAATTTTCCAAGATATTTTTGGTGTGGTGTGCGTTTTGTTTTTTATTTCCCAGATATACTTAGAAAGCATTGTGCTGTTCGCATACTTACTATTTGTGAAAGATGTTTTTTGTACATAATTTCTTTGTTTCCAGGGTCCTTCAGTTACTGCTATGTATAGTTTTTCTTCATTATCTGGTGATTTTATCGTGGCTTGGTAGATTACGTTGTTTTGTAAACAGTTACCGTTTCAGGGACATTCGTTTTTTATTCGGTAGTTGCACGTGGGTTTAATTTGTTCGTGTGGTTTGTTGTTAATTTTGCTGTTGTGCTTTTTTATTTGTGCCATGTTCTCGGTGCAACTGTTGCTGATTTTACTGTGTTTTTGTTGAATATTTTGTGTAGGATCATTGATTCTGGGAAGTGTTTGTGTAAAAGTTTTAATTATTTAATAATTTATTTTGGTCTGGTAATGTAATTATAGCTATTTTTTCCTCCAAGCAAAGTTTGCAAGTTTTTGATAAGTTTTTGTACGCTGATGATTTTTTCCTTATTTTCCAAGATATTTTGGTGTGGTGTGCATTTTGTTTTTATTTCCCAGATATACTTAGAAAGCATTGTGCTGTTCACATACTTACAATTTGTGAAAGATGTTTTGTGTACATAATTTCTTTGTTTCTCGGGTCCTTCAGTTACTCCTATGTATACTTTTTCTTCATTATCTGGTGATTTTATAGTAGCCTGGTAGATTACGTTGTTTTGTAATGAATAAATGAGTGGTTGAACTTCTAAGACAAAAAGTGAATTAATTAATACAAAACAAAGTCCAGGCTAATCATCTTTCTTGATAGATCTTCGAATTGGACACATAATATCAATGTAATAAAACATAAACAAAAATAAACTATATTACATCGGCTAGAACATGTGCCCAAGTACATACCGTATATACACACGTTTGAAAACTTAATTTTATAGCTAATTTTAAGGGGGTCTCATCATACACCAAATATAGAATAAGCATTTTTACTGCTGGCCCTGGCTACGCCGTTAACTATATTATATATCTATTTACTGTAGCCAAATAATCTTCAAAATTACATCTTCAAATGTCCCATGAGACGCAAGTATATACGGTAGTTAGAAAATAATAAATGTAAAATTGTCGTTCGTGAGTTTGTAGGGTTACATCAATATAAACATTTTTTTAATGAAGGACTTCACAGCGCCCAAAATTTCATCAGTGTCATAGATTTTCCTATGTCCACAAATAATTTGTTTTTGAATTTAAAGTTTATAATAGACGTTATTAAATGTACAATACAAGATACAAACCCAAAATTATTTCATATAAGTTTCGGGCGTGTATCGGACACCCAAACAAGTTAAAATGACCACATAAAAATATGTCCAAGACACTATTGTTGCATGTCAACACATCAACCCATGACAAATGTTCAGAACAGTAGAAAAGGCTAGATAACTGAGTTTCCGTCGGTCTGGATACTCAAGCTGATACAGTCGTCTATTAACGGGACCGTATGTAAAAATCATATCTGCCTCCACGCGATATGAATATTCTTATACGTAACAATTCTCAATTAACTTACTACTTCCCAATTTAGACGTTGAAAACACACTAGGCATAAACGTACACGAAAGACAAATGTAACTTAGTCTGTATGCATAAATTTACTATCTACCGTAAAATTACTGTAAAATTACTACAGCAAAAACGAAGGATTTGTAACGAAGGATTATGTTGGCATAAACTTTTGTCCTTTATTTAATTTCAGGAACTCGCCCAAAATGTAATATAATTTGGATACAACATATGTATAAATATATATGTATATATATACAATATGAAATGGAAAAAGTCCGACAATTATTTTAAGACATTTTTATGTTTATACATTTTATAGATACACATATTTAAGTGAATGCTCTGTTTTATAATAAACAGTATTAATAACATTTACCGGCCTGAGTGTTCGAGAAATTGTCATAGTAAATATTCGTCCTCCGACAGGAATCGAAACTGTATCCTATACGGAACCGTCTTTTAACCTGACGTGCCTTAACCGATCGATCCACGATGAAACATTCGATTGGCAAGGTCGATTTTACTGTTTGTAAACTTCAATCTTCCATGAATCTCTCACGTACATTCATATATGCTCAAAGCGTAAGCAAATATAAACAAATGACGTCACACATTATGAAATGGAGAAAGTTCGACAATATTTAAGTAAATGCTCCGTTTTATAATAAACAGTATTAATAAAATTTACCAGCCTGAATGCCCAAGAATTTTTCATATATATATATATATATATATATATATATATATATATATATATATATATATATATACACACAGACACATACAGATAGACAGACAGAGATAGATAGATAGACAG
>OZ038481.1:128875560-128940560 GCA_964036315.1 Acanthosepion esculentum | reverse complement strand
ACGGCTACGGTTGGAAATATCTCTCTTAAAAGATTTTCTGCTAAAAATGTAAGTAATGTTTCTTTCAAATTACATTAAGTATACTTTAATCATTCTAAATTTCCTAAGATAACAAAAGAAAAAGGTGTAATTGATTTTTCATGATTTTTTAACTAACAAACTATGATCTTTCCGACAGAAATGTCGATAAGTTCGATTTTACGAAATTTTTTGACTCGAAAAAAAAACAAGATTTTTAATAAAATTTTTAACATTTATAGGAAGGAATAAAAAATCTGAAAAAATATTCAGAAAATACTTTGGTCTTTCCTCTTTAATAAGAACATAAATATTTAAACGTTAAAAATTGTTTTATCAATTTGGGGACCTTTTGTCGTCAAGGTATACCACTTTTTAGCGAAATATTGGACATACCTAGGTTAAACCATGATCGAAATCGTTCATCCTGGTGGAAAACAATGCAGAGGGTGTAAAAAAGACACTGAACAAATCCGCGTTGAGCCAGGAAAACTAAAGAAAGATGATCGTAACGCTTATGATATTAATTTCTCTTTATATATTGGCTCGTAGTTTGATATTTTGTGCCATGCATACGGTTGAATCTGTCAAAGACACCAGGCATTGAATGTTAATTAAAACAAAAAAGTAATTATATTGTTATAGGTATACAGGATGTTGCCATATCTGTAATAAATAATGTAAGATCGTAACAGGACAAATTTCTGAGCTGCCCATATTTCTGTATAAATCAACTGATGGCATTAGGCGGAATCGATTTGCAGGCGTCATCTATATGATGTACTTCATTCTTCTTTTAAATTGAATATTTGTATAACAATTTATTTTTATTCTTCAAATCATCGACGTTTTTTGTGTCGAAAAAAATCAGAATTAACATTTCCTAAGAATGCCTCTCTATAGAATTTAATGTCAACCAAACGAAGATCAATTGATGCTATGAGTAAGATTAGCGAAGAGAGAGTCTTTGGAAAAACAATCCATTTGCCATTATATTTTTTAAGAACATTGTTATGGTCCAGGTCCTTGTACCACGTGATGGTTCAAGGTAGAACAAATGAAGAATAACTCGAACACAGGTATGGAATAACATAGATCTATATTATAAATAGAATATATGTACAAAAGCGTAGAAGTGTTAGTAGTAATATTAAGGTTAGGTTAGCGAGAACTATGTTGACTCGAAGTATCACTATTCCAATATCTTACAGTAATCGTCTGACGCGACTCTATCTCTGACCGACTCAGAACTCTGATTCTCTCTCTATCTCTCTCTTTCTCGCTGACTCCTGCTTCCTCTTGAGGTGCAGTATTTATGGGGTACGGACTAGTCAATTACTATTATGGGTAGGTTCCCATAACAAACATAAATTTAAAACGATCTCTTTTTTCCATTTCAGACACCAGACAAATTTTGTCAGTGATTAATATGTTAGTTTTCAGCCCTGATTTGTTGAAAAACATGTAACAATACAAAATAACAGTTCTTATCAGTTCTTATGTGTGTGATCGCGCATTGCCCTGATGAAACATCATCCGATTTCGATTCACTATAGCAGGTATTTTTTTCTGAAAGCTTGGTTAAAACGCTCTAATTGCTGACAGTATATTTGAGCATTAATTGTTGCATTATTTGGTAATTATTCAAAGTGGATTATTTCTTGGCAATCCCACCAGATTGAAAGAAGAACCTTTCGCCCATGAAGTTCCCTTCTCGGCTGCGGTTGGGGTCCTTCCCCTTTACCAAGTCACTGTCTACGACGCTTAACATTTCGATAAAAGATCCATTTTTCGTCGCCAGTCACAAGTCTATCCAAAAAGGGTGAAACAAGTTGGCGAGAATGCAAAGAAGAGCAGATGTCAATTCGGGATTTGAGCCACACATTTTCCAAGTTTAGGAAATTTTCCAAGTTGTTGAAGATGACGATGAACATTTGTATGTTTTGAACTGAGAACCAATGCCAATTCCTCAAATGATAAAGCAGGTTTTTCTTCCAGGTCTGCTTCAAGAAGCTTTTCATCAAACTCAACTGGACGTCCGGTTTGATCTTCATCTTCAAGGGTGAAATCTCCACCACTGATTTTTGCAAACCATCTTCTGCAAGTTCTTTCATTCACACATTCCTTTCCATAAACTGAGAGAATGTATCTAGCCACTTCGGACGCTGAGTTTCCTTCCTTGAACTCATAAAGCATTATGTGCCTCAAATGATTCTTGGGTACTTCCCTGTTAGCAGGCTTTTACTCAAACAAAATTTAATTTTATTGTTCTCTGAAATAAAGTTTGATCGGTTTAAATGTATCTAAACATAAAAATAAGGTTCAGCTCCATTAGGCATTCTAAAATACTCTTTAAATTTCGTTCATCTTAACAAAAAGTTAAAATTCCGTCAGAATTTATGGGATGACCTAATATATATATATATATATATAGATATATATATATATATATATATATATATATATATATATATATATATAATCAAATAAATAAATACAAATAAATGTACGTGCAAGTGTTCGTGAACAAATAAATAAACAGAAAGAGTCCATTGACAGGAAAGACAATTTACGCATGTACAAAAAGAGAGATTTCCTGGCGCCAAAAAATAAACTAGAAGAATCTATCTCTTTCTCTGTTGGACCTTGACTGGTAGACACGTGCCAACTGTTCGCGAAGAATATTCCCCAACAAGAGGTCGTTGGAATCCAAGAAAAAAAAGAAATAAAGTCAGTGTCCTAAACTGTCCGTCTAGTGTCTCCGTATCTTTCCGTCTCTTCTTTGTCTATTTATTTCAGCGACGAAAACAATTCAACAAGTCTTGGATGTTTAGGTGAAAGAATCAACCCAGCAGTAATAGCCATAACATCTACAAGGGTGACGCCGACGTGATATCTACACTCAAGTTTTCTGGGACCTAAAAAAAGAAAAATTAACAACTGTCCTACAATGAGTATACATTAACTGTCGCAATCTTTTAACCCCGTGTGACTTTGCTTGCTTCCCCCCTACCAATCCATGGCTTACCATCCTTCTACTACCACAATAGGTCAAGTTGGCTATTGTAGCCATACATGTGCTGTGTAAAAACTTTTAAAAAAAGACGTGAGTAACTGCTTTCATTACTTCCATCCTTTATCGCACCTTCACACAGTAAACAAAACAAAAACAAATTAACACAAATACGTTCCAACCAGCAGAGATTTGTTTTATTGTCTTGCTTTGTCTTTTATCTTCCTCCCACTTGTTGCCTTATCGTAAGTCACTAACATGGAAGAAAGCGCAGCAGCTATATCAGTCAAAATCCCAGTCCCATGCACAAAGCAGCAGATGGATGGTCTGCAATTTGTGAGGCACAATTTGAATTGCGACACATAACAAGTGAAGAAACCAAGTTTCGTCATGTATTGTCGGTTCTACCGCCAGAATTGATATCCAGCTTACCCTCCACTATTATAGCTTCTAAAAAATATTCAGAATTGAAAGACGCAGTAATGGCTAGACACAAAAGGACAAAACCAGAGATGTTCGCTAAATTAATGGCTAACACTCAAATGACAGGGAAACCTTCAGCTTATCTCCATCAGCTGATGTCGACAGCCAGCAGGATTGGTGTCGGAGATGAACTTGTTCGACATAAGTTCATTCATGCACTATCCCCGGAAATAAAACCCGTAATAGCAGCAATAGAAATGCCTCCATGATGGATTTAGGTACATTGGCTGACGAAATAACACCATTTTAAAAACCCAGGATGATAGAAGCCGCCACTATGCCGCATGCAAGCAGGCACTCCAGATCTACTACCTCCACCGGCAACACCCCTAGAACGACCTATAGCATTCTATGAGAACCAGAGGCCTCGATTATGTCGTGGACATTTATATTGTGCAGAAAAGTCGAGGACATGCAAGCCATGGTGCAGTTGGCCAACAAGTCCGGCTGTCATATAATGCCCACTTCGAGGCCATCTTCACCCGCCAAAAACCATACCACCCAAGCCTCGGAAAACTGATAATGCGAATTGCATCAGCAACCGACAACTCGCAACAATTTGAGGTTGCTACCAAAATTGACACAATTAGGATCAATTTTGTGATAGACAAAGGTGCCTCTATAACAATCTTACCACAGAGAATGGCACTCGGTCTGAACTTAAACCCTACACCTGTAACACTATCAGCAGCAACTGGGAATAACATTAAATGCTTTGGCGAGTCAGTAGTGGATATTGGGATTCAGAGTCTACGCCGTTCATACATATGGACAGAAGTAGTAGCTGAAAACGTCAACCCCCTCTTAGGAACAGATTTTCTGCGCCATTATGGATTCATCTTAGACTGCAAAAGGGCAGGCTCATTGATGAGGAAACCCATCGATATACACAAGAAGGACGAGTCACTGCACAGACTCAGTGTATAATTGAATAACCACAACAACCTACCAGATGAAGTGCAGTCCCTCCTCCAAGAATTTCCAAAACTAACCAATCCACGTACAGGACAGCCTTTAGTGTCGAACACGAAAGTAACACACCTAGGACACATGGCACAGTAAGACACATGGCACAGTGGATAAAGGCGTTGGTTAAAATCTCGTGACAGGACCCAAAGAGTGTGAGTTCAATACCCGGTTAATGCAGTGGAGAACTTTCAGAGGGAAAAATTAACGGCGAAATAAAGTGTTCAGTTCGACATTCCAACCACCTGAAGAAGGCCGGAGCGTATAACGGCCAAAACTTTCTAATAAATATGGCGACAAATATGAGGACAAGAGTCCGAAAAGTATAAATAATGTACATAATACCACAGAAATATAGACAGATAAACAAATATTTCGTACGCGAACAAGTGTTTCAACTTGGTATGACAGTAAGCCTGGTGCATTATATAAAATATCTATTCTTTATTAAATATCGAATAGTTTTTCTTATACTTGAATCTATGATGGACAAAAATTGGATTTATACTTAGCTTTATTATTAAAGACTATATTTTTAATTTTACTTTATTCTCTAGGCAGGCAGTTGTATATTTGATTCTGTAAAGGTGTTTGTCATTTTTAATTTAAGTCTCTGTGCAATTGATGATTAGTTGTATATCAAATTATTGCAAATTTCCAGCTCCATTTTCATTATTAATATAAAATGTCTGCAATTTGATAGCGACGTTTGTTTTGGTGCTGATTTCTGATGTGTTCGAGATTAGAAACTTGCATTGTTTAGTTGCGAATCCGAATTTGTTGAATGCTGATGTTTTGTCTTAAAGATGGAGGATAAAACTTTGCAATTTCGTCATATTATTCGCTATGAATTTGTATCGTGCACCACCTCTTCGGACGGTTAACAAAAAGTTTTGCATATTATTTTTACCTAAATCATCAACCACGCCCCGGGTGCGCTTCCGATGAAGAGATCGTTTTCAAAATCGAAACGTTGATGTCACATTCTCTAATGAAACAGTAGCAGCGCAATCGTTTTTCTGAAGCAATTTATTTGCTGCTATTCCACGAAAGGGAGCCGTTCCTGGTTTAGAATGGTCACTGGTGATGAAGAATAAATCATATATGATAACGTTCAATGAAACAGAGCTTGAAAGAAGCTTGTGAAAGGATAGAACTTGTGGTAAAACCGAGCTTGTATTCAATGTAGTTGTTGTTTTCTGTCTGTGGGGATCCCAGAGGGATTATCTAATTAGAGCTTCTTCCAGTCGGCGAGACAATAACTGCAATGAAGTATTGCGATTAACCTGCCAATCTCAATGCGGCTATACAAGAAAACAGCCAATCTTGTCAAATCAAAAAGGTGCCATTTTAATCACCACAATGCAAACGCGCATTTTGCAAAGTAAACCTGTAGACAAGGTGAAATGGGAAACCCTCCAGTACCAAAGAGTATTCACCTAACATGTCACCTTCGGGTTGTTTTTCATTTGGCTTGCGTCCATATGACGTTGAAACACCTGTTCCCTTACTATCATCGAATTTATGCAATGTCAAGACTGGTTAGTCCCTGAATGGCTGCCCGCTTCGAATACCAGGTGGTGTAATTTTGGATGTGCGACTGGTGTAAAGGATGATAGTTAGGAATTGCTAATCGGGCAGCCGATTTCTAATTCCACTCGGGATCTTTGTATTCATTTACAAATACTCTTTAAAAAGTTATGGATCCTCCATCTCTCTCTTTAAATATAGTTTAATTAGTAAGACTTGTATCATCAAGTCTTTATTATCTCTAAAAATATAATTCTTACGATTTAAAATACTTCCTGATTTTAAATAACATGCGAAGGCTTGGTAAGCTGTCGAAAACGAATCAATCTATCAAGGAAGCTCTTGTTTGTTTGTCTATAGAAGAATTTAAATGACAACAAATCACTCTGTACCACCAGGCGGAAACTACCTTAGAGCCTTCTTCTCTCCAAAACAATGAATCTTCCACGAACATTCCATCAACAAGCTTATAGAATTATATATTACAGTTGTTAAGAAATGGATACTAAGTAATTGACCAATAAATATTTTTTGTGAGTATGTAATTTTAAAAAAAAAATGTTGTTATCGGGCACAAACATTTGCAATGATCTAATATTTGAGTCAAAATGAAATCACCCGCACTGAATGTAGTTGGCAGATGATGTAGGTCCTATCTATTTTATAAGGAAATAAGCAGTTTCTTCGTTTTCTATACTCCTGAGTGAGTAATGTTTTGTCCTCGGCACATATTTTACCCAAAAAATATCATTTTTCTCTGAGAAACAATAAGGGAAAAATCTATGTTTAACTTTGTTAGATGCTTGTCTCGACACGTTCATGTGGAAGCCATTTTCCGATCTCTTGAAATTTTCCTAAGGCTTGAAAACAACGTACTACACTTGATTGATTGCAGAAGCAATAAACTGTTGAGTAAATTTCAACGACGCTTCTACGACTTCAAGAAAAGTGTACAAGAAGTGGCGCTAGAAGCAGTTATAACAAAATTAGATCCACTTAAAAACACACAGACCCACTTATACTTGCATATGTGTGCGTATGTGTGAGATTATCCCCGTTTATATGTATGTGTGATATAATCCCCGTGAGCTTGACAGATGTAAAACTATAGAAAATAAAACACAATAACTGCATACAATTCTTAAAATAATAACAGCAGCAATAACAACAACAACAATAACAGCAACAAAAACCTTAGTAATAATAATACTACTGATAATAATAATAATAATAATAATAATAATAATAATAATAATAATAATAATAATAATAATAATAATGTATCCCGCTCGTCATTATATATCAAGCTTTTAGTTGAGCCATTCAACTCTAATTCTGGTGAAGCGTATTTCATTGAATAATGTTAAATGGATACATTTACTTGATGACTTTTATCGACTTGCCTCGTCCACGGAATGTCTACGGTCTTCCGTCAATAGTATTCGTGTGTTACTTTTTTACTCATTCTCCTATTCTAAAATTTCGTTTCATTCATTCCTTTCATTTGTCTTTACACACACACACACACACACACACACACACACACACACACACACACACACACACACACACACACACACACACATATATATATATATACGTTATTAAATATAAAAGACAATGAATGTCTATTATGGATGAACATGAGCCGTTCTAATGTTCAAATGTCTCCTTTAATTTACGCAGATCGTCAATTCAAGGTGCGGTTCTATGATGTTATACCACGCGTTATAACACTGCATCTAGATATTGGTACTGTTGTAATACTTTGGTCTATCGTGTGGTATGACGTCATAGAACAGGATCTTGAATTTATGATCTGCGTTGGCTATTTCGCGATAAGTATCGTCGCATCGCAATGTTTTATGTGAAAATAACCAAATATCATATTTGACGGTGGATATCTTTGTTTTTGTTTGTATAACCACTCTGAGGATGGCTCATGAGAGCGGAAAGCTTAGGACCATCTTAATATAAAAAATATCCAAATGTTGAACAATTTTTGTCTTTATTTGCAAAAGAAATTAAAGCAAATATTAGAGCATTAGAACGGCTCATTATCATATGCAATATTCATTCATTGCATGCTATATTTAATAATATATGTTTAAATAATGATCTGTTACCGCAATGAACTGTATATATATATATATATATATATATATATATATATATATATATATATATATATATATATATATATATATAGGTAACTATACTCGTGTCGAAAAACCTTCGAATTCTTGATTTAACAATAGCCAAATCAATCACGAAGGGAATAAAGGTTTTAAAAAAGAAAGAGCCAGGAACATGAAAGTCTGTCGAAAATAATGAAACCTTGGTAGGTTTGTCTGGCTCATTAGGTTTGACTATATATATATATATATATATATATATATATATATATATATATATATATATATATATATATATGTATGTATATATATATATATATATAATTCATGTGACGTCATTAATAAAAAAGTAATAGAATATATTTAAAGAATATATTTAAATCATTCGTATTTACATAGTTCGTATTGTTGTCCTCACCTTCGTTGTAATAATCATGGACTTTCAGCTGTTATATGCCACAACCTTCTTCAGATTATATACATTAGAATTTCGAGCTGAACCCATTATTTAATCCATGGGGGGTAGATTATTCTAGTTCCACTAAGTTCATTAAGTTGAAAAACCGGTTTACATACGATTATCGAAGTTAAGCAATGTCGAACCTGGCCAGTACCTAGATGAGTGACCGCTTGGGAATACCAGGTGCTGTAAGATTGGAAGCACGGTTGGTGGAATAGCGGCTTATTATTGTTAATGGGAGAGCCGAGTTCAAATTCCAGATGGATTCGTTATATTCACTTACGTGCAAATAACATTGTGGGAGGCAAGAATCCCCCACCCCGCTTTAGGAATATTTTTATCATCGAATCCTTATTATTCCTCCATCCTTAAATATCGATAAGAAAAGAAAAAAAACACATTTTGACATATCAGAAAAAGAATTCACTTTCATAAGAAGATATTTTATATAATCGAATCAAAATGAAAAAGGTCCTTGAAACACAGGTTGACTATAAAAGTATTGTCATAGAAATTAGAATTTAAATAATTTCCACGCAATATTAATTTTCCTATTTTATGTTTTATTTATATTTAAGATATTTTGTGTATATCGCGCATTTGCATATTATGAAACATTCACCATTTATCTGTGTTTCTGTGTGTTTGTGTGAATGTTTATGTTTGTGTGTGTGTGTGTCTGTGAGAGAAAGACAGAGAGAGAGCGAGAGAGAGAGAGAGAGAGAGAGAGAGAGAGAGAGAGGGCGAGAGCGAGTGTGTGTGCAACTCCCCGGGTTGCGACAGTCCCCACCTAAAATGATTCGTGTTTATGACGCAATTTCCATTAATATAGATTAGACGTTAAGTTGTTGAATTCCCGGTAAAACGGAAAAGCAATCTCACGTGTGATTATTGTTGCGACCAAGTAAATGGTTAAGTAATAACAAAAAAACATCTCTGCAGATATATCGTATATTAAACAGTACGTACACCAGATGAGTATTACACGACTAATGAGAGTGTATCGTATGAACCAGCGCTCCATCCATTCACTGTTCCCCGAAGCTTTCTGTCCTACTAATCTTATAGTAGGAGGAAGAGTCTAACAAAGACTCTTTAGAGGGAGGACAACACAACACTCCCCTTTTCAGCCTGACTCCGTATGGAGTCTTCTTCTTATAATTACCACACAATACTTTTTATTCAATCCTTTTCGACAAAAAAAAATCAAAAACAACCACTTTGAAAAAGCTATATACTGGAATTACGTTTACAATTTTTTTTAAATGATAATAATTTCCAATAATCCAATGCGTATTGTGCTTTTCTGGTAATTCAAAGTTCATAAGTGAGGAGATGGGTTTTTTACTCATACTTTTCCGTTTTCTGTTTACATTGTATGACATGAAAGATGTTCAGTATCTATTCTGTTTCGGGTTTACTTCTAATTGAACTTGTAGAAATGCTCTTGCTTGAAGAGTTTCATTTTTTTTCACTATCAGTGTTATAATTAACACTGGCTACAGTTTTGTCGTAGAGTTGGATTATAATTCCTTTCTTCACCTCTGTTGTAGACACAGGCAAAAAATATTTAAGTCCTCCATTTCTTCGAATCCTTCGTTGCCAAGATGTTGTGACCAAGTAAATGGTTAAGTAATAACAAAACGAGGTTTGCAGATATATCGTATATTAAACAGTGAGTATAACAGAAGAGTATTACACGACTAGTGAGAGTGTATTGAATGAACTAGCAATCAATCTATTCACTGTTCTCCGAAGCCTTCTGTCTTACTATTTTTATAGTAAGTGGAAGATTCTAATATAGACTCTTTAGAGGGAAGACACCACAACAGTTATCTTACTTTCCCAGACTTGCTGCAGCTTCCGATCACTGAAAGAGCGTCAAGACCTCACGCTTCGTCATCTCATCCATAATGTGGAGTCCCGTTTCAGAATCAAAGAAAAATATTAATAGATTTAAATACTGAAAATTCATCATACAGAATTAAATTTTTGTATTTTTCAGGATCTAAATATTTGAATCTTTGTATTCACATATATTAAACAACCAACAACGTCGAACGAGTCGCGTGTGTTTCTCTGAATTAGAAGACAGTAAAATATATTCGATTTGAAATTTTACAGGATTAACTGCAGAATATGTTCAAGGATATTTGTCTTCCACAAAAGGAATATTTAAAAATATATATATTAGCTAATAAACTTGCGATTAAAAATTTAAATTTTAGATGCATCTGGAGCCTACCTTGTTATTATAAATATGAATAATTTTGTCCATTAATCTGTTTTTCACTTAACCTGACCAGGGGTGTCTGTTCGATCGTTTGTCACGCAAACGAAACTGAAATTCTAGCCATTAAAAACTGACAGCTTTCGCTTATTTATTTCAAGTATACAGCATTACAAAAATACGTTTAGCGACGACATTCCGTTAACATGTTTACTTGAGTCAACAGTAGTAAACATAACTTCCTATCTTCTTTCACACAGTCTACAACGAGAATTTATTCACACGGAGCAGACTACGTAAACTTGTGACATATACACTCGCACACAATCAACACTAGCGTTTAGCTCATAAGATCTACAACTAGAATTTATCCACATTAGACCTGTCTCATAAAGCTATTGAACTTGTCATATACTTCTCTATATAAATAAACGCATTTATCGTTTAACACATACTAACGCAATGCCGTGCGTTGTACTGTATAAAAAAGGATGCACAAAATATTTTCTACAGAGTTGTTCAAAAAGTATTTTTGCAATTTAATTTCTTTCAATTCTAAAGAAATATAATATTTTAATCAATAAATAATATTAAAATATGTAGATCCGTGTTAAATATCAATTTAATTGTTCGCTTATACACTCATATTCCGTTACACGCACGTACACGCACAAACACAAACACACACACACACACACACACACACACACACACACACACACACATATATATATATATATATATATATATATGATAACATCTCTTTGCAAAGTTAAGACTAAAACGTTTTATTCTCCGCAGATATTAACGAATTGGAGCCTTCCGAATAGAATGTACTAGATTTTGAAGTCTTAAATCATTAGCAACATTGCATGTTTGAAACTTTCAAATGAACTATTAGATGGCCTATACAGTGACAGTGGAATATTAGACAATATATATATATATATATATATATATATATATATATATATATATATATATATATATATATATATATATATATACTGCAAGAAACGAAACCAAGATAGAAATTAGAAAAAATAATTGATAGTTAACAAAAATGTATTCGCTGAAAATCCTTTGGACATTAATTCAGGTCGGATCAATGTAATTTGAAGACATTTCTTGCTAGTCTCTATCGCGCGTCAAGAGAGAAAATGCAAAAAAAAAAAAACAAAACAGAGATATATCCGTCTCAATTTATAAAAATGTTCATGATTATAAATGTGATGTAGACGGTAAATAAATAAAGTTTAATGCTCCTTTCCACTTTTATGTACTGCACTTTTCATTAGTTTTTCATCCTGCACAAGGCTCAAGAGCCACTCGGGTAGAGTGTTACAGAATAAGATGCACTGTTTATTGGGATATGTGGAGACTATAACGGTTAACGCTAGACTTGATCAACTTAAGATTGTTGTGATCGGGGAAGCAACCCCTTGAGAATTTGTTCTGTAAAAAAGTGGTTTGGGTGAAGAATCTGTTCGAGTGGAACGTACATCTCACCAGTGGAATACGAAGGAGATGAGGGTAGTTGATTACAATGCCTGTAAATATGGCGGATGTTAGCTGTGAGGGTAAGAATTGGTGCAACTTAGTAATGTACAAATAGTTGTAGTTTCTCATAGGTAGGGGTAAAACCTTTCAATGGAATTACCAATAGAGGAGTGAGAAGCTTGTAACCTTTTGCCTATTGTAAACTGGTTGTAGAGTGGAAAATAATTCCTTATTCACCAGGAGGCGATTTTAGATTCGATCAACACTGGAAAGTGAAGTCTAAGCAGCCATATATAGTAGCTATAATCCATATAGATGTTTTAGATTATATGGATGACTGTGGATAGATTAAGACTTTACCGGTGGTAGAGAAAAATGGCGTAATGCCCAGACCCAGTTGAATGGTGTGTAAACACTTGTAACTATTTTTATAACTAACGTGAAACATTACATAACAATTATTTTCGAATTTTGACTCAGGAGCTCAGGCAGGAGAGTTAAAATTGTTCAGGAACGCAGGTTTCAAAGGGTTAAAAACCAAAAATACTTTTCAGATTCAACAAAAATTTGAATTCCTTTACCAATTTTTCGCACGTTTATATTACCAGTCCTATTTTCTTTTAAGAATCTACAGACAATGCACATCTTCTGTATTCTTCACTTGCTAAATGTTAGCTATTTTCATTGTCTTCTTTCTTATGTATATCTTACTCGATGATTGTGTTGTCAGCACAATATTAAAAGATTAATATGTTCATTATTGCATTAATATCTATTCCGTAAACTCCACGAAGCCCTGCGTGCCAACACTTGAAAACGCCATTTGTGCTTATTATTATTATTATTATTATTATTATTATTATTATTATTATTATTATTATTATTTCCTTTGATTTCTGGCGTTTACACAATTCTTTCTGGATCCCCCCCAGGGACCTACATTTAG
Source organism: Acanthosepion esculentum (assembly GCA_964036315.1). Classification (NCBI taxonomy): domain Eukaryota; kingdom Metazoa; phylum Mollusca; class Cephalopoda; order Sepiida; family Sepiidae; genus Acanthosepion; species Acanthosepion esculentum. The sequence goes on along the minus strand of OZ038481.1, from coordinate 128,927,279 downwards.
AAATGGTATCATGACACTTTCCACTGCACAAGAAAAACAAATTACATAGATAAAGCCCTTCGTAAAGTGTGGTCTGTACTTGTAAGAACAACTTTTTTAATCTCTTCGAGGCATGGACTTCTAGGAATCCCTTCAATTTGTCTACTGGAATATTTTCCAACCAATCCTAGGGCTCCAACTACAACAGGGATTGTTGATGTTCCCATGTGCCACATTTTTGAGATTTCTATTTCAAGGTCCTTGTATTTTGACAGCTTTTTGAATATATTCAAAGATACATTGCAGTCTGCAGGGACTGCCATATCTATAAGGAGGCATTTTTAGTTTGTGGTCTTTAATAGCAATTTCTAGACCGTTGGCTTTGATTGTTCTGTCAGTGTGCATTGTATAGTCCCATAGAAATGTAACAGGTCCTATCTCCGTAACCGGGTCTGGGTAGTGTTCATACCAGTTTCTTTCAGTTTTCTTCTCATTTTTCCAGTGCAGATATTGGCCCACTCTGTCATGCTGGGTTTTATATTCAGTGGGTACCAATATCGTGCAAACTAATAACGATGTTCAATCGTTTCTGGATATTTATCACATAATCTGCATTTTGGACTAACAGTATTTTAGTATATGTGCTTGATAATTCCTCTTTAACAAGCATTGTTCCTGTGCAGCAAGGATAAAACCTTCAGTTTCAGCTTTCAACCTTGCACTACGTAGCCACTGATGGGTACGTTTTTGTCTACGTCAGCTTGTTCTGTACGGGCAGAGTATTGGCCATGAAGCGGTTTATCTTGCCATTGTTTCTGTATCTGGTCGGTTGCATCTGTCTTTGCTTTCTTTTATAAGTATTTTGCAGCTTCAGCCGGTTTACCGTGCTGTACTTGTATTTTTGCGCCCATTTGGAACTCCATTTTGAATTTGTTGGCTTCCTTACGGTGTAAAGACGCTTACTACTTTACTGTTCCTTGACACATACGATCATCCAGTCTTCTGTAGTTTCCAAGTATCTTTGGAGTCCAATTGTTTTAGTTTTGTAGGGCAGTTCTAGTGGAACTAATCCTCTGCATCCTTCGGATCTGGGTACATACAGGCGATCGACATCTGCTTTGGGATGATGCATGCATTAGCAAGTGAGAATCTTTCTCGTTTTGGCATCAATTCGCTTAATTTCAGCTATGGTCCAGTTAAGGACATTAAAGCTGTATTGCACCACAGGGACAGCCAATGTGTTTATGGCTGTTATTCCGTTTTTTGAATTTAGCTCGGTATTTAGTACTACTGATATTACCATTACAATTAAAGGGAAATTTCCCATGGTACACGTGATCATTTCCGCGTTCAGGCACGATATGTTCCCAAGGTTAACGCTGTCAGTTCGAATTTTGATAGAAGCTAGATTTTGTATTGCTGATTGCTTCATGTTTGTTTTAAAATTTCAAGAGAAGTGTGACGGAGAGAAGGCTTCATCTGACAATTTCCGAAGATATTTTGTTTGAGTTTCTTGTAAACAATTAAAAGGAATGCTCAAATGTGACTTTACTTTAATAAAAGAGAATGTATTTCATTAGATAAAACGTTTCTCACAATAAAAATTGTAAAAGTATATAAAATACTTCAACACCGAAATGCCTATTCCATTGATTAATCAAAATGAAAGTAGGAGAATAGTTAGGAAGAGACGAAATGTGCAAGTTGCTCTAACGTCTGAAAGAAATATTAACATTTGATATCTACATCTTGGAGTATTTGTACATTTTCACCTTGAAAGATCGTCAAAGAATTATTCATTAAGAAGGATACGGAGGGCAGGGGAATAATAACGACATCAGTTTTGAAACATTGCGATGCAATTTTGTCTTCAATTTTGTTATATAGAAATAAAGTTTCAACACCCACTCTTGTGTTTGAACATAGATCGCCAGTGAGCAAACACAGGCGATCTCATTACTGAACATAGTAGATCACGTGACCAAACACATATATAGAGGAAGTCGCGTGAGGTGTTCGCTATCTCTAGTCTATCCTCGATACTATACGGATCACTATTTCTTCTCTATCTTCTATTATTATTGAGACCGCTATCCTCTACTCTATTCACTATACGATGTACTATCAATACGAGTTTTATTCGAAGCCGTCTGACTCCAGTATTCGTCAGTGGCTTACTAATAGCTGTATCTGCGATTACAAAGTCTCTACTACAACGAGAATTACAAGTGTGACAACAGGTGTTCGTTGGCCTCACAAAAGTGGCATCAAGAGTGTTTGTTTTTGAATTTATCAAGAATTTTCAAAACGCAACGAAACAATTTTGAGGAAATAAAAGAGAGCGAAAAATATAACGATTATGTAAAAATTTCCATGAAACAATTTCAATGTATACAGGTGGGGCTAAAAATGTATGGTAGGTAAGAGGTCACAAGAAAGTTCCGCAAGCGAGAAGTATGAGAGAAGAAGCAGTTGGCCTATAGCTTCCGTTTAGATCTAGTCATTTAAATAGTCAGTTGTGTGCCATGCGTGATTCAAGCTTAGGCGATCATGTACGTTTCGATACATGACTAACGATTTTTTCCCGCAATAGGTTGCCATTTCTTTCTACAGTAGACCATTTGCTATCCAAGGCCATAGAACCCGGTGTGTCCTGTTATTTACCCATAGCTGGGGGGAGAAGAGTATTCATAGCTTAAATGAATGTAGTGGGTTTGACTGGAATTCGAACTTGGCTCTCCGATTCCTCAATTCTAGGCGCTTTCCATTACTCCACCGTGCATCCTCCTATTTAAATAGTAGAACTGTGATATCAAGCGAACGTCACTCCTGAAATAAAAATATTTGTCCAGAAAGTATGGACCTTTGTCTTTCTTTAAATTAAGTGGCAGCAGAAGAATTATCGTTTGACGTTTAAAACTTAAGCTTAAATCTTAATGCTATACTTAAATGCAGAGATTGATTTTGAGTTCTTCTGTAGTTTATTGTTGCCTATTGCTCCCCCTACCTATTATGATGAAGGCCCAATCAAGAGTGCTCGGCTGGAGCTAGCTTAAATGCCGCCCGATATTGCGGCTTTTCCGCTAGTCTATTAATATTTGTGTTATATTAATACCAGGTTCTGGATGTTCGCGTTGCGATGTGGTTACGTGTGATGAAGTTGCGATGAGTTCGAATTCTCGTGATCGTGGTGTTTACTTTCGTATAAATACCCATGGAAAGTTACAAACACATCTTCCCCGCCGGTTCAGTGTTAATAACAGAACAAACTAGGCGTTCTAGCCGTTGTTGACAACCAGTGATGTTGTAGAACAATCTTCCTTTTTATGTGACTTGTCCCGTCATGGCTCTCCACAACTTCATACCCTTTGAACCTATTAATACATTTTGTTTATCTTTAATTATTTCTAAACCCTGTTTCACCATATATTTACTCAAGCTAAGTTTTTTTGTTTTTCTGTTATGTGTCTTGCCCTCAATCTCTCCCGTGAGTATCAAATTATCGAAAACTTCCTTCCTCATTATGTGCTTCAGAAACTGCCTCCTTTTTGTAACCATTTTCTCGAAATGTTCGTAGTTGCTCACGTGTCTATCTATGGTATCCGCAGCATCCTTCTCGAGAAACTCATTTGTGTTGCTTCAAATTTCTTCATCATCTTTGAGGAGAGTCTTTAACTGTCATACAGAAGAACAGATAGCACTTAACAATATAGAAATAATTTCCTTATTTCTAGTGAGATTTTTTTACTTCTTAGTACAATGCGTAATTCAAAACCAGTTAGACTAGAAAATCCAACCCAGAAAAATGTTCTTACAACAGAAGCTTCATTCAATATGCCTGCCGGAGTGGTGTTTTGCACATCACATACACACATGCAGATTTTCCGTCCTGTTTTGATCACTGATACACTTAAGCTTTAACTATGATTGCACTATAACAAACAATCCTGATCTTATCCATTTATATCTTTCCAAACATGAGTGAATATGGCTCGCCATGAATTCCGCTCTTTTATTGTTCCAAATAATCGTTGGTCTGTCTATATTTCTGAGATGAGGTATTATGTACATTATTTACATTATTCGGACTATTGTTCTCATCTTTGTCGCCGTATTTATTACAACGTTTCGGCCGTTGTACTCTCCGGCCTTCTTCAGTATATGTCTATATTTCTGAGATGAGGTATTATGTACATTATTTACATTATTTGGACTACTGTCCTCATCTTTGTCGCCATATTTATTGTTACAATTTTTGGATACATCCTTATTTACTAGTGAGCCAACCAAAATGAGCTGACTCATTTTATAGTTTACCAAGAGAAGGTTAACCAATCAGAAGACTTGAAATATTCAATAAGACGTGTATAAAGGCGGCCATTTTGTTTTCTCCGAATATTCACTGCCAACCTCTGATATGGAAGACCTTAAGAATTATTGAACAGCTGCTACTAGATATTGGTGTTGTTTCATTGAAAATTACTTACGTTGGATTCTACATTAAGACTACGGTAAACATGTATAACATTTATGACAACGTTTCGGCCGTTGTACGCTCCTGCCTTCTTCAGGTGGTTGGAATGTCGAACTGAACCCTTTTATTTCGCTCACTGGTGTAGACTTTCTAGTTCCACGTGCCATGTTTAATGGATGTCAGTTATCAGTTATCTCCTGTCAATTTCCCTCTGAAAGTTCTCCACTGCCTTAACCGGGTATTGAACTCACATTCTGTGGGTCCTGTCACTGGATCTAACTAACGTCTTTATCCACTGTGTCATGTGTCCTTGTTGTAATAGATATGACGAAAAGATGAGGACAATAGTCCGAATAATGTAAATAATGTAATAGTTGGTCATTTACCACGTGTCTCTATGCCCTTGTTTTTTCACCCATTCAAACAGATTAAATAATTTACTCTTCCTTACTTCTGGTTCTATTAACTAATGTAAATTTTATATTCTACAAACATTCTTTCCTCATTATAAAATTCCCAGGAATTTTGGCATTCATATTCTGATTCTTAACAGCAGTTTCCTTGTAGTCCCAGTACTCTTGATAGAAATTCTAAATAAACCAAGGCGATTGCGTTACTCTTAAACAGAAGCAGAGGAAGATATAAAAACATATTCCGGCTGAAAAAGAAAACAACGGTAAGTGGAACAATAAATCAGCTGAAATTTATCTCCATTTTGAAAGGAAAGGAAACAGTAGAAAAATCAATATACACATTGATTCCCATTACGGAAAGACATGTATAAAAAAAGATGTCAATCTTTCTCTTGAATTTATAGATGTTTAAACTAAATGGAAATTCAAAACAATATTAATCTCTAAAAAGCTTTTTTTTGTCAAATACAGGATAGGGAAACCTATCAATATTTCAAGGATTATTTGACTGCAAGAGCGAAAAAGACAATAGCTAAAAGCTAAAATATTGTCTCTGAAATAACTTTAGAAATACTTCATTTTTTCAAAAGAGGGGCGGAATTGGGTTCCTCATATAAATGTATAGCATGGCAATTGTGTTTTATTGATCTGTACAATGTTTAGCTCAATGTGCTACAAAAAATACGAGTTGACATTTATTAAACCTTCTTTAGAATCTGAAAAATAAATTCTTACGCTTATTATATATTTTACTAAATGCTCAGCAAATGCATTGCCTAAGAGATACTCGGGGTATATTTTTACTAAATGATATCTGAACGTATGAGAAAGAAGGAGATTACGAGGATACGTGTGATAGGTAATTTTTGAGCCCACACTTGAAGATGCAAAAATTTTATTTTTTTCTCAGCTCATCCCAATCAAATGAACAAAGCCATTAAGACACAAATTGTTATTGAGTGTGAAAGATTATGAAGAAAAGAAAACATTATTAATAGAAGACAATATTAAAAGAACGTGAATTCAGAAGACAGGAGATAGCGATTGACACTGCATTTATTTTTTTTAAGGATCAAAGTTGACTGGAAAGCCAAATGATGCAAGCGAGTTCCACAAGAGATAAACTCGGGAGAAGAAGCTCTTAACAAAGTACTTTCGGTAATGTCTAAATCAGGGCGGCACACCTTCCGTAGTTTGTTCCATAAAGTAGCGATTCTTTGAAAGAATGTGTCCGAACGGAAGCCTCTTCTTACCAACGAAATACAATATTGTGTTTGTATTAACAGTCTCAGAACCAAACGATGCATTTGTACTGCAACTATGCTGAATAGTCTTTACTTAAAGTTCCTAGGAGGGAGCATATAATCTGGCGTAATCACTAGTTGAACAAGAACAGTACGGGAAACGAAGATTTTGTGCGATCAATGTCGCCACACTAATTTCACTCACAAGCATTTTGTCACTCAATCGTATGGGGGCGCACGCTAGATTATCTCGATAGGTCGATATTATGAAGAAATCAATTTCTTGAAAAGTAGACCATAGCGAAAGTCGAAATCAGGCCAGATAGCCAGAACATACTAAGCACTCGGCCACGTGTCCGTGGATGATGATTATTTTTATTATTATTATTATTATCATTATTATTATTATTATTATTATTATTATTATTTCCTTTGATATTTGGCGTTTACACATTTCTTTTCGGGTCCCGCCAAGGGACCTAAGGTTAGAAATGATATCATGATACTTTCCACTGCAAAAAAAAAAATAAAATAAAATAAAAAAATAATTACATAGATAAAACCCTTCATAAAGTGTGGGCTGTACTTGTCAGAACAATTTCTTGTATCTCTTTGAGGCATGGACTTCCAGGGATCCCTTCAGTCAGCCTACTGGAATCTTTTCCAACCAGTCCAAGTGCTCCAACTACAACAGGGATTGTTGATGTTCCCATGTGCCACATTTTTGAGATTTCTATTTCAAGGTCTTTGTATTTTGACAGTTTTTCGAATATCTTCAAAGATACATTATTATTATTATTATTATTATTATTATTATTATTATTATTATTATTATTTTTATTTCCTTTGATATCTGGCGTTTACACATTTCTTTCCGGGTCCCGCCCAGGGACCCAAGGTTAGAAGTGGCATCATGACACTTTCCACTGCAAAAAAAAAAAATAATTACATAGATAAAGCCCTTCGTAAAGTGTGGGCTGTACTTGTCAGAACAATTTCTTGTATCTCTTTGAGGCATGGACTTCCAGGGATCCCTTCAGTCAGCCTGCTGGAATCTTTTCCAACCAGCCCAAGGGCTCCAACTACAACAGGGATTGTTGATGTTCCCATGTGCCACATTTTTGAGATTTCTATTTCAAGGTCATTATTATTATTATTATTATTATTATTATTATTATTATTATAACTCAATGTTTTAATACTCCTATCTCATAGCGCAATTTGTGAAAACATTGTGCGAAACGGTATATCGGTCATCATTCATAGTGAATTTGTCATACACATTTTGAATCCTTTAACAACCTTGACAGGGGCGACTGTTGTCTTTTGTGAAATAAAAACTCTCAGTAAATCACACACCATATTTGTATTTACTCAGTTCAAACTTAACCACGGCACCGCTACATTGTTTCAGTCACCCAGTGCGGCTAAAACTCGGTAGAGTCTTAATGACTTATGAGACTAAATTATCAAGTCTACTGCCCGTGTATTTTTGCTGTTTATTTACTAAATATGATAGACTAAAATAGAAGAAAAAATTATACTTTATCTGTTTAAATGAGAAAACCGATCGATAATGTAATTTACATTGAAGAAACCGAATATCGGGAATGCTTCCAGAAACAGCATTTTCTTTTTTATCTTACAGACGTTTTTATTAAAAGTGACAGCCACAAAAAATAGTGTGACGACCAACAAGATACAAATGTCAAAGGAATACGCCAATTTCCTAAAGCAATAACTTCAACATTCCTGTTCCACAAACCACCAGATTTATAAATATATTATTCTCTCACGAATATTATTTGCGTATGTTATGATCCAACTTTATCACCATGGAAGCCCCTAGCGGTTACATAAGAACAACCAGAAAAAATAAGCAAATTAACTTAGAAAAGCATGAATTCTTTGGCTGTTATGTCTAATGAAAAAACTGATCATTGTCCGTTGGAGCTTTTAATAATCTTTGTCTTTCTGTTATTTCTCCTAAACCCTGCACGATCCATCCATTTACTCAAGTTCACTAAGTATATTATGCATTGATTTCCTTTGTCTATCTAGCCGTCTATCTGTCCTCTGGGTATCAGATGTTCCAAGGCCCCCACGTCACTGTGATGCCCAGAAGCCTCAACTCTCTCTTTCTGATGTTAAGTATGTGATATCGATACATTTTAACTATATATATATATATATATATATATATATATATATATATATATATATATATATAGTAGGGGCACCCAGTGAGGATCGAACTCACTACTCAGTCGTAATTGTTCTAGCTTGCTAAACATTACATCACCTCGAGGAGCATATATATATATATATATATATATATATATATATATATATATATATATATATATATATATATATATATATATATATATATATATATATATATATATATATATATATAGATAGATATATATATATAGAAAGATATAGATATATATAGATAGATATATATATAATCAAGCATTTTTTTCTAAAATACAAGTAATAAAACCAGTTTCACGTTTAGCAATGAAATACAGGACATTTTTAAGACGCTTGGCTTGGTTTTTGCTGTAAACACAGTTTTTACTGAATCAACAAGGTGTTCCTGTTTAAATTTTTTACGTTTTTACAGTTTTCATATAGGTTCTTGTATATCCAACTCAACATTGTGGGTAAACTGTTGGAAATGCATATGTTGATTCTGTTTGAATTCTAGTACTTTCGACATTATCAGTAATATATATCATATTACTAACTTAAATATCACTATTGGTCTTGATGTGAATCTAAACTTGTACACAGATTATAAATATATGACATTTTAAAACTTTGTCCGCTTTAATAATGGTTTATTTATTAACCTTAAATTGCTGAGTTTAAAAATATCCGATGACCCATCTTTTCGTCAACAAATGACTTAAATATATACAATGACCTAATAGGAAATCGCGTATGAATTGTTTACACAGACGTTTAAGGTTACCACTTCTTTCGTCTTGATTATATTCATAATACCTTAATATTATATAACAAAGAGTTGTCTTGTTTGTTATGAAATATGGCATAAAATTATTTTTTAGTGAAAATTATGAGAACCGGCTTTACTTCATAAACAATATTCAAAATCACAGCCGTTTTTTTAAAGCTCCAGAGATTTTATTTTTACTTCCTTTTGATGACACTTGGAAATACGCAACGATCTAAGCCACAAGATGGATCCTTTGTACTGATTATCTTATAAAAGAGAATAATTTCATTTTACGTTTGCACAAAAGACTTGTATCTTTTTCTTTTCTGTTTTAGGCTTCTTGGTGCATTTTAAAGCATGGCTATTAGCATTAATACTTAAAGGATTATCCCCCATTTATCTTCCATGAATATTAGAAAATTGTCGTAGAAATTCCTTAGGGCACGCTAATGTCTGCAGGCATTGGATTAAATGCATTGCTAAGGCCCCCATCAAAGGAAGATTAAAAGACGCATAGAGTATGATGCTCATTATTATTATTATTATTATTATTATTATTATTATTATTATTATTATTATTATTATTATTATTATTATTATTATTATTTAATAACAGATCAAAATTAATATATGCCTTTGAAATTGGACAGGGGATTACACGCGGAATGTCTCAACCCTTTGTAGTCTTCTTCAGTATTTAACCGAACTGGATAACCTCGGATGTTTTTACTGAATCATTTATTCATACCATCGGGGCATATTGTTTCCATTCTATTTTCATGCTTAGATAATATCCTGTATCATTTAATACTCTCCATTTATATGTTTGTTTCTTGATTCTTCCGATGAATTACAGGAGATATGACGGGGTATCCGAGCCAAGATTTGGCATCACAACTACCAAAAAACCAGAAAAGATTTCAACAATGTTAAAACAGATATGTTATGACCCTTTGAATATCTGCTGGTATTCTTGATATGTAATTTCGCTGGAGCAATATCCATTAACACTGAATGAGGCTAGCGAAGAGAAATAATAATAATAATAATAATAATAATAATAATAATAATAATAATAATAATAATAATAATAATAATAACGTAGTGCAGGGTTGAAAGGTGAAACTGAGGGTTTTATCCTTGCTGCACAAGACCAATGCTTGTTAACTAGGAATTATCAAGCACATATACTAAAATACTGTGTTAGACCAAGATGCAGATTCTGTGACAAATATCCAGAAACCATTGATCATCGTATATCAGGTTGCACGATATTGGCACCCACTGAATATAAAACCCGGCATGACAGAGTGGGCCAATATCTGCACTGGAAAATTTGCAACTCCTATGGGAAGGAAACTGGAAGAAATTGGTACGAACACCACCCTTACCCGGTTACGGAGATAGGACCTGTTACAATTCTATGGGACTACACAATACACACTGACAGAACAATCAAAGCCAACCTCCCAGACATTGTTATTAAAGACCACAAACAAAATAAGTGCCTCCTTATTGATATGGCAGTCCCTGCAGACTGCAATGTGTCTTTGAAGATATTCGAAAAACTGTCAAAATACAAGGACCTTGAAATAGAAATCTCAAAAATGTGGCACATGGGAACATCAACAATTCCTGTTGTCGTTGGAGCCCTTGGACTGGTTGGAAAATATTCCAGTAGGCTGATTGAAGGGATCCCTGGAAGTCCATGCCTCAAAGAGATACAGAAAATTGTTCTGACAAGTACAGCCCACACTTTACGAAGGGCTTTATCTATGTAATTATTTTTTTATTTTTTTTGCAGTGGAAAGTGTCATGATACCATTTCTAACCTTAGGTCCCTGGGCGGGACCCGGAAAGAAATGTGTAAACGCCAGATATCAAAGGAAATAAAAATAATAATAATAATAATAATAATGGACTGGTTGGAAAAGATTCCAGTAGGCTGATTGAAGGGATCCCTGGAAGTCCATGCCTCAAAGAGATACAAAAAATTGTTCTGACAAGTGCAGTCCACACTTTACGAAGGGCTTTATGTAATTATTATTTATTTATTTTTATTTTTTGCAGTGGAAAGTGTCATGATGCCATTTCTAACCTTAGGTCCATGGGCGGGACCCGGGAAGAAATGTGTAAACGCCAGATATCAAAGGAAATAAAAATAATAATAATAATAATAATAATATTGGACTGGTTGGAAAAGATTCCAGTAGGCTGATTGAAGGGATCCCTGGAAGTCCATGCCTCAAAGAGATACAAAAAATTGTTCTGACAAGTACAGCCCACACTTTACGAAGAGCTTTATGTAATTACTATTTATTTATTTATTTATTAATTTTTATTTTTTGCAGTGGAAAGTGTCATGATGCCATTTCTAACCTTACGCCCCTGGACGGGACCCGGAAAGAAATGTGTAAACGCCAGATATCAAAGGAAATAAAAATAATAATAATAATAGTTATTATTATTGTTATTATTACTATTTATTCCTGCTACGCTGAACCAATGATTGCTAACTAGAAATTAACAAGCACACATACTGAAAAACTGTGTAAGTCCCAAATGCAGATTCTCTGATAAACATTCAGAAACAATTCATGATCTGGTATCAGACCGCGCGGTATTGACACCCACATAATATAAAACACGGCACTACAGAGTGGGCCAATCTCTGCATTGGAAAATCTGCAATACTTACGAAAAGGAACAGCAAGAAATTGGTATGAAAACCACTCAAACCCGGTTACGGAGGAGTATCTGTAACATGGGACTTTATGGGACTTTACAATATACACAAAGAGACCAATCAGACCTAATCGCCCTGACATCGTGAATAGAGACCGCAAAGACAACGTATGCTGTCTTATTGACATTGCAGTTCTTGTAGACTGAAATGTATCATTGAAGATCTTCAAAACTCTATCAAAATACAAGGTCCTTGAAATCGAAATCTCAAAAATGTGGCGCATGAACACCTTAACAATGCCAGATGCATTTGGATCCTTCGGATTGACTTGAAAAGAAACCAATAGACTCATTGATGAAATCTCTGTTAGCACATGCAATAAAGAAATGCAAAAAAATTGTACTCATAAGTGCAGACCACACCTGATGAAGGGCTTTATCTATATAAAATAAGTGATTTTTTTTTCGAAACTGCTCAGTGGAAAATGTCATGATGCCATTTCTGACCTTAGATCTCTGGGTGGGACCCGGAAATAAATGAGTATACACCAGAAACTAAAGGGTATATAACAACAACGACAACAACAGCAAGTATAATAATAATAATAATAATAATAATAATAATAATAATAATAATAATAATAATAACAAAACCCGTGAAAATTTAATGTTTTTCTAATTTATTTTTCTGAGAAAACCTACTTCTTAAGTTAATGACAGTATAAGGACCTTGCGTGTTCCACAACTACAAAATATTCACTATGTCCTTTGGATACAAGTATATAGCAAAAGAAATCAGAGAACGTAATCAAATATGACCCACTGAAGCTTGATCGCGCAACCTGAACTAAATAAAAGGGTTCGGTTCATAATTACAAAATATATCACCTGAAGAAAGCCGGAAAGTACAACGGCCAAAACATCGTGAATATGAAAATAAAGACGAAGACAACAGTATGAACGAAGTAAATACTGTAGATAATTAAAGTACATCATCTCAGAAATACAGGCAGCTGTTAAAGGCTTAGGAAGTTTAAGAAGTCACAACCACACCATTTGAATACTTGATACGCTAACCCAGAGAAGGGGACACGTATATAAAAATCATATATTACGAAGAGCTTTATCTATGTAAAATATGTATGATCTTAGGGTTTCTTTTTTGTTTTTACAAAAATAATCACGGGCAAATGTCATGAAGATATTCCTGACCTTACGTCTCTGTTTGGGACCCGGAAGGAAATGTGTATACAACAGAAACCTAAGGAAATAACAATAATAATAATAATAATAATAATAATAATAATAATAATAATAATAATAATAATAATAATATTCTGCAGCTGAGCAACGAGTATCTCAGGCATATTAAATATCATGATGAATTTGCTTGCTGTCGGAGGCCTTGAAAGTTGACAGAGAAATGCTTCAATGTTTTTCGGTGTTTGAAATCAGCACCGTACAAGTTTCAATAACAATAAGTAGACTAATTTAAATACGAAGTTCTAAATAGTATCTATGCCGAGAAGAAAATCGTCCATCATGTTCCATCGTTTAAGTTCAGTTTATGCAGTAAAAAGGTGGAAAATATCAGTCATATCATTAGCGCCTGTGGAATGCTTGCATAAGAAAAAACTCATGTGGACAGGACCATAATAAAGTGGCCTCTCGTCTGCATTGGTGCTAGAAAAGTAAAATAGATTTGAAGTCGATGGGAAATGGTATCGTCACAAGTTAGAAAAGCAGACCTTGAATGACTTTATCTAGTCAAAGAATCTGTTCGGGAAAGACTGACGGGACTCGCCGGTGAGGTGATCAAACCAGAATATACAACAACCTTTACATGCTCGTACACTTAGAATTTTGAGATCGAATTTTAAAAAAACCTTATAGAAATTTGTATAAAATGGGGGCTCGATTAGTGACAAAATATCACTGGAACATACGAAAACTTAAGGAATAAGGATTTATGCTATGCCACAAAAATCACCTAAGCCGACCAAGCATCCAAATAAATATAATATGGTAACTATTCATATGGAGTTCTAGATAAAAGCAATAATAGCAACAAAAATTGCAATATGAGCTCAGGTAAAGATATATTGAGACTTTAATTGTATAAGTCCCCCAAATGCATTCACTTATGTCATCACAGAGACATATCCCATTGAGTAAAAGCGTTGGTTAGACACAGTGACTTCGCCTAAAGATTTGTTTAGTACCTGACTACTGCAGTGCTGAACAAATACTTGGAGATTTGAGTTAAACCGAGATAATTGAAACTATCGCAAGAGGCATAGCACGTGAGACCTGATGTGGATTCCGGGAATGGAATCCTGCACAAATAAATAAACAATGTCAATAATTGAGATAGAAAAATAAGTGTATTAAACGTAAGAATAGAGAATAAGAATGAAGATTATTAGTCCAGGAATGCGGGTTAGTAGAAAGTATATGTACAAGTCTCTGTAAGTGAAACCGTAATTATCTCTCTCGCTGGACTCTCGTATAACTCTCTGTGAACACCCTGTGTACTGTTTCCGTATCTCTCACCCTGAATCAACGTATCTCGACCTGCAGTTATACTCTCTGTCAGTATAAGTATACTTTGGACGACTCCATCTCGTGTAAAAGGGGTCTGCCCCACAACAGGACCATAACAATCTACCCATGTAGTCCACATAAAGGGTTCAGTTCGAAATTACAATCACCTGATGAAGACCGAAACATAAAACGGCAGAAACGTCGTGAATATAGCAAGAAAGATGAGAACAAGTTTTCGAGTAATTACAATAGCTCATAACAAACGAATCTATCGGAATATATTTATTAAAATATATCATATGTAATAGATTTTGTAAGCATTCTTAAAATATAAATGACTCTTGAAGCTCGCATTGAATAAACTTTAATTTAAAAAAAAAGAAGTGTGTAGAGAATCAATCAGTTTTTTGTATTCTTTTACCCTGAAGTATATATTCTTCCGCCCGCCCAAATCAGAACAGGATTTCCGGGTTTAATGTGCGAGTTTTGAAAGCTGTTCAAAAATTGCTCAAGAACCCATAACACTTAATTCAAGCGCCCGATAATATAAATCGGCCCCCACTTGAAAGAAGGTTACGGATGTCGGCTGTGATTATTGAACTAATAATTTCAAGAAATCACGGCCGTGTAATCTCTATCATGGTTTTCCACGAATTAACAAGCAGAAAAATCAGTCTAATTTCTGATTTTCTACGCACCCTGCTGTATAGCAGAGTTTGAAAAGAAAAGTCTATTGACTCAGTGAGTTATTCCCGATCAAGGAAATCTTTAGCAAATGGTGAAAGATTTTATCCGAAAACAATGACCGAAAATCAATGCGGAGTGACGAGTTAGGGCCATTTATTTAATTCAAACCTAGGTTCAACAATTAGAAATCTAGAATTCTCGTTTAGTCACAATCATAAATTTACTGTCCGATAATCAACAAACCTTTCTAACCTTGTAGTATTTGGAGTTGCATTACGCATGTTTTATACCATAAAAAACAACACTAAATAATTGGCGTTATACTCCACATTGTTGGTTTGAAAATGCAATGACATTCACCTTTGTATAAGAGTTTTAATCTCGTTTATTCTCAGTAGACTTTCTTGAATTATTAACCGTAAAGAAACATGATTAACACGTTTTAACTGGACGATATTTCCTTACTTATATTATTAGAAATAATAATCAGTAGTTTATTAATCTATAACCTCTGACTTTAGAAATCTACCCACTTTTGATGTAGAAATAATACTGCCTTGTGTAAACCAAATGTTATTTTCATTGTCTTTTAATTAAAGGGTAATCATTTCTCTTAGAAAATCCGGTTAATTAAGTCTTACATTTAATAATATACTTCGAAACCTATATTTAGAGCAGATATTTGATTTTAAACCGAATTTCAAATTAATTGTTTGTATTTTTCGTATATAATGGCGTCTTGATGAGTGACGAAAAACGTGCCAATGTTTAAAAATACCTAAATACCTACAAATTTTGTTTTAACTGGGATGAGTGTTCTTTCAAATAGGACTGAAATTGAAGGTCCAAGATTGCATTTAATTAATTTAAAATGTGTTTTTTCGTTTTTTTTTTTGAGTTAGTAATTCCGTGGTGGTACATACCATAAAAAAGTAAATTATGTCGTATTAAAGACATTAAATTCAAGTAATTAATTTCCTAAATAAATAATTAAAATCATAAATTGTTGTCGTTCACATGTTACACCATATTTCATAATTTTAACAAATGCAAACGTTTTAATTAATTCACATTGATTAATTGCTCTGGAAAGTCATCAAAATCATTTTACTTACATAGACCGTATCACAATAATATATATATATATATATATATATATATATATATATATATATATATATATATATATATATATATATACAATAATATTGAATATAATAATATAGTATATATATATATATATATATATATATATATATATATATATATATATATATATATATATATATATATAAATATATAGAATATAGCAATAATAATAACAGGGAAAAGAAGAAAGGCAATAGTAATAATAATAATATAAGGATACAGAATGTGCTTATCTCCCTTTGGTCGACATGAAATATATCAAACACATAACGACCACTTGGTGACATCACTCCATACAGGGATCAAAGCGGCACTCATTTATGAGTTCGTAGACAGCAACTAAACGAGAAGATTGCTGAGACTAAATCTGCTCCAGTAGCAGCATAGAAGCACATGGTGGCCTTTCAGTGTGGGACATAGATTAATCCGGTCCGTTTAAATCTGGAGTCCTAGAAATGACTAAGAATATCTCCAAATTATATTCCCTTCTTCTCTCTCCTTTTACTTTGTTTTGCTGTGTAGATATGATATATAGTTCTCCATGTGGGACACTTGTACATAATTGCTTTTTGTATGTTTTAAACTCTCTTAGAACAAAGCATGTTTGCCATTCTTCTTCCTTTCGGCCATTCAGTTCCGTCCTGTCCGTGATCTACGGTGTTGTTGTATCACGGGGATAACAATGCCCACAACGGGAGAAACGTAAATGGGAAAATAAATCTTTCTTACAAGCGCTCTCGTTAAAACACTACTACTACTACTACTACTGCTACTACTACTACTACTACTACTACTACTACTACTACTACTACTACTACTAATAATAATAATAATAATAATAATAAATGCAAGACGATCAAGCAGAAATATAGAATTAAAGTAGCAAATGTAATTCGACTAATCAAGGAAAAACTTAAATTGAAACTGCAATTAATGGCACAGAGAACAAAAATATGAAAAGCGTTGGAGGTTCCATCGACAAAAAATGATATTCCAAACGGACAACAAGAAGATTTACAGTGAAATGAAAAAATCTGTTATAGGAAACAAAAAGCCAATGTCTATTGAATAAGGACAATTATTTTGGAAGTATATTTGGAGCAAAAGAAAAGAAGATATTTCAAATGTAGATCAAACGAGAACAAGAAAGAATGAATGAAAAACCTGTATGAGAAAGGAAAAAATATAACTAAGAATAATTTTAGGCAAGCTCTAAAAAAATTCCGAAGTATCTTAATTCCGAGTAACTTGATCGGCCGCTTTTATCTACTGCAGACGCCCAGGCCTTCCACGGACCTAACCGCAGTCTGTTCTTCCTAGAACCTGTCACCGTCTCATATACTCCAATGTCAACTTCGTCAATGTTGGCTCTGCTCGACATAAGAATCAAAACTTCATCGGCAGAGGCAGAATCCCTGGTCGGGGTGATTGCACCAGGTAAGGATATTTTACACAGGACAGGATTCGCCATTAATTGGCGAAGGAAAGGCTCCGACGCAGGAACCGTAAACAAGGTCGAAAGGGGACAGTATTTACGAATGGATCGAAACAATACGAAAGTTTCCGATCTTACACCGTTCACGTCTACCTGCGCACCGGACCCAGGTGCGAAAGTAAGGCTTGAAAAAGGTGTCGGAAAGAACAGCCTAGAGAAATCGATGGACAACCTTCGCGAATATCTTGGACTGATCTAAACTGATCAGCGCGGCTTCACATCGACATGCTCGGTGATCAAGCACCAGTTTACTCGAGGCCAATCAAACTGGATATATTGAACTAAAAACGGCAAGCTAATATATTCAAAATTCCACAATTACATATGCCATCACCACAGATTTTGTTCCTGCAAAGCAACTTGATCACATCTCTCGGGAACGGTTGAGGTAGAGAACCCTGCTTCATTCAATGTTGTAAATCAGTAAAAGCGAGTGATTGCATCAAGTACAGTTCAAAATGAAGAGCATCTAAGCGCGGAGTATCGACAACCAGCTTCAGCGCTTCTCAGACTTCAGTATCTGTGATGGGACCCTCACAACCAGCCGCTTCTTGGTGGGGGAAGTCGGCCAAATAGGCGTCAAACTTAGCCGGCTCAGACCATGTTCCTAGTTGAAAAGCTACTGAAATTAGTCTCGAAAATCCTCACATATTCCTGCGTTTCTAGTCACAGTCCGCTTATCCGGCAATCTGATACTCGCGAAATGTTGATGCGATGCATTTCGAGCCATCTCTGTAAGCAGTTCAGCGGCCATGTTCATTACCATGGAAGACATTCATTTTAACCTCGCTAGAGCTTGATACTTATTGACAAGCAAGGAGGTCAGCTCCGCACTAGCTAAGGCAACTTTCCCGCTATCAATGATTCGATCGCCAATCAAGTTTCGCTTCACATGCTTCTGATTTTAATATATCCCACCTCTTATTCCCAACCGTCAATTCCCGTTGCAGCATTACTAGCAGTTTTTCATGGAAATTTCACTCATCAAATAATGATGCATACAGTTTCCATGATCCAGACAACCTAACATAAGTTTAGCCGAAACCGGACGAGCATATGATCAGTGTAAAATATCGAATGAAAACTTGGACACGATAAGAGGCCGGGATTTACCTTTACCCCCCCACCATGGACACACTAAGTAAAGTTTTTTTTTAACAGATGTCACGCAACGGGGGGAGGACGAAAGGGAGGAGAGGTGGCCACAGAAATGCAACAGATACTACTACCGCAGCATCATTTCCACCGGGAAAGTCTCTCTTTTCCTAACCTGTTATCTCTTTTCGGACAAATCCGGAAGTAGATCCCAGACAACTTAAGAGCCCAAGATTTACCCTGACTCCCCACGGAGCCAGGTTGTGACACAGGGTCGGTTTTCAAAGTTGGGACCTGAGGGTTTCCAATCGGGCTGCTGGTCTAAGCTGGTCAAAGCTTGTCTCAGTTATAGCCGGTCATAGAACCGTTACTCAACAAATGTTACGCAACGTGGGGGATGCAAGGAAAAAGATACTACAACCGCAGCATCTACTCTGACAGGAAACCAACTTCTCATACTCTGCCAACCCTCCAGAAGAATTCGGAAGGAAAGCCACCAACATCTTAAGAGCCCCAGATTTACTTGTCTTTTCCACTGAGGTAGCTTGTGGCACTGGGTCGGTTTTTAAGGTGGGGAACCGAGTGTTTCTACTCGGGCCGCTGGTCTAAGCTGGTCATAGCTTGTCTAAGGTAGTCAAAGCTTTTCACAGCTTGTGTAAGCTGGTCAGAGCTTGTATAATCTAATCACAACCGGTTATAACATTGCTACTTAACAGATGTCAGGCAACGCTAAGTGGAAAGCAACTGGTCTAAGCTGGTCTTAGCTGGTCTTAGCTTGTCGAAGCTACTCATAGCCGGTCATACCACCGCTCCGTAACAGATGTAACGTTGGAGGGAACCGCCAGGGAGAAGATAAGTCCCCCGGCATGGAACATATAATACAACTGCAGCATCTATTCCGACGGGAAAAATACATTTCTCCTCCTCTACCAATCTTCCCGCAAGATTCCGAAAGGAAAGCCCATAACAACGTTCCAAGAAGGCATTTAATTTATTTTACATGTGCATTTCGTTTATTGCTTGTTTTAGAAAGTCCGTAACGCGGTACGTAGTAGACGCTTGTAGATTATGCACAATTAATGACTTAATTAAAGTTTAATTAAATACAATAAATAAGTAGAGTTCTATGTTTGAATAATTAAAATCATCTGGTTAGGTACAATACGAGATTCTTGTTTGTAGCCCCGTAATTATGTTATGTCTTGTAAGTATCATATTCTCGTAACATCTTTCCTCAATGTGTGTCACATAAATTTAAAATCTCTCTGATTGTTAATAAGATTGTCCTTTTATTTCTAATTTTCTACAAAATCTCCTCGTTGCTTTCATTTGAAGTCCATAGAATTCTCGTCATCTGTCTGTAGAAATACTTCGTTTTTCTTCTTTATCCTAGATTAAATCGATCAACATACACTGCAATAATAAAGAATAGATATGTCAAATGCCATTCAGAATCCTTTCCTTTCTTTCTAGCGAACATTTTCCATACTGTGTTTATTTTTTGAAAGAATATTTCGTTATTCAATTGCTCCTTAAGTTTTGGTGACTTAACGTCATAAGAGGCACGGTAGAGAAATCGACTGCCTCTCGCATTGAGGAATGGGAGAGCCGAGTTTGTCTTCCAGTTCAGTTCATTACATTCACTTATGTTCCAATACCCTTGGGAAAGATATGAATCCATCGCTTCTCTGGCCATTGGTAAAGAGCAGCACAGATTGGGCTCTATAGTCTGGGTGTCAACCGGTCTAGGGGAAGTAATTCAAAACGGTATGTAGCCCTGGTGAAGCACATATTACGCTGTGGATGGGATCATTCACATTGCCTTGATGATTCCGACTATGTTCAATGTCTTAATAGCGTATTCTGTTTAGATCAATTTCCGAACTTCAAGCGTAGTTTTTATGGGACTTTTCGGATCGATGTTGTTCGTTCTTGTCGCCCTTTCGCATCTCTTAATCCTACAATATGGTTGCTGCTGGAATAACTATTGAACGCTTTTTGTAAATTGGAATACTGCGCCACTAATATAAAGTAGGCAGTAATATGAATTGGAAATGTGCCGAAGTTTAATTGAGTTCAATTGATTTGTGACACAGCTGACTTGCATACAGACGCGAAGCACTGAAAAGCGTGTATGAATTTCTAAATAGACGCGGCAGATACCCTTTGTGAATGATATCAATATGCAGGCTTCCTTACATGAAACTTTCTTCTACGGTCGTCCTTTTTCACATAAAATATTAGCAACATATTATCCAACAAGCATATTTTACATTGATGAGGCATTTAATTATATGAAGATAGCAAGCTACACGGAGCAAAAAAAAGGAAGTGAATTCCACAGGTTTGAAGTACGAGAAGATAAACTATTACAATAGAACTTACGGTTGCATGTAGCTAATTCAATTGAAAAACTATAAAACTTATTTGCCAATTTAGTAGTACGTTTAAATTCAGCGGTTTGAGGTAACAAGGTTGTTTTTTCTTTTTTTCTTTTGCATTATTTTGTGTCATGTTAGATTGCATGATGCCATAACGTTATGCTATTGCATCAGCCATTATTCTCCGGTGAATATCAGCTATTACAATAGTATTTGTGTAGCGAATGTTGGTTTAGAATCTCGGAAAATATCCTATTTTCATCTACATGACGGGCCGAAAATTTGGTTTAAAGCTCTGAAGGATTTTCCTAATGTGAAACTAATAAAAATATTGATGTAGCAAAACAGATCTGCACGGTTTTGTCGTGAATTTCCAAGGGGTATTTTGCGACAAGGGACATGGACGTCAAATAAAACCATTTCTAGAAATGACTACGTGTACTTGTAAGAAGATACGAACTACTCTGATCAGAATGGTACAAATGTCAGTACTATGACAGATTCAAGTGTCTGAGATTCGATAAGGACTTCTCTACTTTAATATGCTACAAATGTCAGTATAGGACCTTTTCACGTTGTCTGAGATTCGATACGGACTACTCTGCTTTAAAATGCTACAAATGTCAGTATAGATCCGTTTCACGTTGTCTGAGATTCGATACAGACTCCTCTGCTTCAAAATGCTACAAATGTCAGTATAGGACCGTTTCACGTTGTCTGAGATTCGATACGGGCTGATCTGCTTCAAACGGCTACATATGTCAGTTCTATGAGCGTTTCACGTCGTCTGAGATTTGAGTTTGGTCTTAAATCTTTCAAAGCGTTTCGTAAAAACACAGACAACAGTTGCCAGTAAAATGCAATATTCTGGCGTTTTATGGTTTTGGTAGTGCCATATCCAAATCTGGAACAAGTTGATTCTACTACTTGCCACCAGGAACAACGATGAATGATGCTACCAAAGGAGCATATGTACAATTATCAGTACACAATATTTATGCATAGTGCTTCCCCATGTCGCCAGTTGTTCAGAAGCAACTAGAAAGATATTGACTAGTTTGGGAACAAATGTATGGGAGATTGTCAATAAGAAATTAGAAGAAAAACAATTTTCAAGGACGGAAAAAGTTAACTATTGTAACAACGTGATTCTCAGTATGTCCCCGACCCCGAATCCAAGCAATAATAAAATGCAATGGATGTCATGCAAATTACCGACCGCTAGATTATTTTTCTTCAAATGGATAGAAAACATTGTCATGGAAAATTTCCTTTGTAAACTTGAGTCAGTCTCTCATAGATTGCTTGCTACCATGTTATTTTTAACTTTAAGATAGTTAAATTATAAGGTGGTTTTAAACACTTTTTAATAATTATAATATCTCTCCTGTTTGATATATGTTCAATTTTCCCAGTGATTGAGAGGGAACTGTCGACAACAGTGATGTGCTTCTATAGAATGATGCTAAGAACAGCATGGATGGAGTATTTGAAATGCAAGTAAAATTCAATTTTTAATGGAAACAAGATCAGCTTTACTTAGACTCAGAAATAAACACAGACTATTTCAGGAAAACATGGTGAGGAAAAGGGATTTGGAGAATTCGAGACGCAGAAGACATATTGAAGGTAAGACTGGTAAGGAAAACAGCAAGTAACATGACTAACCCAGCTTGTGGGCATTACTGGTGAGATAGGCTGCAGAAGGTATAGTGTAGGGACAAAGTTGTTACAAATATAGGAAAATATGGAGAGCCGTGAATACACAGGTGTGGATATTCCAGGTCATAAAATAAATAACGAACCACCCTGTGAGAAACAAAATCAACCATTTACTTTAGGGAAGTAGCTGTACTGAATTTTCTCCTTTTCCTAGTTTAACCAAATAGAGCAGAGATACAAAATGGAATTCTCAGAAGGGATTGATCCCTGTAGTCAAGTAATGATAAACTGTGTAAAATTCTCATTGGTTATTAAATGTCTAACTTCGTCTTCAACAAAGCCTCTGTGATAAGAACATGTAAAGATCGACAAATTACTTTAGATAAGTTATATGTGAATATTTATTTACTTAATTAAATGACGAAGTCAAAAGATTGTACGTAACATGTTTCGTCTTTTAAAATGACTTCTTCAAACTGACCAGTGAAGACTTTTTCGATGACCAGACGAATTACAGAGAATATTTTCTACTTTGTCATTCAGTTATGCAACTTTGATATGCTGTACAGAAACGTAGATATCATACTATTATTTATATATTAAATAAAGTCAATTTAAGTCTTGCACAATTTTGTTAGCTTGGAATTTCTGACATTAACAAATTTATGTTTTAGCATTA
Organism: Acanthosepion esculentum; assembly: GCA_964036315.1. NCBI lineage: Eukaryota > Metazoa > Mollusca > Cephalopoda > Sepiida > Sepiidae > Acanthosepion > Acanthosepion esculentum. Next base: position 128,903,824 of record OZ038481.1, on the reverse strand, counting down.
TTCAACATTATGCTTCTGTCGGCACTGATTAGCAATATACTATGAATAGCGTCATGTCAAATGTGTTAGCCTTACTAATTGCAACAATTATCCCTACAAATATGAACATTTAAATGAACCTGGCCGAATAACTCTGTTGGGATAAGTATGACAAGTTTATGGCTTGTTTAGATGTCAAATCATTTTATAATAACGTCTTTGTTAACAAATGATTCAATTAAAAAAAATAGAAGCATAAAACTAGGTATGTCCAATATTTCGCTAAAAAGTGGTATACCTTGACGACAAAAGGTCCCCAAATTGATAAAACAATTTTTAACGTTTAAATATTTATGTTGTTATTAAAGAGGAAAGACCAAAGTATTTTCTGAATATTTTTTCAGATTTTTTAATCCTTCCTATAAATGTTAAAAATTTTATTAAAAATCTTGTTTTTTTTTCGAGTCAAAAAATTTCGTAAAATCGAACTGTCGGAAAGATCATAGTTTGTTAGTTAAAAAATCATGAAAAATAAATTACACCTTTTTCTTTTGTTATCTTAGGAAATTTAGAATGATTAAAGTATACTTAATGTAATTTGAAAGAAACATTACTTACATTTTTAGCAGAAAATTTTTTAAGAGAGATATTTCCCACCAGTGTAGTCTATTTTGACAGGCGTTGATTGATGTACGTCAATATATTCACAACTTATGGTACTGAAATTTATTGTACGGTACCGCCAAAGTGATATAATTCGTTCTAATTTTAAGTGAATCTGGTTAGTAGATTTTTTTTTTAAAAATTCACTTTGAAATTTTTTTTTTTTTTTTTACCTTACGTTTGAGGAAGAATTCTGCACTGAAAATAACATTTAAATTATGAAAGAAAATCAAATTTTACAAGTAAAAATAAAACAGTAAAAAAAATACATTTTTTCTTGAGGTTTATTATTTCAGTCATGAAATATTTTTCTGAGAATATAAAAATTACATGAAACACCATTAATTGAAACGGGTTAACTTAATGAAATGAGATTTTATTTCTTTTTTATTAAGGCAGATTTTTTTCTATTTATTAATAATTATATGGCAGTAATATGAGTTTTATTTTATTTATTAATAAAATTAACATGCTAATAGCAGCTATGTTGGTTTTGTTTTGACTCGACAAGTATTTTTTAGTTTGAGTAGTAGCGAGCTAACTCCAGAAAATTTAAACTCCAAAAATCGTTTTAATTGATAATTTGTCGTGTGGATAATAATTCCAAAGTAATGTACAATGAATTTATGCATTCGATTTCAAACTTGAGAATTTGGGTGGACTTCCAAGGGCGTTTTTTTTTTTGTAATTGTAAATAGTCGATATTTTCTTTTATCCCACTATTCGATTATATTTGAATAGAAAAAGAAAAAAATTGAAAATAATACGACGATATTCAGAAAACTTGACAAGTGTTGTTTTCTTGTTACAAAGCCATTTCTGAAAAAAAAAAAAACTTGCTTCTATCAAAGGAAACTACTCATGTGACATTATTTCAACAATGTGCATCCGTACTTTCGTTGTAGACGATTTTAAATACAATTTTGGAATATTAAAAATTATTTTTAAAATAATTATGGTTGTCAGATTTTAATAAGCTTTCAAATTTATGATCTTTAAAAAGTAGAGAACATAATATATCATTTCCATAAGGTTGCAGAAAGAACTTAATGTATAAATATATAACAACCTTTTGTCATATTGTGTATTTAAAATTGAAAAAAAAAAGAAAATTAATGTAAAAATTTATTGTTCATCAGAAAATTTTTTTTCTTTCAGATAATAATTACCTTCGTATATATTATTCAGAAAAGCCATTAAAAACTTTCTTAATTAAATATTGTCTTAGTTTTATTGGGTTTTGTATTTTTACAATTGAGGTAAAAGTTTGGACAATTTCGGACATTTTTTTAACAAAAAAATCGATGATTTAGATTTTTCAGAGTTTTGTGCATTTAATTAAAAAAAAAAATTGAGGTTGCAAGTAAATTTTTTTTTGTGTTTTCATAAAATTAAGTTCGAGGGGGGTAACAGATATAAAAAAAAAATATTTATACCATGACTTTCAAAGAGACAAACATTTCTAAAATAAGTTCATTCATTTCTGAATAAGTTCTGAAGTTTTCATTAAAATCCAACAAGTAGTTAATTTTTACAAGAATTTCGAAATTAATGTGTCTTTCAACTGATAAAAAAACAACTAAAAAAAAACGCTAAAAAGGTCAAAATTGGACATACCTACATAAAACTCTCTCTTGCAACAAATTAAATCCTGAAATTTGCCAGCACATCACAAACCCATTTTGTTTCCATTAATTCTTCGGATAAAGTGGGGATGGTTATGAACAGTAATGCATACAATGAAGATATAGTTCGAGGTAATGCTTTCTCCATCATAGCGGCTGGCAGAGGATAGACAAAATTGTTTATAGTTACGCTGTTCTGTAATTGTCATCAATGGTCGACTGAACTTGCTTTGTTTCAATGACTTTTGTTTTGTCATTATTAGTTACTTTGTTCAATAAATACGCTTATTTAAAAAAAAAGATATAGATTATAACTCAACGATACTAACATTTATGAGAAAATCTATGAACATAAATATTTGTTAAAACAATTCGTCAATTAGTAATGGAGATAAATCATAACTAATAAATGTTGAGAGGTCTCTCCTTTTTACACAAATGGACTCACCCAATGTATCCATATAATACTACCAGTGAATACCCGCACAGTAGTCAGTACGTTGAGTCAAATCGGACAGTAGTAGAAATAGAACGTAGAGTCGGTCGAGATGAATAACGTAGAGGCAAGAGTCACAGTCACGAGCACTTAGACTCAGTATGAAGTCATACAGCGATAGGTCGATATCAAAGACTATATATATTTTTTCCTACTAACCACGCATTCCTGGAACTACTAACCTGTATTACCAGTTTGTATTATTACGTTAATACATTTATTTCCTATATTCGTTCTTGGCTTTTGTTATTATTTGATCCCTGAATCCACAACAATAAGATAGCATCTTAAAATAAGAAGGCTTTATGGTCAAGCTCAAAAGAATTCATCATATTTAGAATCAAAAGTGTGCTTTATATGCTGCTGGAAACAACAATTTCAACAATTTTAAAGTTTTTTCACGCTTATATTGCACAAGACATCGATTATTTACTTACTAAAATTAATTTAGTATGGATCAAATTGATTGATTTATTTATTACGGTTTATCAACCCTTTGCATGTTATTTAAAGCCAAAAATATATGTAGATTGTAAGAAGATAATAATGATTTTCTAATACAAACCCGACTAATTAACCCAGAGCTGTGGAGAGAAGAGGTGAATTCATACATTTCCTAAGGAAGTTTGCTCATAAATGAATATAACGTACCCGACTGAAATTCGAACTCGACTCTTCAATTTCCAATTCCGAACCGTTATTCATTACACCGTCTACATATAAAATTATACGAGCTTATAGCACTTGGGATTCAAACTCAAAGTTGCTTTACTTCAGTGAGCGTACGAAAATCGGCGTTTCAATATAATATGGCCGTAAGTGTATGGAGAAAATATGCAAATATTAACCATCCAGTGAGTATCAAATTCATTTCACCTGTATAAGTATATCTGGAATATCTTTTAAAGTTATTAAGGATGAAAAATGCGAAAAGAGGGCTATGCTAATTTAACAATCACAGAACATATTGAAGGCAAAAGGTTAAAAAAGAAAATAGAAGGCTAGGACAATTTTTACATTAACAGGTCATATTTCAACCAAGGGGAAAACAGTAAGTAACATATCTGACGAGCTTGTGTAAATCGATGGCAAATGAGAGACTGGGAAAGATTGCGAAGAGACGTAACTACTAAGCGCTACAACTACGGGAAAGCTCTGTAATAATCGCTCACACACCTTGAGAAGGGACACGACACATAGACGAAGAAGACGAAAAAGAAGTAGCAGTAGTAGAGGGAAAGAAAGAAGAAGATGACAAAGAAAAAGGAGGAAGCGAATAATAATAATAATAATAATAATAATAATAATAATAATAATAATAATAATAATGAGAAGAAGAAGTAGTAGTAGAAGAGTAGAAAGAAGGAGAGAAAAAAGAAAAAATAATAAGAAGAAGAAGAATAAGAAGAGGAAGAAGAAGAGTAGAAAAATAAGAGGAGAAGGAAACGGAAGACGAGAATGATAATAATAAGAAGAAAAAGAAAAGGTAGAAGAAAAAGAAGAAGAGGAAGAAGAATAAAAAAGAAAGAAGAAGAGGTAGAAGAAAAGAAAGAAGAAGAGTAGAAAGAAGAAGAGGAAAAGACAAAAAGGAAGAGAAGAAGAAGAAGAAGAAGAAGAAGAAGAAGAAGAAGAAGAAGAAGAAGAAGAAGAAGAAGAAGAAAAAAGAAGAAGAAGAAGAGGAGAAATAAGAAGAGGAAAAGTCAAAAGAAGAATAGAATTATAATGATAATAATAATAAGAAGAAGAGGAAGAAGAGGAGGAAGAAGAAGACTGCTATTACTAACAATACTACTACTATCAAAACGCATTTAATGGACTGAAGTTTTGACTTGCTTCTGATACTAGTTAATCATTTATGTTAAAGCCGTTCATGTTAGACAGAGAAACTTAATGAAAAATCCATAATTTTAAGATATTGAGCCGAAATATATATTGCATACATATATTGTATACATGAATCTTTAGTTTAAACGGTTGAAAAGGAAACGTACATAGTGTACAAATTTCTTCCTTTGATCTTTGCAGAATGTTATTCACATCAACATTGTTGATTCCAAGATATTTTGACATCTCTGATGGTTTTTCGATTTTCTTAATACGCTGAACTCACACACGCCAAACCCACTTACATGGTCGTCATAGTGAATACAGCAAATAACACGAAAGAAAAATAATATTATGTTTTTCGGAAAATAATGTCTTATTTTAGAATAAAGCTTTGAATTAATAAAACATGTTCTAATATGTTATACTATTTTTATTAAAAGTATTGCCTCGTTCGCAATGGTTAAAGTGACTTCTTCGTTTATATCAATCTCTTTCAGAATTGAAATTTTAAAAAATTATATACAATTCATATTGAACATAAAAAAGATATGCGTTTACCGTTTTGCATGAGCTTATACGACTCAAACTATTGCCAACATTAAAAGGGTATAGGGTGAAGGATCCATTTGACTTCGAACAGTACAATACCGTTTTTAAGAAGATCTGCAGTGGGTATACGAGACTTGAAGAACAAAGTAGCAGATAACGTCCATCTACAATTGTCAATCAACATATGAATAAGCTAACCGAAAACAAATCCGCCTCAAAGTGTCAGAAAAAAGTATCAGATAATAGATGTCAATATTTCAATAAAATTGGTTCATCTCAAGAAAATTATTAAGGTGAAAAAAACTCGATAACAGGGTTCCGGATGAATAAAAGATTCGAGTTTTTGATGAGTGTTAGATCCCAAATCTGCGAGAATTTAAAGCCCTATTTCTTTATCGAATATTGAATTGTGATGTGAAATGGATCATCATGACAATTGTTTACCATCTGATCAATAGCTAGCTCGATTCTGAAGAAGCACCAAAACACTTTCCAAATGATAAATTCCGCCATTATGATATTTATGACTATCTGATGATCCACTATTCGCGTTATCTATTACAGCCTTCTGGAATCTAACTAAAGTACCACTGCCGAAGATTACTGCTAGCAACCAGATGAAACGCTTAACCTGTGAATCAAAATCCGACCGGCATTGGTTAATCGACGAGGTTCAATTCTGCTTCCTGACTATACTTGGTCAAATGTTACTAGAATGACAACTCTACAGATTGGGATTTTGCCACATAATCTCTTGATCACTGTTTACCCTACTTTCCTGCATCATGAACATTTTAAAGCCAAAATACACTCCATTGAAAAAAATGTATGCAAAGATTTATTAGCGTTCCAGTTTATAGTTTCATCGTAAATTCATACATCACTAGATCGTAAAAATATTTATATGATCAGGTTTTTTTTATTTTGACTGATTTAAACACTGTCTGAATACATTAATTCAGGAATAAAACTTCATTCTAAGATCGGATATATTCCAAACAATCTAATGCCTTGCATTTAAATTTTAAAAAGGGATATTTCTTTCTGTGAAAATGAATATGCACCTCCGTTAATTCGGATTAATATTTAATCATGCACACAGTGCCTCATGATAGGGTCTATTTTTGAAAGCTTATAACTAGTAGATCATTGAAGCTGTACAAGTAGGTGCACCGATTTGGGGTTTTATCATCCACTGCTGATAAAGTTGCATGTTGTGCCCGTAAATTCTCCTCAAACTCTACTCTTGAATCATCTGAAATATCCGTCCCGAACTTCGCATTTAGAACTGATTCTCTGTTGAACTATATGCATATAACCGCTTCCATAATTCCTGCTATCAGCTCTAACCTTGATCCCCACAAAGCACGTGGACCCGATGACAACCCTATAATAGTCATTAAGAAGCGTGCTCCCGGACAGACTCCTGTTCTCTCTAAGCTGTATAATAAATGCTTTGCTGCCTCCTGTTTTCCTGCCTTCACTTAAAGCTGTATAATAAATGGTTCGCTGGTTTCTACTTTTAAGAAGTCTGATGAACTGTCAGACCCTTCCATCTATCAGCCAATTAGCTTTCTACCTCTTTTTGGAAAACTCCTACAGACCCTAATCAATGCCAAATTCCTCCTGAACTAGTTCCTGTTCTTTTTTCGGCTGATGCAGAGATGTCACATTGTTCAAAACTGTTCTAATAAGTTCCTCTAATAAAACACAAAATTGCAGTTAGATGGATATTTAATTTCACAAGTAAATGTCTAAAATTTCTTCTCTTCTGAATTCGCGTTAACAATTTGAAATACATGAACAAAAATGGGAGCGCACATACAAACTGAATGTAATTCCTTGCATTATTTGCATTATTCGGATTGTTATCCTCATCTTTTTTACCATATTCAGAACGTTTCAGGCGTTTTACGCTCCGGCTTACTACAGGTGATTGGGATTTCCAACTGAACCCTTTATCTGTCTATATCTCTGAAATAACGTATCATGATTACTTGCATTATTTACATTATTCGGACTGTTATCTTCATTGTCCTGTTCGCAACGTTTCGGCCGTTGTATGCTCCGGACTTCTTCAGGTGATTGAAATTTCTAACCGAAACTTGTATCTGTCTATATCTCTGAGATGACGTATCATGATTACTTGCATTATTTAAATTATTCGGACTTTTATCCTCATCTTTATTGCCCTGTTCACAACCTTTCGGCCGTTGTATGCTCCGGACTTCTTCAGGTGACTGAAATTTCTAACCAAAACTTGTATCTGTCTATATCTCTGAGATGAAGTATTATGATTACTTGCATTATTTACATTATTTGGACTGTTATCCTCATCTTCATTGCCATATACAGAACGTTTCGGCCGTTGTACGCAACGGCTTACTCACGTGATTGAAATTTCCAACCAAACCCTTTATCTGTCTATATATCTGTGATGAGGTATTATGATTACTTGTAGTATTTTCATTATTCGGATTGTTATCTTCATCTTCGTTAGCACATTCACAACGTTTCAGTCGTTGTACGCTCTGGCCTACTTCAGGTGATTGGAACTTTGAACAGAAACCTTTATTTCATCCACCGAAATCATAATACCTCATCTCAGAGATACAGAGAGATATTGAACTTAATTCATTATTTCCAATTTTTATATTCTGTTTAAACGTTGTTGTTACCGTCACTACGTTTTAGAGGTTGAGCTCTAGTTCACGTCTCTCGCCACCAGGTAAACACCAGGGATTTCAAACTGAAATATGTATTTATATTACCTGTGTAAATGTTTGTCATGACCAATGGGAAAATAACAGAGTCAATTAAAATGTTGCTTCCTGACTTTGGTGGCATGGAAATTGTGATTTCAATCCCTAGGTTGTATGTATGTATGTATGTATGTTGCGGCATTCACCCTGGATCGGTTAAGCCGGCTCCTTCCAAGGAATTCACCGCGTCCGGAACGAAGGCCGACCAAGCACGGCGATCCCTCGCCAATGCTGAAACGAGCGACAGCCATTCCCGATTCCCGGCGAAACGGAGTAACAAGGGAGTTTGAACTTCACACGCGGTCCCCACACCTCGCGTGCTATCCCAGTGGAGGGAGGCATATGCTCTTACTTGCCGCAGAATTTCCACAGACGCAGAGGCAGGAGTAACCAAGAGGCCGATGCAGACGCCGAATGGTTTTGAATTCAGAGTTGACCTTCTCCTAGACCAGTTGCCATCCAAGGCTATAGAACCCAGTATGTCCTGCTATTTACCCATAGTTGGAGGGAGAAGAAGAGGATTCACACCATTCCCAAAGGTGTTAGCACGTAAGTGAATGTAACGGATTCGACTGGAATTCGAACTCGGCTCTACGATTCCTCAGTCCGAGCCGTTATCCATTAGTCCACCGTGCTTCCTCCTAGGTTGGTTAGAACTGATTTCGCGATTTTCTTAAAATAAAATTGATGTGCCCGAAGACCAGCAGAGCGGAATGTTCTCATTTTCCTCTGCATGTTTCGGACATTAAATAATTCCCTGGACGTTACTCATATCGACAGATACCTGAAACGGGTCGGAGTACACAATGGATGAAAAAAAAAATATGAGGAAAATAGCCCGAAAGTTAATGAACAAACCCTTCTTCCTAGTAATTCGTACAGAAATGAAATGCAATTCAGCTTTCAAGAAATGCAAGGTTTGACCCCAGCTCTGCGTAAATAGCAGGATAGACCGAGTTCCATAGCATTGGATGGCAACTAGTCTACTGCAGAAAGAAATAGCAACCTACTGTGGAAAATATCTGCCTTCACACTCAGGTTAGTCATGTATCGAAAGATACATGATCGCCTAAGCGTGCATCTCGCACGACACATAACTGACTGAAGGGTTGAACATTGAGAATCGTATAATTGTCATTGTCGAATGATCCTTTATGGTTTCTATCGAATATACAGGATAATTGCTTCCTACAAATCGTAAGATGGAAAAGAACGCTTTAATTCGATGGCTAAAGAACACAAATATCATTTGCCTCATGTAGTGTTTTTTTTCTCAGTTCTTTTCTTTCCTGGAAATCATTACTTTAAAGAAATTATTTTCTGTAATCAATTCTACGAAAGTGGGATGATTTTTTTGTTTAACACTATATGGACAAAATTATAATAAAATATATAAGGGCTTTGGATATTAAGCTAGACTAATTATTTAGCGACATAGATGTTTTAAGACTATTTTATTATCGAAAACATGTCAGGAAATTTTAGATTTCTTCCTTATTCCTCATCAGGTAACATAATATTTCAGATTGTGTTTCTGTTGTGTGCGGGATGATTGCTATGCATTCAAAATAAGAAATCTCTCTGTACAATTTCCATTTTTTAAGTTGCCCTGAATCGGATTAATAGAATGAATAGGATTTGACGGCTAAATTTTGTATGTATTTTTTTTTCAGTTTTTTTTTCAGTTTTATATCATAGATTTTCCTCATGCGGAAACATATTGCAATGCATTTCGGAATAATCTATAGTAAATGCAGGACGTGATCCCTCTTACAGAAATAATAGGTTCTTTTCGTATTTCCATTTGCTGAGTTGAAACTTCCAATGATCAATACGACAACAGTCTTTCATAACATAATGGAAAATCCATTCTATTTTATCATGGGTGAGAAGAGTAGCTCAAGAAAGAAAATTACTCGCAAATCAATAGTTCCGGTTTGAAAACTTAATGAATGAAGAATTATTTAAAATATTGACTGTCTTTCAAACTTCTAAAAAAGAGCCGGTTATCTCAATTTCCTTTAAAATATTTAACCTCAAGAAAGGCAATAAAGCCACTAAGACGCGAGGATATCATGAATGTGAGGAGATATAAACATATTATTAAAGATCTATAAAAATAAAGGACATAAATAAAGAAGGCAGAATATATTGATTGATAATACATTTGACTGAAATGCAAGAAGCCGGAAGAGATTTCCACAAGTGAGAAGAGCTAGAGAAGAATCTGTTAGCATAGAACTTATGGTTTCGACCAGCGATTTGAAATGGAAATAGCGACAACTTGCCACCAAGTTAATACTACGTATGAGTGAATAAAACCTAGGTACCACAGAGAAAGGTTATCGTGAGAGTATTTATAGAAAAGACAGTGGGAAGCTACGTGGGAATGTAGCTGAAGCCGAGATGAGAAGTCACCATGAATAACATTGGAATTTTATACGTGTATTTAATCAAGAATCACTAAATATATATCAGACCAGACCAAATAAGATAGATTCTGGAAATAAATAATTGTCTACTACAATGCAGTGAAACAGATTCCCTAGCAGCAAAACTAACAACCTAATTCAATATAATCTTCCCACTTCATAACAGCTGAATACTTTAGCCGGTGAAGGCGCAAGGAGTCCCTCTACTCGAGGTTAGCATCAGCCAGGCGAATGGAAGAAAAATGGTCTGACAGGATATTAATAGAGAGCAGGTATTTCATTTTGGAGGGGTTAAAATTAACAAGCCATTCCTTACCCCACTTAATTTTAGATCAGATATTGAAACAAGGATTAAATAGTTGTATCATCAGTATAGATACCGAATTGAGGAAGGTCCTTGAGGAAACTTAAGAACACTGTAGATCCAAGAATATTGTTTTGTTCGACATCTGCGTTGACGCAAGAAGATATTGAAGAGTATCCGTTTACGATAACGTTCATTTCGTGGTTCAATATAAAAGATTGAATTAATTCAGAAGTTCCTCCAGAAATACCATAACCTTTCAACTTCTGACGAAGACCAAGATGTCCAAACTCCTCAAATCTAAAGCTACGACTCCAGCTTCACCATTCTTATTTAAAGCTTGATGAAGTTTTTCAGCTATAATCGTTAATACATCTGCAAGTAGCTTCCATAAGCAAAAACCATGTTACGTATCTGAAAGAATACCTGACTGGTGAGGCGCTTAATCAATTCGGGGTTGATTAGAGTATCTAGTACTTAGCTAAAAATTGGTAGAATACTAATAGGCCCATTGTTAAAAAGAACAGACGGTTCTTCTAAGTTTATAACTACTGGAATTACAGGAGAGAATTTGCAAGAAACAGGAAAGCAAGAAGAAACAAGTTGTTTATTGTAGAGGTAGGTTAGAAATAAAAGGAGCCCGTTCTCGAGCACATTTCTTAGGTGCTGTTGAACGATGGCCATCCTGTTTAGAGATGCTGGCAGAAACCATGAAGAGAGTTATATGCAGATCACTCAATAGAGATTCATTTCTAATTAGAAAGTCAGGCAAAGATACACCAGACGAGTCAAGAGTAGAACTTGAAGGGAATATACGAGCAAAACCTTCTGCTTCATTAGCAGATGTTAACATGTCAAAATTAGTGATGAGAGAGGAAGAGAAAACCAAGGCTACAATGACACGAGGATGCAAGGAGTGACAGTGAGTGAAAGAGTTTGAGAAGATTTTATTGAGAAGCGAGGAAAAAGGCAAAGGACAATAACGGGACAAGATTTCGGAAAGTAGAAGACGGCGATTGTCGAGGCATTTCATTTTCTGAAGATCACAGGGAACTAGTTAATCGGAAAAGAGTGTTACAGGCAAGAATGAAAAAGAAGCTATTAAAATAGAGTAGACGGTTACAGCGAACTATTTCAACAGTTAAATGGTGGCAGTTTATAATCTAGTAGCACTCTTAAATTCAGAACATTTACCACGAAACTATTTGTAGATAAGAGAGATGGAAGCAACGTCAAGTCGGTTAAAACGTGAGTGAAGTCGAGATGCCAGGTCAGGATTGATTACATTGCAGGCCATTTGAGTTTGGGAAGCATTTCGAGATATATAGAAGCAACATCAGACCAACGTTATGCATGGATGAATGATATATTTATAAATGTGCAAAATGGATTTATGGTACGACAACCAAACAAATTTATGTGGACCTACCAAATGACGCAATATAAGCAATCCACTTCATGTTACTACGAAACATAAGTAAAAAAAAATGCGAAGATAGATGTTTTCCTGGGGGTTATCATGAGCCATGTTGGCGGATAGAAAGATTGCTCTATGCTCATTAAATGAAAGCAGTTTTGTCTTGGCTTCATTAAATCTTCAAGCTAGTCCTTCCTCTCGTCTTGCTAATGTTTTAGTATATCTCTTAGTACTAATGATTATGTTGAAATTCGAAGTGTAAAAAGATGTAAATATTACCTAGGCCAGCCTTACGGTTTCTAAGCACATTGATTATCACTGAATAGTTCTCTAAAAAAAAATTATTATTATTATCTTTTGTGTATGATATGTTTCCTGCTTGGAATCCTGTAGAACCGGTTCCAAACTATGGTCCATCGTCTCTATAAGAGAATTGTCAGTTAATTGATAGCACTTTGCTTAGTATATGGGATGGTCCATGTAGGGCTTCTTCTGGGCAACCTGTATGTTGACGTTTCCTGGGACATTGTTACTAAAGTTGTCCACGAGGCTCACAACTCCGATTATTCTTGGTAGAGTCTCAGTCTTCATTCCCCATATCCTGTTAATGGGGATCTCCAGATCCTTGTACTTGGACAATTTCGCAATAGTTTTCATGGACATAGATAGCACTGCTATGTCAGTAATCATACACTTCCTGGATTTCTCGTATTCTATGATAATATCAGGTCTTTTGGCTTTTATTTCCCTGGTAGTTTGAATTGGCATGTCCCAGCAGTTACATAGTTATTTTGGGTAACTGTGTCTGATTGGTGCTCATACCATCTCTTAGTGGTTTCGATTTTGTGCTTCGTCCATATATTCCACTGCACGTATGTTGCTCTCTTGTTATGCCTGTAGGCATATTATTATTATTATTATTATTATTATTATTATTATTATTATTATTATTATAAAAGGCTTACTAATAAGATTAGGAGGATAACGGAATTGAGAAGATCGTTGTCTTTAAAGACGTATGTCCCTCCAATGCAAAATTAAAGTATCCTGGCACAATCGCGAAAGGACAAGACGATAACTTTCACAGTGATTCCATTTACAAAGAAACATAGGCTGTCGCTGTTATGACCAAATATGAAAGTGTGAATACATGTCCGAGATTTATGGTGAGATATGTTAAGGGGAATCCGAGTGAAAGCAGCCAAAGTAAGTTACATGAATAATGATAAGAAAACGGAAATTGATGAAAGTCGAAAATCTTCGATCAACCGCAAGAGGCCACCGTAATTATATATATATATATATATATATATATATATATATATATATATATATATATATATATATATATATATATATATATATAGGGTGTGATGAATGAATTGGCATCTATATTATGCGAAAATGAAAGTAACGCTGACACCTCAGATAAATTTACCAAAATTACACAAAGATATCTATAAAGAGTAAAGATAAATTTATTCAATCAAATCGACACTAACTTCAACCACGGCCTCCAGACGAATTCGCAATCTCCTGCAACTCTTCTGGGCCGTTTACTTGTCTAATTTGCTGAATGCTGCCATAAACCTTCCCTTCAGTTCATCTTTGGTGTCAGAAGGAGTTCTGTTGGCCTCTCACTCAACTACGTCCCATACGTAATAACCAAGTCTGTAGCAGTATAGGCCGTTAGGTGGTCAGGTATATGAGTGATATGGCCTCAGAATGCCACAGGGCTGATTTAAAGTCAATTGTAATTCAAATATTCAGTCAGTAAATAGATCGATAAACCAATTAATACACACCCTGACACGTACACATGCATACAAAGATGCTTGTGCAGTTCGTCTGAAGTTATTATGCAAATAATATAAACCTCAATAAATCAAAAGCTTTGAATTTTGTTGTCAAATTTTGAATGATTAAGACGTCAAATCAAAGCTTGAGTTAGTTTTTTTACGTAATTTTCAAAGTGTTTCTTTAAAGATATTGGATTTATTATCAAAAATGCAGATCATTTGTTCTGGCAATAAAATCAACAACTAATTAAACATTATAATGGAAGAAATTAATAATATAAAATATATTCTTTTAAGAATTTGCATCTTGATATAACGATGCTTCGTCTCAATAACAGCAAGCAATCCATTGATTTTGCTAATTTTTTTTGCTTCAGCAGGTTCGATTTCCGCCATGGTAGTTCTAATTTTCTCGCATAGGTCTGTTTGCTGTCATATTATTTGCCATCTTCATAAAATTTCCTCTTCCTAATTGACAACAAATTTTTGATTGAATTCAAATCGGAACATGATGTTGGTCATTCCATATTTTTCTCTCCTATTAACGGTTTACGTTCAGAAAATTCACAGGTAACCTTGGATACATGAGAAGAAACAATATCATGCATAAATGCACACTTCACTTTGAAACTGCGAGGCTGAGTCCTGTACCATTCAAAGAAGTCTGTATTATTCGTACCATTGAATTCCTTCATTTACTTTGAATTGTCAATAATGGTTTTGTTGACAATTTCAGCTCATATCACACTGTCACCTCCTTGTTGGTTTTGTTAGCCACAGGCATATCTGCACCGGATAAATTCTATCCTTTGGCCCATCGATCAGGTCTATCTAGAGTTACTCCAAATTGTTCTTGAAAAAGAAGTACATTGCTGAAATTGAAAAGTTATTTTCCCTTTTTTCCTGGTCCACTTTTGACGCATTAAAACATTTGCTTTACTGGGAGGAATTTGGCTAGGAGATTTTTTTATATATCCAAATTTTCTTCACATTCTTTCTATCTTGACTAACTTAATTATAGCCTGTCCAAAATCTGTGCACCGACCAAATGTTACTGTTTCCTTGTAATTCACTTTAGCTTACGTATTTTTGGGGCGACAATTTCATAAACACTTTTTATTTCTAGTTCTTTTTCTTATTTTCGACAGCCCCCTTTATCATTCGACGATCCTTGCAAAGATCCTATGAGATTTATTCGCTTAATAACTATTTTCTGTTTTCCAGCATTTGCTATATTTTTCATTTTCTATGTTTCAGCATATATAATGGAAAGTAGGGCACCTCGAGGTGGTGTAATGGTTAGCAAGCTAGAACAAGTACGACTGAGTAGTGAGTTCGATCCTCGCTGGGTGCCCCATACTTTCGGACTTGTGCCACATCTAAGCTACGCTTGGAAAATCGCTATAATGGAAAGAAAGAAAATAGTTTCTATTAGATTTCAGAAGTCTTACGTTAATATTATCTCATCTGTATAAAAGCTTCAGTCAGTACATTTTCGTAAATTTCTAATATCTCAAGATTTAACCAGTAAAAGCGGATGGAAATTAGTTAGAGATTTAACCAAGTTTGGAAATAAACTTGTGTAAATTTGACAAATATTTGTGCTTTCGTGTTATTGAAGGTTATGCGATTTATCTAGTAACTTCATATATTCCATAATTTTTCCTTTCACCGATTTACGATAGCGTTGATATTGTCAAAATATTGTTTTACACCTAATCTTTACGTTTTATCAAGTCATAATGAAACGCTATATTAGATGTTTTAGGAAATAATTTATCGACATATACAAATTATTTAATATTGTTAATTTTTATCATCATTAAAATATTTGGATTAAAAATTGTACTTGTAGGTGCATGCGTGTGTATGTGCCGTGTTTTCTCTGTTTAATGTGATGGTTAGCGTCATTGATTCCAGAAAAGTTTTCTTGGTCGATATTGAATAAAATCAAAGAGACCTCTAAAGTGTTACTCCGGGATTCCGTGTCAGAATTTTAACAGAAGTTTCCATCTGTGGTTGGCATTATATTGACCTCTCTAGGTTGGCAAAGATATTCTATAAATGCTCATTGTGATAGAGAACCCGGGTATTTGAAAGAGAAAACTGAAAATTGTTACAGCCAAAACAGTCATAACAAATCAAAAATGGCATGACTTGCGGAGTTCTCACGTTTAGTCGAATGTCTGTCATTAGACGTCCTCGGGAGAAGGCATCAACCACTTAGAAACCACTTAGATTTCCACATGATTATACCGTGTGTAGAGAAGCATTGTCCTGCTGCAGGATAACACGATGGGTCATTATAGATTTTTGCAACGTTTAAGTAAGTATTGGAAAATAAATATATTTTTCCGTATATGATAAGTGCAAGGATTCCGGTAAACCTTTGGCAAAACTTCACAATAATTTGGGCAGCAGATTGTTTTTGCATAGTGCATTCAAGTTTGATTATATAGGATAACGAAACGGAGCTTACATTTGATGGCACATTAATCAATCTGTTGCGTATAATTGTAGTTTGTGTTTAATATAATTTCCTTTTGACGGCATTAATTTTGGGGATCTATAGGTTATTCACTGCTTGATTTCCCTCCTGGATCGCTACAACTGAACGGGAAAACTTCACAAGATGGGCAGTTTCGTAAATGACACAATTCCCAGGTTCTTTTGTTCGAATGATTCCTATTTGACTTACCTATTCTTATAGTTTCTAACCCTGATATTCGAAGCTGTGAGCTGCCAATATCTGTCATACTTACCACATATCGGTGGGTTTATTGTTCGGCTTTATCAATATATATATGTGTGTATATATATATATATATATATATATATATATATATATATATATATATGTGTGTGTGTGTGTGTGTGTGTGTGTGTGTGTGTGTATGTGTGTGTGTGTGTGTTTTGATAACTTTTCGAATCCAATTGTTCATATGTATCTAACTATCTATTTCTCTTGTCAGTAAGCTCGCTGGCAATCCCTTACTCGCTTTCATTTCTCTCCACACAAGCACACGTTCTCATATATATATATATATATATATATATATATATATATATATATATATATATATATATATATATATAGATAGATAGATATAGATATAGATATAGATATGTATAATGAAATTGATTAAGTCCGACATTTATTTCATATATTTTTATACGTTATTTTTTATAGATAAAATTCATTTAAGTAAATGCTAAGTTTTTAATTAAAAAATATTAATTTTATTTAAAGTACATTCAGGCTGTAAATGTGATTAATACTGTTTAATTAAAAAAGCACACCATTTAATTAAATAAATTGTATGTATAAAAATAACTTATAAACAGAAAATATATTAAATAATTATCGGACTTAATCCATTTCATTATATGTTGGCACTGTTTACCTTAAAATACGTTTCGTGAGACGAAATTATATATATATATATATATATATATATATATATATATATATATATATATATATATATATATATATACATATATATATATATATGTGTGTGTGTGTGTGTGTGTGTGTGTGTGTGTGTGTGTGTGTGTGTGTGTGTAACTAAGGTCCGCTCCGCATATTTACAGTATAAAACACAGGGCGACTCTATGGGTGTTGAACAAACGCAAATGTATCTGAGTAAACATCTACAAAGGTGATTAGCTAGACGCTGTAGTAGACGGCCACAGTCAAATACGATTGGGTGGGCCATTTTGATACATATTAGGCTGTCAATAGTCTATTCTTATATTGATTTGATTTAATATAATATTCCTGAGGAATCCATTAGGCCAGTATGCAGAATTATTAATATGTTTTAAGTGAATATGAGATGGCAAGTTGTATCTGCAGAAATACAATCAGCCAATACCACTGCCCAGCCAACTGAAGAAGAAAAAAATCCGGATGCCACGTTGGGCTCAAATGAAAATCATCATTTTTAGTAAAATCAATAATATGACGTCTTTGTGAATTTGAAGTGTGATTCATTCAATTCAGAAATATAAAAATGGAAATATGACAATTTGAAAAAAAAATTATCATTAAATCTTAAAATATCGAGAAATCTAATAAGATTAATATAGTCTGTCACAAGGCCAGCGTTTTGAATAACCAAAGTAATTATACTGGACAATAAGCCTAAGAAGCTACATTAGTAAAACTTATAACAGCGGAATAAGTCATTATTTGATAATATTTGATTATTCTTTGAAAATATCGAAAGATCCTGATCATGAAAAAATGCTTTAACAAATTATAAATTTCTGGCAATTTGATTTATGATGAAATGTTGTAACTATTGTTCTTCAATAGCCAACAGATTTCTATTCGTTAAGGCTGGCTTATTATTGCATCACTATCTAAGATTATAATTCATCCGATTCATTTTGACCGAACAACACTATTTGTTATGGATTCTTAATGAGGCCAACAAAATTTACGCACACTTTCTTATGTATGTATATGCGTGGTGTTTAAATTTTATTATATTTATATAGGCGGTTCTTCAATATCTTAGATAGAGTGTTTATAGAAATCAACAATGCAGTCAACACAGCAAGCTCGCTGCAAGTTTCCCACTTCCATGTGATCATTTGACTAAGTTAAGCTACACTTTAGTAGTGTCTATATATAGTTTAATTGCAGTGAGGTGAACTATATTTACGGCCCATTAAAGGAGTAGTGGTATGAAGATACATTGAGGCCTAGAATTTACAGCCCCCGTGCAATGTAGACCCTTATGACTACATTGCCTGTCTCTATATTCCTTTCTCCCTATTTTTAATTTCTCTTTCACGCCCTCTCTCCCGTCTCTCTCTTTCTCTCTCTATATTTATACATATTCATATATATTTATATATATATATATATATATGTATTGAGAGAGAGAGAGAGAGAGAGAGAGAGAGAGAGAGAGAGAGAGAGCGCTTGTATAGCACGTATATTATGCGTCAAAGTTCCATTACGTGTGCCGACAGGTTAGGGTAACAGTCTCTGATTGATGTCAACCCGATAGAGATTCGATCCTGGAAGCAATCGGATGCGATACAGCTTATATATATATATATATATATATATATATATATATATATATATATATATATATATATATATATATATATATATATATATATATATGCATGTATGTATTGGAGGAGTGTGAGCATCAATGTTGATTATAAAATCAATTAATGACACATTATTTCCTTGTGTATTTACGCGTGTCATTGCACGTATATTTCATTATTTGTCTGTAGTTATTTTTTATGATTTACTCTGCTTATATAAAAGCACAGTTGCATATATCTGATCGCTTACACATGTATATACTTATATCAGCATCCATGTTTTATCTATTGATCAGTCAATCGAAATTTGGATCATTTTAAAATTTTAGAAGTACATGTATTTTGGTCGTTTTACACCCTTGGATTAAAAATATGTGTAAGCATGACATGGCGAAAAAAACAATCAACGGAAACTGAGGATGACGGCTTTATCTGATGCAGACAATAATCAGCAGTTGTTTTAGTTGGCAACAAACGATATTATTAGAAACAAAGCGAATTATTTTCGCCTTCAAGTACTGCTTGATATTTTGATTTCTCAAAATATGTTTAGTTTTTTTATAATCATATAACCTCATATGATTTTTAATGATGCATTTAATAGCTTCAACATTCTAGCATAAGCTGAGATATCAATGAAGGGAGAATATTTCTCATGATAACCTACTGAAGTTAGTTAGACAATTTACCTCGTCTGCAGTGAAATAAATCCACTTGCTTATAAAGAAGCGTATATGCCAGCAATGGGATACAACTAATGGGGCAATAGAACATTGGCATTCTTCTGTATTGCGCCTCAATCACTTCAAATTTAAAATTCTAACGGAGTAATATAGCGCGATCAACGTCGGGTGGTTAAAATAAAGAAAAGGATCCCCGATTGATTATTTGTGTAAAGTTAAGCCCGATATTACGTATCCACCAAGAATGCCTATAATTAGTAATCTGGATGTTTAATTGGTCGAGGATATACAGAAACTTACAAGGAAGTCAATGATTATCTCTTTGATCATGGTCGAAATTTAGGCAAAAGTTTTAGTTCACGTGTAGACTGATTTTGGAAGGATTTGACAAAACATAAACAAGCAATTTATTTACCTTGATATATCTAGAGCCATAGAGGTGATACAACACAAGAAGCGAGGCCAAGATGCTTATCCTGGTATGTATTTATCCGGTGTTCTCACTAAGGCAAGATATGACATAAGGTCGATTTTTGTGTGGATAGCGCTATGCATATACGTATGCATAATCATAATGACATTTGCACAGTCCCCGCCAACACTGATACGCTGGTATCGATCACACGGTTACACTCCCGGGACCTGGCTTTCGCCCATCTAAAATGAGGAGAAACTTTTACTCGACTTCCGTCCAAAAGTAAATTCCTATGCCAAGTAACCACTGGGACCAAGATATCCTGATTTGTCTATATTTACTGTGAAATACAAGCTCTCTAGATTTAAAGGCGCAGACAAAACAAACATCGAATTATATATTTCTATAGTAATATGTCGCTTGTTTATTGCAATTTGGTTTCCTCGAGATGGATTTTAATTGAAATTCTTTCATTATAAATTTGTAACTACGTCACTGAAAAGCTGCCTGCTGACGATAAACTAAGTTGATGCAAGAAGTGCATTCATTTCGGCAACTTCCAGCATGAAGGCTTATCCACTGAAAAGATACCGAGCGATAGGTAATCATATTGATAACGTAACAATAATCAGTGAGTGCATGTTGATAAGAATCGATGGACGTATTTCCTTTCCGTGTCATATCATTTCCCGGCGTAAGCTCTCCTCAACTGTCTATTCATTGTAACCCTGAACAATGTTAGTTTCCTTACCATTCCTCACAGTCTCTGTTCGGCCAACCATTTACAATATTTTATTGGATTTCTTATTCCCTGTTTCTCTCTGCCCATTCTGTCTATATTTCTTGAGGATTAAATTCTCCAATACATTTTTACTCATTATTCATCCGAGATATTTTAACTGTCGCTTTTTGATCTTATGCCAAAGTGTCCGTTTCTGTACCATTTTTCTGAAAATCTCGTTACTCATATATTCTTTCGATGCTATTCTCAGCAGCCTTCTGTAGAACCAATCCTCTGCTGCCTCAAGTCTATCATTCATTACCATTTAAGGAGATTCATTCTTCCTTTCCAGGGAAATTTTACTCTTAAATTTGTTTATCTTTTGGAATGTTTTATTTTTTATTCCAACGCATCATTGAATTTTTGTATCATTTTTACATCGTCTGGTCAGATATTTAAATATCCATACTTGAATAGTTTTTATATATCATATCTCATATCTTGAACTTTATCTCCTTAATATCACTCAGTTATGTGCCATGCGTGATACACGCTTAGACGATCATGTATCTTTCGATACCTGACGGACGAGGCAGATTTCTTCCCGCGGTATGTTGCCATTTCTTTTTTCGGTAGACCAGTTGCTATCCAAGGCTATAGAACATGGTCTATCCTCCTATTTGGTGAGAGAAGAAGACGATTCATATCTTTCCCAAGGGTATTAGCACGTAAGTCAATGTAATGCATTCGACTGGAATTTGAACACGGCTCTCCGGAGCACTTATCCATTTACATTACTCCTAAAGTCAGTTATGTTTCATGCGTGATAAACGCTTAGTCGATCATGTATCTTTCGATACATGACTGACGAGGCAGATTTTTCCCGTAGTATTTTGCCAATTTTTTCTGTGGTAGACCAGTTGCCACCCAATAGCTGGGGAAAATGCGAGAATTCATACCTTTCCCAAGGGTGTTAGCATGGAATGGATTCGACTGGAATTCGAACTCGGCTTACCGATTCCTCAATCCGAGTGGCTATCCATTACCCCACCGTGCCTCATCTCCATAATATAGTAGATGGATATTTCATTTATTTTCTCATCCTTTGCAATATTTCCGATGGGTATCTGCGGGTTTCTTTCTAAATCATAAACAAAATGTGCCATTGTCATGTTAAAACTGTTTACATAAATAATAAATTTCTGTAGAACTTTTAATTCTCTTAGCCTCGCCTCCTTGTACAGCTTAAGTGAATCTGTTACGTCTTCGACCACGTTCTATTTTTGTGTATTTGCTTAATTTAATTTCTGCCTATATGCAGGTGATATGTCACCAGTGAATCGTCTGAATTATTTTAATACCGAATAAATCAAGTCGTTTGTAAATCGCCCTTGGGAAGATCTTGTTTTTCAGATGTTACAATAGCTTGCCTTAATGTGTCCCCATTTTTTAAATTTTTTCTCCTCAAACTTCTGAATTAGTTTTTGTCTCTTTTTAATATACATTTGTTTACAAGGCGAGTTGTTCTGGGGTCAGTAGTATTTGAAGTTTCAAATTCTTTATTTTCTGTAGTCTCATTCGGAATCTGCATACAATTATCTCGTCTTCGATCTTGAAGGCGGCACTGCAATTAGTAATTAAGTTTGGAACTGCATTCTTGATTATTTCACTGATTGCTTTTGGTTTCTCGTCCATTTGCTATAAGAGATTTGAGTGTTTCTGAAACTAGCTTTTGATGGTTTGGCAGTTTTCAATGGAATATTGGAATTAATTTTATCTGTGTTCGTTACAGGAACATAATCCGTACATGTGAAATACTTCACACATTCGCTCCCTTCCTACTTAATAGGCAGGACTCTCGAGATTATGGTAATCCCTTGAAATTTACACTGAGTATATCAGGTTTTGTCGAGGATGAAATTCGAAAGTTGATGTATGCTAAAAATTTGATGACTACTGAACATTCATTTTTAATAAGTTTCTATTAGTACGGCACCATGGCGAGAGTGGAAATCACCCAGTTAGAGTTTAAATTATATCATTAATAATCGATAAAATTATCCTATGGAATCAGGCGATAAAAATATTGCTCAGAATCATATTTAATCAATTAATTAAATTTTATAATGAATCGTTATTAAATAAGTTATATCTTCATAAAAATAGAATGAAAATAGGCATTAAAGTTAGTTTTACTTAAGAATAAATATGTAGTTACACCGATAATTTTATGTGCTTATACTAAAAATTTAATCAAACCAAATAATCATTGGGTAGTTTCGAATCCTACTGGAGGACACATTTTCATTATTAATATTTCTCTAGTACGCAGGCCGATAAATACTGTTTACAGTAATCGGGGCGTCTGCTAAAATACGGGTATTCATTAAAATTAACGTTTGAAATATTACAAAATATATATAACTAAAAATTGATCTATAAATAAAATATATCTGTAAAAAGACAATATGAATAAAAACAAAAGAATAAGTTTTCTTTACCAACGCGTTGTGTCCTATGATTGACTTTTTCTCATGTCCAGTAACTGTTATTGTTCCTTACACAATTGATCTAATCTAATCTTTTAAATTCAAAGTAGTGTTGAGCGTTAACATCTTTATTATAACATTTATCTCTTCAAATTACATGTTCTATCTGTTGAATGTCCAAAATTGATGCCCTTTCAGTGATTTTGTACAGTTCATTCTGACACTGTGGCAACAGCCCACGAGCTTCAAAGAAGGAAGGTCCTCGCTAAGATATACATGCTTAATTTCCTCATAGCCATTTGTAATCATTGTAATCATTGGGATGATGTATAGAGTTGCAGGATTTTTTCTGAAGATGTTTGATAACATCAAGTAAAACTTGTAGAAATATGGGAAACGACTATAAATTAAATCGAATTCGTTCGTTCTTAACATTTTACAGGATGATATTTCCAGTTAGTTAAAATGAAGAGAAAAATATAGCTTTATTCATAAGGTATTTTCTACACTTACCCCAAACGGTTTTGTATAATCATTCTTAAGCAATGAATGATTCCTACAGTCTATATTCTGTGATCAAATTAAGTTGAAAAAATAGTGATTTACGAATTAGGAGGAGATGGCAAGTTCCCAATTTTCGTTAGTTTTCATTCTGCATGGTAAATCTCATCTGGTAAATTAACGTAACATTCTGCTAATGGATTTCATAACAAGACTGTCATTTGTTATTGAAAATATGAGGTGATCGCGACAAGTTTGCATTGATTGTATCTAATTATGTACAAATACCCTGGTGACTAACGATGAGTGTATGTCTCTTAGGCCAATAAATAAGACGGAGAAGCGGCAAGAAATGTCAAACTGAGTACTGAGTCCAGCAAACGACCATCATTTGTCAAGAGCCTTCGACAAAACTTTCGGACAATTATTTTGATTAAGAATTACTTTTTGCTGATAGCAGCTTAGAAGGGCGAATTTATGTGACACTTGGTAAGGATCGAACTCATTACTCAGAGGTAATTGTGCTAGTGAGAAATATTTGCTAATAATTACCCCGCGTCAAGGCGCCCAAATTATTTTCTAAGCGAAGCATACATGTGGTACAAGCCCGAAAGAATGGAGCACCCAAAGAGTATCAAACTCTTTACTAATTCGTAATTGATCAAGCAAGACAAGCTTGCTCATAATTAGACCATGTCAAAATGCCTTTCTTGTCTAACTAATGATTGATATTTAAAAAAAAAGAGAGAATGACAAATACAAAGATAAATAAATGTCCTTTTGGGGTCTTTTATATTTCTGAGATGAGGTATTATGTACAGTATTTACATTAGTCGGACTATTGTCCTCATCTTCGTCGCCATATTTGTCACAATGTTTCGGCCGTTGTACGCTCCAGCCTTCTTCAGGTGGTTGGAATTGCGAACTGAACTGGGGTAGACTGTTCTAGTTCCACGTGCCATGTTTGATGGATGTCAGTTATCAGTTATCTCCTGCTAACTTTCTCTCTGAAAGTTCTCCACTGCCTTAACCGGGTATTGAACTCACACTCTTTGGGTCTGTCTAACCAAAGCCTTTATCCACTGTGCCATGTGTCCTTGAGGACATCTGGGTATGAATTTCTGGGTATTATAAACCTAATGTTTTCAGCAACCAATTTTTTACCATATTTTTTTCATATTGCAATTTTTGCTGTTATCATTGCGTGTTTTTACCAGAGCTCATATTGCAACTTTGTTATCCTTGCTTTTATCTGGCACATGTAAATACTGTTTTGTTTTCTTCTGACAATTTTCCTCAATTTTATTTTACCGATGTTTCAGTCATCTACGCTTATTTTTTCCTCAGATATCTAGGTTCTCTTTAGCACTTCAGAAATAATAAAGTAAAGGAAACACTGGAGACCTACGTTCTGAAAACCGTACATTTATGAAAAATTAATAGTATTATATGTATAGTAAATTTGGTCATTCACGGTGATGAAGACAAATATTGATAATCGAAATGACATCAGTTGTTAGATTTATGAAAGAAAGAGACATTCATTCTAATTGTTATATAAGCAGGATTTGGTAAGCAAACTTGCAATGCATAAAACCCTTTTCAGTCCTTGAGATTCTGACGAAGGTTAAAATTGCTTAACTACAAAACATTGGTGTGCCAATGTTATACAGCCTGAGCAGATCTGCTGTTTTATTTCCTAAATGAGTTAAAGTTTCTAAACCCATTATACTGAATTCCTTCTTTTTGTATTCTTAGAAAAAACAATATTTCAAGCCTTGAGCCTTTTCACGTAATACAACAGCTTTGATTGTCTAATACAATTTGCGTCAGTTCACATCGACGCTAATTCTATTATCTTGCATATATATGAATGTTTTTTTCACTAGGAAACACTGACGGTTTTTGATAAATCTTATCTATTAACACTGAGCGCATCTTTTCAAGAAACGTATTTTCTTTGATGATTTCCGATTGATACGCAAAGGGGATACAGACCTTTGAAATCTGAAATATATATATATATATATTACAATGGGTTAATCATACCCTGAATCAATTAGCAATATTAATGCAGTTATTGGCGAAATCCCTTCGCTAGTAGACATAATTATAAGCATTATACTACTAATAATAATCCACTGAATGATGAGATCCTTATGTATAAAATGGATATGGTGTATTTTTTAATTCAGCTAGTACTTTCAAATGCTTCATGCATTCCTCTTTGGGCTGTATTTTTCCTTTACAATCAAAACTGGAAGACGAAATAAATGTGTTTTTCCGACCGAAAAATGTTTTTAAGAATGAGCTATTTATTAACGGCTATGTAGTGTTGGAGCGTGAAAATCGCAACGCTAAGGTTCAAATATTACAAGTGAGAATTTTTTGAATTTTGTAATTTGGTAAATATACGAATTTTTTAGAGGTGTTTATCAGTTAACATGACATGAACTAGGTAGATAGTTCAATATCTATCTATCTATCTATCTATCTATCTTTCTATCTATCTATCTATATATATATATATATATATATATATATATATATATATATATATATATATATATATATATGTTTGTGTGTGTGCAAAACACTGCATGTTGACTTTTATTTTCATTCGTGCATTAATCTTCCGCTTATTGAGAAAACATAGATGACGCTAAGTTTGGTGGTCTGCAAGAATAGACACTTGTAATAAGTTTTAAAACATTTCAAATACGTTCTCCAGCGTTCAATTCTCAATAAATATTCAATTTATCCTCAAACTCGGTATCAAAGCTTTCAAAGCACACAAATCGAAATTTAGGTGTTCGCTAGTGATAAAAATATATTAAAGTTCCAGTTAAATAAATCACAAAAAATTCCATAATTATTATTATTCCATAATAAGATTCATTTGCATGTCCTAATTAAAAAAAACAAAAAACATTTGTATATTTTCTATACTTTATAACGAATATAATTATAATATATAACGAATATAATTATAATATATAACGAATATAATAACGAATTTGTCTAACGAAGTAGACAAATATAATATTTACAAAACAACTTATATTTACGAGAAAATTACAAATTTAAAAAGGAAGAATATTTTGCTTGTATTTTTGTGTGCATTTGCTGTCGATAATACAATAATATCTTCTAAAACACATCTGAAATAAGATATAACATATTTTGAGGCTCTTTGTTTCTTAATTTAATCCCCTTTGAATTTACTTTTAAAATAAGTAAATTTAGCAGGGTTCTGCATCCTTTTCAGCAAATATATATATATGAAGATGATGAGATAAACTCAGAAGATTTATTAACGACGCGTTTCGCCGGAGAATGTATGCTCTCTTTGATTCCTCATGTCACAATGCAAGAAAGACAAGACTATGTAGAAGGAAAATGCTTTGCGACCTCTGAGGATAAGTGGGAATCGTGAATCAAATTAATTACCCTAGCTTATCACCTCCCAGAGTCCATTTTATGCGAGTGTATGTCCGCCTTTGTGACCCCGGAGGATGAGTGGGAATCATGAATCAAATTAATTACCCTAGGTTATCACTTCCCAGTGTCCAGTTTATGCGAGTGTATGTCCGCCTTTGTGACCTCTGAGGATAACTGGGAATCATAAATCAAATTAATTACCCTAGCTTATCACCTCCGAGTGTCCAGTTTATGCGAATGTTTGTCCGCCTTTGTGACCTCTGAGTATAAGTGGGAATCATGAATCAAATTAATTACCCTAGCTTATCACCTCTCAGTGTCCAGTTTATGTGACTGTATATCAGCTTTTGTGACCTCTAAGGATGCGTAGGAAGCATAAGTCAAATTAATGACCCTAGCTTATCACCTCCGAGTGTCCAGTTTATGCGAATGTATGTCCGCGTTTGTGAACTCTGAGGATAAGTGGGAATCATGAATCAAATTAATTACTCTAGTTTATCACCTCCCAGTGTCCAGTTTATGCGAGTGTATGTCCGCCTATTTGTTTTATTTATTTTAAAACCGTTTAGTATTGTTACATAAGAAAATAGGGATGTTTTTGTTATAGACATGTACAGAATTGCACACACATGTACATGGATACACGCCCACACCCAGGCATATTGGTGCTTTTTTCTTACTTGTACATGCATGTAGACATTTACATGCCCAACGATATATACCTGTGCTAGTTACATATACATTTGGGCTCTAATATATGACTCTGTATGTGTGCACACGTGTATGCAACTATATATATATGTATATAACAAAGAAAAGATTTACATGCCTCTTAATCTCTAAATTTCCCATTTATTCTCATCATAATGTGTCTGTGGAAAGTGTTTGTATGCAAATAATTAAACTCCGAGTTCCATCAGGCGAGGATTTTTCTGGTGGAGACCAGTCTGTCTATCTATCTCTCTATCTATCTATCCGTGAGTGGGCTCAAAGCTCTATAGGCTTACTATGAAGGAGTAATGCCAGAAATTAGGAATGTTGCATGCATTCATTTCAATTTTTCTTGTTAAAAACTGCTTTTGTTT
>OZ038481.1:128825560-128868060 GCA_964036315.1 Acanthosepion esculentum | reverse complement strand
CCGACTTTGCATTTCCCAACTCCTATCGATCGTGGAAATAATCGATTTTTTCGTGCTTCTACAGTAGATTTCATTTAATTTGTTGGCATTTTCTACTGGCCAGAGTGAGAGCCTATAGCTGGCTGCCACGAATAAGCAGGATGATTTTTTGGACAGCTTGAGAGCCAACAGCTGACTGACACGAATGTTAACTAGCATGCTAGCATGCAAAAATCGATAGTTGCAATTGTCACAAGTGGAAAAAATTTAAATCTGCATGGCACTTTACTCCAATTGGCCCATTCGCTTACTTATACTCAACGTTGATTCTGATTCCGCAGAACTGGGTTGGGTGTGAAAAAGTATTTATTGTTAACATTCTTTTTTCATTCGGTTTTTCCAGTTACGAGTCCTTTTTTAAAGCTGATCGTTTTGTGTTCATTTTGTTTAGTTATTTTTTTCGTAACATATTTAATGTTTAGTATAGAGCTTAGAAAATCTTCGCAGTGTGAAATAGGCAAGAAGTAATGCATGTAGCAACATCATCACGGCGAAGGGCACCCGTTTAAAAGCAAGGAAGGGCAAAAATATTTTAAGTCAAGTGATAGCGATTTGCTCTATAAGTCGTACGATTTTTGAATCAAGCACAGGCAACGCCGGGCCATATTGTGAATATCTATGGCGAGTATAATAATAGGTAATGTGAACTTTGAAATCGAAAACATCCTCCACCCAAATACATAGAGAAATGTTCGGAGGAGATATTAGATGTAGTGGATAGATTAGAACTGAGGGAAGTTAAAAGTAAATTCCCCGGATGTTTGAAGGAAAATGCAAAAAAGAATTTAAAAATTGAATAATATATGTATTTATGGAGATATGCATTATATTTTTCCGTGGACGAGATATTAGAATTTATTAACAAAGATTATAAAAGCTAAAAATAGAAATCTTCATTGGATTAGGAGGAAAGCATTAACAAGGAATCAGCAAAATTAAACTGGATAGCATAATTGGGAATGTGGGAACAAAACAAACAACCAATGATAATGCTTAAGGATAACAATCGGAATTTAAAAGTAAACCCCAGTGAAGGTTAATCTATCCTACATGAGTCGGAGCAGGGTAGAGTAGTCAGATAATCTGGAAACAAAAGTACAATAAACTTAGAAAAAATATTTGGCGTTAACCATTGTCGAAACACCGAAATATTTATTAATTTTTTTGATGAAGACAAGAAAATTTTCTTACAATTCACTCTCTGAAAATCTATCAAACAAGACAATATATTTGGCACAAATGTTTATAAAATAAAGTGAACAGAACATATTATATCCCGTTGTTAAAAATCTTTCGCAACAACAAAATATAGACAAAAATGTATAAAGAGTTTAATGTGGGTAATGGAATTTCCGACCAACTCTTATGTATCGACGTTCGTAGAAATATTTTTGTTATGGAAGATTTTAGAATTATAATGAAAAGAGATTAGGCCGCTGGAGACTTGATGGCACTAGGGTGTGACAATAAAATAGCAACTCCTACACTGTCTCATTTTTTTATGTCTGGATGGCCTGTGTGTAATTTATTGTTTAGTAAAATTTTGTTATATTTTTTATTTCTTAGTTTTAATTTTTCTTTTTTCTTTTATGGTTGTTTGGGAAGCTAGCCTTTTGGTCGCAAAAAATTATATAAAAAATTATATTACACACACACACACACACACACACACACACATATATATATATATATATATATATATATATATATATATATATATATATATATATATATATATATATATAAGTGAACATTGAAGTAAACGCTCAGAGGCTAGAGGCGTTTCATAGCCCTGACGATTGCGCCTAGCATGAAACAGCCTGTTGCCTCTGAGTGTTGACTTCAATGTTCACTTTTATATTTATATTTACATACGCTCTATCTCTGATATTGAGCACTTCATCCCATAAATATAGCACTCCTTTAAACTGTATGACTTCATATTTAATCATACTTTTTTTTAAATAATTCTAATATAAGCTCTACTTCTGTATAAAGCACTGTTTTTAAAAATAATAACAAAAATACTAAAGAACTCTGGATTATTTACCTAACGTGTTCTTTCCTATTTTTGACATATCTGCACATACCTCATGAGAATAGACTGTTTCAACTAACGTCAATTCGCTAGCATTTTCGACTCAAATGGTGGTCATTGAGGTTAGTTTAAATAGTCTATTCTCCTGTGCTAAATTTGTATTTTTCCATTATGTAGTTTATAGGCTCTGTTATAATAAATACATTGAGCTATTTTTGTGGATCATTTTTAATATTTTATATTATGACAACCATTTGTATTATTATGCCAAGGGATTTATTACCTGGACGGTATGCATTACACCCACATGGAAATCTAGATCTGACGATTTTATTCCAGAACATGGCTGGTGTTATTAAGTTAATATTTTGTTTTACTGAGATCTTAAGGGTATCGATAAACTTACAGCAAATAGAGTCTTTATATGATCAATTTCCTTATCTGCGAAGCTGAATATATTATTACTTATACCGAGGCATTTGAAGTGTTTAATAAGGCGGCGATATGAAAACACAGATTGTCTGCTATGGTGTTTACTAATACACCTTTCAAGTAACAGCAAAGAGAGAAACGGGCAATTCCTATTAGAAAATGAAACGGTGTGTATTAACATTTCATTTCAAAAGAGACAGTATAAAATTATGGTATTTTAATTGTGGCAATGACACTAACGCACAATTACATGTGTGTGTGTGTGTTTTGTGTGTGTGTGTGTGTGTTTTGTGTGTGTATGTTTATGTATTTATATATGAAATATAAACAAAAATATATACAGTGCGGGAAACAAATATTCGTACACCAACAAATTTGTACTTCATTGTATGTACAACTAATAAATAAACATACTTTTCAAATAAGTAACTGTACACAGACGAATAATAACTAAATATATTAGAAAATAGAAAAAATGATTTAATACAAATAAATCCCATTTATCCATTTTAGAAGGTGAAAACAGTATTAGTTTAAAATCAGTAAAAGCTTGTTACATGATTTGTTAATTCAACAAAGGATCGCACAGGAGACATCGTACAATCTACTGACTTTAAACTAATACTTTCTTTCACTCATTAAAAATGGATAATAACCTTTTATCGCTGAATGATATTTGATGATAGAATTATGGTTAAATTTTTTCCGAGATGGAAAATGTTATTTGAATTTCTCGAGTATTACGATTTTAACGGGAATATATAAATCCGACATGAATAAAATGGAAGAAGAGAAAAACATGCGTGAACATGTCACATTTCTCTCTTCCTTTAACAAGGATACTAAGACCTTGCCCGTGAATAAAAAAAGTGCGCACATCAACATATTTTGGAAGGGATACTAGTGAACATAAAACAGAAAACAAAAACAATATTTATCTTAACGGGTTGGCAATAAAATATTATTATTAACGTTGCAAATTTTATAAGAACAATTAACATTACATATGTTTGGCGTCGTCATCACTTGTTTCCCACCAAATTCAGAATGCCAAACCAAAGTTCCGTTCCCACTATTCGATAATCTTTTGAAGAAGAACCTTAGTAATTTTAACAACACGCTGGCGCTTATTACGTTTTCGTGAGATCATATCTCCCACACTCTTAATAATATTCAAATCAGGAGATTTAGAAAAGGCCTTCCATAACTGGAGATTCGTGTTGCTGAAGTCCTCTCGAATAATCCGGGATTTGTTTACTGTAGCGTTATCTTGCATTCAAATGAGTTTGTACCCCAAATGTGCAACTATGAAAGCAGCGTAACACTTTAAAAACATCTCATTCCCGTAAAGCGTTCAGTGAAATCGACCTTCCATAAGCGTGGACATTCAACAACTTTTTCTTTCATTTTAACCATTAAAAGCTTAGCATGCAATAAAATCTGGATTGAACGCTAGGTAAGTTCAACTCAGATTCAGGCTAAAAAATAAATTAAAAACAAAATATAAAACGGCGTGTCGAAATTACGCTTATCTTTCAATACCGAACACAAATGGGTAATTTTCTTTGGCTCCAATAGCTATCGTTAGAATGTTATTTAGGTACTTCTAATAATCCACTGAAAAAAAATAGCATATCGTGATCGAAAATGCCCCAAACTTAACAAGTGTTTACCTTATTATTAAGAGGAAATACCAAATGATTTTTTGATTATTTAACTAAATTTCGTAATCCTCTCTATTCGTTAAATAAAGTTTCAGAAAAGTAATTATATTTTTGGAAGATTTTTAATAAAGAGAATTACATTCTTATGACACAGAAAAGAAAGAAAATGGCGCTAAAATAATTTAAAAAGATCAGTAATGTTAAAACTAAAATAAATCTTGAAGAAAGATTTTTCATTTTAAAAATTTAATTTTAAACCATAGGTATCGCGAATCTGTGGAGATATCCAATTTTAATAAAGCCATAATATAAAACTGAGTTTCTATATTTGTCCTCGTGAAATGATAAAAAATGTTAAATATTTTTATTTAAGTAATTGTTTATTTACAATATTATTAATTTATAATTTGTCATTAACCAAGAATATATAAAAAATAGACTTTTTTAAAGATAATTCGCACAGTAATGTTATGTTTTTAAAAAGATATAGTTTGATTTTTTAAAGAAAAATCCTTATATAGGAAACTGAATTCATACTCACCAGTTAGTAAGAGAACAGGTTAAAATAGTGTTGCGCCAGCCCCACCATGTCTTCCTAACTGAGCAATGGTGAAACGAAAAAAATAATTCAGTCCTTCAGTAATGTTACCAACATTCATATCATGTCTTCCATCTTAAAATTCCATTCAAGAACCATCAAGAGAACAGGGAATAAGTTTTAAAAAGAGGGATGTGTAGAGTGAAAATTGTATAGTAGAGTCCAATACTGTTATTAAAGCCTCGGGGAATTCCAGTAAGATATACTTAATCATTTCTAAGATATAATGGTTCAAACTTAATCTAACAATTGAAAAATATTTTTTACATATAAATAATATTATTTCTTTAATGAATTATAAGTTTAGATCACCATTTTTTATATCAAGCAATGCAAATTAATATGGAATATATTTAACCCACTTTAAAATATCGAGGTTTGATTGATAAATAAATTCTTCAATGCTATAAAACACGTTTAATAGAATAATGAAACATGTATCAAAATTAAATACAATTATTACTCTTTAATTTTCATGGGTTGATTGATAATGCTCTGAAACAAGATTTAGACCAAATAGAATAATGAAAACATAACCAAAATGAAGGTGAAATTTTGTGTTCAAAATAACTTGAGTTGCTCATGAGATATCCAAATATTTAAATAAAAGAATTACATTAGATAGATTAATGAAACTAAAATTCTTAGAAAAAACATATTCTCCTCATAATTACAATTTTGATAGATATGTAATTTCTCCGATCTCTTAAAAAAAAATTTCGATCAGATAGAATAATGAAACTGGTAGCAAATTAGAGTAAATTTATTTCTTTTCAAAATAATGATGGTGGATAGATAATGAAAGTCTCCATTCCAATAAAGATTACGATCAGAGAAATTAATGAAACTGGTATCAAACGGAAGTAATAGTCTCTTCAATGTTAAAAGTTTGGATTGAACAATAAGATCTACAATCCTATAAAACAATATTTGAAAAAAATAAATAATCATGAAACCGATATCAAAATAAATATAATTTATTTTTCTCTAAAATTAATATTTAAATTTTGACCATAACCATTTGTGTTAGGCATTTCTTCGAAATATTCTGCGCACTATTTTAATTCCGAACACGAAGAAAGTTTCTGATTTGCTTAAAGCTATATCCACTTTGGTATGGGGTAAAAATGTTAATTTTGACGACTAATTTCAGTTTCACGATGAATAGAAGTTGTGAATTTTAGTATTATCATCGATTGTACTGTCTGCTTAATGTGAAGCGACGATCAACCCAGTGTAATTTGCATATTTTATATTGTGAAGATTGCGCCCAACTATAATAAATACTAGTAGAATCAATAGATAGGTTATGATAAATTCTCTGTAGATGTTGAATATGTCCGGTAAAAAGACACATCATTTATATTTACGCCTCTTTTCTAGTTTTTGTGTAGCGACTCAATTTATTTTTCCCTATTCAAAAGATTTTCTCCAACATCCTTCCCAAATAGATCCAGTCTTCCTAGCAGTTCATATAAATATTATTGTCTTATCTTATCAAATGTTTTTTTCCTTTATTTATAAAACAGAAGTGTAGAAAAATTTTGATTTTTTTCCTCTCAGGTATCATTCTGATCCTACATATAGGATGTCTTCTTCCAATGTCCTTAACAAAACTCCACTGTTATCTGATTTTATGTGGTACATTAATCGGTTTATCCGATGGAGCTTAAATTCATTTGCACCTGGTTTCTTAGGTAGCGTAATGTAGATCGATATACTAAGGTCTTCTGGTTTGTTGTTCCTGTCATATATTACATCATAATTGTTATGGTTTTATCGATGCCGAAATATAAAATTTGTTTTACGGGATTAATGACTTTAATTATCAATCAAATCATGTGATAGAAAGTATTAACTGCCTTTTATAATTTGAACATTTCAAATTTTACCCAATGCTGTTCAAACAGAATTTGTATATATATATATATTAAAGACATTTTTATGTTTAACAATCGTCTTATAGATACAAATATTTAAGTAAATGCTCTGTTTATAATAAACAGTATTAAATGATATTTACCGGCCTGAATGTAGGAGAAAATATTCGTCCTCCGACAGGATTCGAACCCGTATGCTATACGGAACCGTCATATAGCCTGACGTGCCTTTTTACCGATTCGGCCACAGAGGATCGTTCGTTAGGCAAGGTCGAATTTACTGTATTTAAACTTCAAGCTTCCATGAATCTCTCACGTACATTAATTTCTGCTCATGGCGTATCAAATGTAATCAAATGACGTCACACATTATGAAATGGACAAAGTCCGACAATTATTTTAAGATATTTTTATGTTTAACATTCTTTTTATAGATACAAATATTTAAGTAAATTCTCTGTTTATAATAAACAGTATTATATGACATTTACCACCATGAGCAGAAATTAATGTACAGGCTATATGAAGGTTCCGTATAGGATACAGGTTTGAATCATGTCGGAGGACGAATATTTTTTATGAAGATTTCTCGGACATTCAGACCGGTAAATGTCATTTAATACTTTTTATTATAAACAGAGCATTTACTTAAATATTTGTATCTATAAAAATAATGTTAAACATAAAAATGTCTTAAAATAATTGTTGGACTTTGTCCATTTCTTAATATATATACATATATATATATATATATATATATATATATATATATATATATATATATATATATATAGTCCCCGTCTAGTTCAGTGTTGTCACGATCATCCATTTCAAAATAATCGGAACAACTTTTGACTGGTGACATTGATCACAATCAAGCAGAATTATTGTTCACTAATAAATGTGCATATGCAGTTAGAGTTACTTCTGTAGTAATTCAATCTACATTGTGTTAAATACTAGTTTCAAAGAGTTATTTTTTAGTGACACTGTCAATCGCTCAGATCTTCTGAGGCTGGCCTTAAGGTCAGATGGTCGACAAAATAGGGATGTTGGGTTTGATTGACTGAGTCGAACGTGGCAATGTTATAGAAATAGAAAGTGTTTTCAAGGTGTTAAGTTTTCACACGTCATACACTGCAATACCGTCGCCCCAAGACTACTCCCAGCGTGAAGGAGTCAACAACACTTGCACCATGAATCATTGTTCCTGGAGCAATGAAATAGATGCAGGCATAGTGCCTCAAATCATTCGCTTTGTCGTTGTTTGGGTGATTCATATTGTTACTCAAATAATTTTCATGAAATGGCTTACCGAGGTCTTTTTCTATAAGTATAACGAATTGTAGCAGAATCGATTCATTAGAAAATCTAACTTTTCTTCATTTTTCACCTGTCCAGATATTATGTTGCTTTGCAATTGCTACAGACTTGGATTACATAGTTGCAGTTAGTTGTGGTTTGCAAGTCGATTTGAGTAATTTTAGACCAAACCTAAATCATAGGCAAGGTATAAATCTCATAGAACAGACATTTTTACCATTTGGAAGTTGATCAGTATGTATCTTCTCATAAAGACTTATTAGTTATTGGGTATCAATGATCACAGCACAGGCTTTCCTTGCAAATTCATTTCGACTCCTATCGCTAAATGATTCGAAATTTTCTATATATTTATATGCATATTATGATTATGATTATTATGATCAAAATGATGATGATGTTTAAATGAATAACAACGTAGATTCCATTTGCGTGAATTTTATTACTGGTTGTGGTTAAAGGTTTACTCATAAAATCTTACCTTACCTTCCCTTACGCTAATATATAAACTTCTTTTTTCTTCCCCCAATTCTCTCTCTTCAATAGTGCAGACACCACCTCCATTTATTAAGGTCAAGTTAAAAATCGCTATTTCATTTTTTCTTTTTCTTTTTCTTTTGATTTTTATTATTTATTTATTTTTAATGTCTAGTTTATTATCAAATCGCCTGGCTGAATTTATATAATTTAATAACATGTAGTCGGTGTTAAGCATATATATATATATATATATATATATATATATATATATATATATATATATATATATAGTAGATGTGTTGTATTTTTTATATATGCGAGTCACGCATACATACGTGTGTTTATAGACGTATTAAATAATTAATGTGGATGCCATGTATATGCTTACATTATAAGCAATTTTTATTACTTTCATTATTATTATTATTATTATTATTATTATTATTATTATTATTATTATTATTATTATTATTATTATCACGATTATGATGATTACGTTTAAATGAATAACAACGTAAATTCCATTTCCGTTAATTTTATTACTGGTTGTGGTTAAAGGTTTACTCATAAAATCTTACCCTCCTTCCTTTATTGCTATGTATAAACTTCTTTTTTCATCACTCATTTCCCTCTCTTCAATAGTGTACACCACCACCCCCCCAAAAAAAGGAAGAAAAAAATTAAGGCCAATTAAGTTACATTGCAAACGAACTCTGTTATGTTTCATAAAACGATTTCACTAACTTTTTAGGAGGCTGTGTTTGAAAAGTTCTTGGTCCAACCCACATCCATTAATCAACTTAAATGACCAAGGTCACTTTTCTTTTATCAAATCTTCATTTGGCTAAGAAACTTTCAGATAATAACTAATAAGTGATACAACAAAAGTTAATAAAAATGAACACGCTACCTCCTCTTGTCTGAATGATTGAATTTCTCTGAATCCTTGGTAACACTAAATTATGATTTTTTCTGTATGGTTAGAACTTAGTAAATTTAAAAAGTAAGTTACTCCAAAATTCGATTGAGGATGAAATGGAACTCATGTTTTTAATTTAATTACAAAATTAAATTTGAAGTTTTTAGCTTCCATTTTTGAAACATGGTTATTACTTTGTAGCGAAAAAAAAACATATTTTAAATCAGTCAATTTATAATATTAATGCTCTGTAAATTTACATTGATCACTATTTTGTAAAAATAAAAATAAAAAATATCAATAAGAACACTGGATTACATATCTAACTGTTCTTTCTTCTTATTTAAATACACACAGACACACACACACACACACACACACACACATATATATATATATATATATATATATATATATATATATATATATATAGTATGTTGTCCTTGTTCTTAATTTGTCTTTTAATCACGGTGAATCTAGTATTTAAATGGAAACTGGCAACAACTGTATCTAGAGAGCAATTATTTTATTGTTGCCTGTTTTTCACTATAAATAAACTCGTATATCTATTAATATTTTCAATTGGTTTAGAGGAAGTTCCACTCAGAGATCATTTTCCCTAGAACTGCTACATTGTGGAAATGACAAGAATGGATTCTTAACTGGCCAGTATGGATCTTTTCACTTTAAGCGTCCATCTTTAACTAAGCTACACATCGTAATATGTACCGTTTGTTTCCTTGTACGCTCTTAAAACAATCTCAATCCTCTACCTTGAGTGTTTCTTGAGCATTTTTAAAAAAACATATAGGAAATTTCCTTTTCCGATACACGTTTTATTGTACTTTTTACTGCACGCTTTGTTGTACTTAAATTTCCTCACCTCGGCGTGATTGGCTCTTGACAGCATATCCGTGTCTACACGATCGGCAATTTCAGACTCTGTTTAACACATTACTGACAAGCCGATACCGGAGCTGAATGACAATGGAATCCGACCGGAAAATAAGCAATGTAGCAACTGTTTCTGTTGTAGACATACCACGGTAAACTGTATTAAATATCGCAGAAACTCTCACAGTCCTCCTTATCGTAATGTGCAATTGATAAGACAGGGTGATATTTGTCAAATCTTTGGTGCAACTCTGTAATGAGTTGATGTCCTAGAGAAGGGTGAATGGATTAACCAGCTCATTTTGCAAGAAATGAAAAATTGTCTGACTACACTTTGTAATTCGCCACACATTTGGTTTTTCCTACCTTTTTCATCCTTTTCCTGATTTCCTTCATTCTCATATAAAACACGTCCTTTTCATTATTAGCCACAAATTGCCTGCATACCCTTATAGAGCGTATGAAAGCCATTTCGGGGTCATCAATAAAATATTCAATAAATAATATTGACTAAAGCAAATACTGAAATAGAAGTATGTCACACTAAGTTCGATCAGAATATATTTTTATCTTACTGAAGGCTCCCCAAAATGAAATATCTATGGCGTCTTGAGAAAATCTTTTTGAATGCGATTATAAGTGAATTGCCAGACGTTTGTTTCGACAACGGAACCGGATGTATCTAAATGCGTGCTGCCGCCATGGGAAGGAAGTGTCTATCATGGATGTTTGATTTGAGGATGAGTTCAGTTAAATATGTTCTTTAATTATAGTTCAACATCCACATCAACTGATTGCCTTACATTTTATAAAAATATGCATTTTAAAAGAACTAAAAATAAACATTGCTTGAAAATCTCAGTCGAAAATATAATCTTATTCCCACAAAATTTTTTTTTAATTTAAGATTCATAAATCACTGATATATCCTTTATTTGTTGAATTTTTTCTCTCAATATCCAGTGTCTGTAGAGCGATTTTTAATGTGTGATCAACATCGCTACGTTTTGGAGCCGTCCAATATTTACGCATATCTTAAAAAAGAAGGCTGACTTTTTGAAGACCCCCCCACTACAAGAAATTAAAAAGGTTGAGAAAATAATCGAGGTCTACAAGCGTACACGCATTATTTGTCGCTCCCCGAAAGACACAGTGGTTAAGTCACTGGATTGTAATTTAATATATATTTATTGAAAGCTCATGCCGACCGAAGGAAGATGGGATATCAAATGATTTGAGTTTTCGCCATTAATGAGCAATTCTACTTACTGGAGTCTGAATCTTTAGCTTTACAAAAAGAAACTCGGGGTTTCACACTTTCTATTTTCTATCGCTTTTAGAACATGGCCCCTTCTATTCAAAAGCCAGTTTCTAAAACACTGAGAGGGCGCGGTAGATGACATATGATGAGAGGGGGTTAAGTCAGGAGAAAGAAAGAAAACAAAACCAAAATGAAATTCCATCTGAACAATATAGAGTAAATTATCTTGATATACATACAAGCGCACATACATAATCCTATATTGATACATGCGCTGACTTACACACAATCCAAATGCCTTGATTCAACCATAACGCATTCTTATAGGCACACACAAAAGCGCTGAGATAAATGCATATAGGCTTTGAGACATACAGCCAAACGCCATGGTTTTAATGAAAGATAGAATTCGCAGTGCCAATTGTTAACGAGATAGTCTGAGATTACAGGTTGCATATCTGCAATTGAATAAAAGACAATGATTCCGTATCCATATAAATATTACGATTCTGCAATCTCAGATCATCTCGTTAAAATTTGGCACTGCGTATAGTCTTGTCGTAAAGATGTATTCTCAAAGTTTAGTAGATAACATTCCAACTATCGGTTGCAAGTTGTTGAGACAATTTATATAACATCGAGAGAGCCAGCTTTGTCTAAACGAAATAAATGTTTGTTTGCTCTTAGAGTCATTTGCTTATAAATATACTTGTGTAAATATACAATTACACAATTCGTTCAATCACAAAACATTTAATTGAAAAATTGGCAATGAACATATTTCTTCTGTGAGAAAATGTCTTTAGTGTTGAGTAGGCAACATACCGAAAACCACAAGTTCTTGAGACATCTTATATTAAATTGAGAGTGCCAGGTTTGTATAAACAAAAGTAATTTTTTGATCTCAGTATGATGTGTTTATAAATATAACGATGTTAATATATTATTCCTGCAATCTCAGAACATCATTAAATATATATATATATATATATATATATATTAATATATATATATATATATATATATATATATATATATATATATATATATATATTAATATAAAAAGAAAGAACAGTAAGATATATAATCCAGTGTTCTTATAGATTTTTTTTACGAAACAGTGTTCAATGTAAATTTGCAGTGCACAAATTAACTGATTTAAAATATGGTTATTCGCTACACATGAATTGCCATGTTTCAAAAACCGAAGATAAAAAATTCAAATTTAATTATATAATTAAATTAAAAGCATTAGTTCTGTTTCATCCTCAAGCAAATTTTGGAAAAAAATAAGGAAAAGCCTTTTTGTCGTTATTAAAAACAAACAAAATAAAACAGACGAATTGCTTTGAACGAATGTCAAAATTCGTTGAAAAATGCACCTTTACTCTACCTAAACTTAACCACTTTTTCGAACGTAACTGATAATTGATAAAATAATATGTAATAAAAATGAACATGCTACCACCCCTGTCTAAATGATCGGATTTCTCTGTATCTTTGGAAACAAAAAATTATGAAATGTGTGTACGTTTAAAATTCAGTAAATTTAAAAATAAGTTATTTCAAAATTCACTTGAAGATGAAGCATAACTAATGCGTTTAATTTAATTATATAATTAAATTTGAAGATTTTAGCTTCGGTCTTTGAAACATGGTTATTACTATGTAGCGAAGAAACAATATTTTAAATCAGTTAATTTATGATATATATATATATATATATATATATATATATATATATATATATATATATATATATATATATTAGGATCTGAGCAGTATGAAAATTTCGAGATTTTAAGACGCGAATAATTTCATTTAAAGGCACTATTCAACCTTGTCTGGTCGTCTACGTTCTTCTTAGAGCAGTCTATCTAGAACAAGTCGGATCTAATAACACTACTCTTTGCACAGGGTGACGCATGTTCGTATCCATCTGGTGAGCACATATTTTTTCTTTAAAAAGATTCCTCGACTTTTCATAACAGTAGAAGAAAATAAATGTACATACTGTTTATTGAATAAACGGATTGTCCACTTTAATACGACTACCCTCTAAAAGCAACGGTATAAATACATATACATACATACATATATATATATATATATATATATATATATATATATATATATATATATATATATATATATATATATATATATATATATATATATATATATATATATATATTGTACTTAAGCAGCAAACCTTGGTTTATATACAATAGCGGCCATAATATAAAGAACGGAAACAACAAAGACATAAATATGTTTATTACTTAAAAAGTAATGCATGATTAGCAATTAAATTTTTACCGGATAAAGATTAGGGTGTAATGCATAAATATTATACAAATTACAAAAATTTACCTAATAGTTTTTTTTTAAATAAAGATTAAATGGAACAAAGGAAATAAGCTACTGGACAAAAGTTAAGGAACGATGTTAATAATTTGCATAAACTTTAATTTACATTGTTAAAAAACTCGATGGAGCTTTTCAACAATAAGTAAAATTCATTTATCATTAGGACTTTATTTTTAAGCAATATGGCAAATTCTACACGCAAAATGCTCTCTTTTGATGAAAAACTCAATATCGATAACTATCAAGAAAAAAAGTCAATTTCAGAAATTTCTGATATTGTTCATAGGTCTAAAAGTGTCGTTCATCGTGTAATTAGCAGGTATAAAGCCGATAAAACGTTAGATACAAAACCAAAAACCGGTAAACCTCTAAAACATCGCAAAGAGAAGATCGAAGAATTGTTAGAATATCTAAAAAAAACATTTTGAAACTGTTACATCAATTGCCCGTAAATTTAATGAAGAGACAGATAATAAGATCTCAAGGCAAAACGGTTGCTCGCATGTTAAAAAATGCAGGATTGCATGCCCGTATTCCAGCTTCGAAGCCTCTCATTTCAAAGCGAAACCAAAGGACACGCCTGGAGTATGCGAGAGAACATGTTGTTTGGACTGACGCAAAATGGGATACAGTTTATTTCAGTGACGAGTCCAAGTTTTCTATATTTGGTTCTGAAGGCACAACTTACGTACGCCGTAGAACAGGTGAAAGACTGTCTTCTCAATGTGTCAAGAAAACCGTTAAGTTTGGAGCCGGCAGTGAGATGGTGTGGGGAATGATTTCTTCTGCAGGAGTTGGCCCTATCATCCGCGTACATGGCGATGTCAATGGTGAGATTTACAAAAGGCTTCTTCAGCAGTGTGTGGTACCACGATTACACCATAATCTTTATGAATCTCCTATTTTCATGCAGGAAAATGCACCTTGACACAAGGCTCGGAAGGTTATGGCTTTATTTGAAGAAGAAGGAATCGCCCTAATGAAGTGGCAAGCCCAGAGCCCCGACCTGAATCCAATAGAAAATGTTTGGAAGATAATTGGAGAGAGGGCTCAGAATAGAAACCCGAAAAACCAGGATCACCTATGGGAGTTATTGAAAGACGAATGGGAGGTAATTACTGCTGATTTTTGCAAGAAATTAATTAAATCATGTGGTCAACGATGCAGAGAAGTCATTGAATATAAAGGGATGTTTACCAAATATTAAATTTCGTTGATATTTTGTTCACAATCAAGTATTAACAAGATCGATCCTCAACTTTTGTCCAGTAGCTTATTTCCTTTGTTCCATTTAATCTTTTTTTTTTTTATAAAAAAAACTATTATGTAAATTTTTGTAACTTTGTATAATATTCATGCATTACAACCTAATCTTTATTTGCTAAAAATGTCATTGATAATCATGCATTACTTTTTAAGTAATACACATATTTATGTCTTTGTTGTGTCCGTTCCTTATATTATGGCCGCTACAGTATGTTTCATCAAAGACAGATAATTTAATTTTTCTTCTGTTCGAACTAATGTCTTCTTTTGCGGAAATACAGTGTGTAGCAATACTCAA
The DNA here is from genome assembly GCA_964036315.1 of Acanthosepion esculentum. NCBI lineage: Eukaryota > Metazoa > Mollusca > Cephalopoda > Sepiida > Sepiidae > Acanthosepion > Acanthosepion esculentum. Next base: position 128,852,598 of record OZ038481.1, on the reverse strand, counting down.
TTTTTTTTTGTAATTCCAGCGCTGTCGGCTATAAATTTAGCCATTATTCATGATGCTTTTATTTCTTATTTTTCATTGGGTGTATGGGTTGTGTGTATGTGTCTACAGTTATAGGGATTAGTATCTGAACACAGCGCATTGTGTCCGTGCCCTTAGTTAATATGATTAAGAGTTAGCTTTTCTTTTTATTATTATTAAGGCTTCCATTATATTTAATCATTTCTTTTTTCATGTGGATGAGGTTATTATATTTTTATTTTCTACTACTATGTTTCAGATGGAATCTGGTAAGTTTGTGTGTGTGTGTGTGTGTGTGTGTGTGTGTGCGCACGCGCGTGTGTGTGTGAGTTTACATGTGTTCTAATACAACTGTGGTCGGATGGGTGTAAAATAAAAATCTAGATAGTCATGTAGTAGTGTGACCCATGTGTGTGTGTATATATATATATATATATATATATATATATATATATATATATATATATATATATATATATATGATATTTGATAATTAAGTGGAATAATTCCAAAGAGGATATAAATCCAAAGATAGGTCAATGTAAAACTTTAAAAAAAATTAAATATATATATATATATATATATATATATATATATATATATATATATATATATATATATATATACATATATATATATATGCGAATTTCTTCAGTAAAATGAATGGAGCACTATAGCTGTTTGTCGTTTGCATTCATTTGTAAAAACAATACGCCAGATTTGACGGACTCGATCTGTTGAGTGAATATGGCTCAGTGGTAGAAGCTCGGACTAACACCAAATCGTTTGGGTTTCTATCAAGACATTCGAAATAGTACTGTCTACGAATGACAGATATGTGCTTTCCTTAAATTTCATATTTTGCTGGGTCCACATTTTTTAAGATAATTCCCTGTTTAGTTTCTGCACGAGAATCTTAACTTGTACTTATTTTCTATCTATGGGTTCATGTATATACATCTACCCACTCACAGACGACTAATGAAATCAAACGTTTAGATCTCAGCTGTGTTTAACGATATCCTTCATTGTCTGAATTTATCGTCATTCTAAAATCGGACTTCAAACGGGGAATATTTTTCTGCTTTCGAATTGTTCGACGATATAGTTAATGTTTTCGATTTTCTTTTCACTATAGCTAGATATTTACGAATGTTTCAATTGTATTCTTTGAGATCCTATTTTCATCATGTATGCATTTACTGGTATTGGCGCAGATTGCATTGGGATCAACACAGACGCTGGTTAGCCCGCGGAGTTTAGTAGTGGTTTATGACCAACGAATGAATGTGATATTCGGGCATCAGGAACGTACTTCTTGGGCAAGGTAATTTGTACATGAAATTGCTATGCTGTAATGGGATGTCTTTGCGGTCTGATAATATTATCGGAAAATAAATTGTATATTTTAACGTTCTGTTGCAATTTTTATATATATATATATATATATATATATATATATATATATATATATATATATATATATTTATATATGTATATGTGTGTGTGTGTGTGTGCATCTATATAAATATATATATATATGTATATATATGTGTGTGTGTGTATCTATATAAATTAATACATACATATATATATGTATATATATATATATATATATATATATATATGTGTATATATATCTATATAAATATATACATACATATATATATATATATTGTATATATGTCGGCAGCAATTTTTCACTAATGCATGTTTCATTAAATAATATAGACAAGTTTTGTCTATTTATTTTAAGTAAGTTCCTTTCATATTGTCTGATAAACTTAATCACATTATCGTTGAAAGACGAAACGAAAACACCATATTGATACATGTTTAAATCCAATCTAAGCTTCGGCTTACATAAAAGATGACAATTTCATCAAAGATGACAATTTCAATATATCAAACAACAGACAGACGAAACTAAAATAATAGTCCACCCTTGCTGCTTGAATAAGCTCAAAGTAACGACAAAGTCGTATTTACGAGACAAGTCTATATTACGAATCTATATTATTTAATGAAACCTGCATTAATATATATATATATATATATATATATATATGGCCCGATGGTTGCATCTAGCATGAAACAGACTGTCGCCTCTAAGTGTTGACTTCTATGTTCACTTTTATATTTATACACGCTCTATCTATGATATTGAGCACTTTATCACATAAATATAACACACTTTAAGATTATATTTCTTTATATATATATATATATATATATATATATATATATATATATATATATATATATATATATATATGGAGATGTGCCTCTGCCTATAATGTTGTTAATTTTTGTTTTATTCCTTTTTTTATCGATGTAGTTGTCTACAGTATAAGTTTATTGTGATGTTTTCTTTTATTTTTATTTTCCCAGTTTTCATCCAGTCGATATAGATTTATTTGTATTTATTTTTAAACTGTGCAGAATGAACCTTCTTTATTTTTATAATGTTTTTTGTAGAATTGAGTATGTGTTATATTCCGTCCTAATAGGAATATATACTTTACAAACATGGTGGATAAAAGCTTTATTGTAAAACCAATACAATAAGAATAAAGGTAACATTTATGCACTAGGTCGCCGCAACCCAATCCATTAGTGAGTGCTACTATTGGAAGTTCAGTAGTTCTCGTGTAACTCTGAGTCATACTCAAGAGATCCCAGCTAGACAATATTTACCAGCCTCCCCACGAGGTAGGATGTGGCACAGAGCTAAATTTTAATTTGGGGGCAATCCGTGCTCGTAGGCTCGGCCAAAAAATTCCCCGTAACCCCGCATGAACAGATTCGGGTGACTACCTCTCTAACGAGTCTCTTCGGCATAACATCGTTTGGGTTCATCTCTGCTCGAAGGTAGAGAGTTCGGTAGCAGCTCAGAGCTGAGTCACAGATCCGAGCCAGAGATGTTTATACGCACAATGGTACAAAATGTGGCACAATGCTAAAATGGGGATTGGGAAAAGGGCGGTCTTCTGTCTTAACTTTAAACTTAGCTAGCCACAAACACTGACAAAAACATACAAACTACTGTCCTCAAATCAAAACAACGCATTCTTACCTCCCTTTCTTTCTACATCCACTATAATACCTCATGTCTCTATGGAAATCCTAAATAGTCAACATATGCACAATTCATTAACTGTGGTGGGAAGGGAATAAAACAACAATTTAAAAAATCCCCAATTTGTATGTACAATATGGAGAAAAACTATTTATAAGCAACTAAACAAAATAAAGATAGTAATAAAAAAAAACATTCATTAAACGTGGCAGAAACTTAAGTTAACTGGAGGAAATCGATGCGAGATTATAATAGTATAAAACATTCATTTATCCCAAGCACTCACACATACACACTCACTCATTCAGACACAACAATAAATACGAAAACACACACGCGAAAAGAAAGGCACCTTGCATCTACTAGAAAACTGACATCACTGATCACCTAACAAGGACAGGGATGGGGAATTAAACTAAAGAAAAATAGGAACAGAAATAAAAGGGGCCAATGAGCATACATACCCTAGCTAAGTTAATTGAAAAAAGATATTAACGATTCAAAAACAAACTTAAACTAGCCTAATTTCGGGATGGGTTGCCTATGTTCAACCCAGGAAGAACAATATCCTGATGCCTAACCGGCATCAAAGTGCCACTCAAGGTCAGCCTCTTTCACTCGACATCATCGCGAAAGATTCACCGACCTTTTGTAAAATTTGCTGTTTTTCCGTCATAATATTGACTTTAAGCTGATACTTAAAGTACACGATCCCTTCTGACGTGTCGTCAAAATCATGACTATCAGAACACCTAGCAACCAAAATAACATATATTGCTCAGCCTTCGTTAAGAGCAGAGCCACATTGCTACAAAGAGAAGAGACCTCAAGGACAAAGAACATTCCTTGCAGCATGAGACCATCATGAAACGTGCACCACGGCGTTACCAACCTGCAATGAAAGAAGGCGCGACCCAGGGTCTCGACTTCCCCATCAAAGCTTCAGCAGTTTGGAGATTTCTCCAAGTCCGCTGAACAGAAATCTTTTGGCGACCCAGTATGCCCCACAAAACCCCACCCAGGTAAGAGATGCTATATCGTTATTGAAAAAAATCAACCCGGGCGACCAAGGCAATAATGAGAGAGCCTCCTGCTTCGTAAGTCCGAGCTCGTCAATCAGCTCATCACCAACGGACCTCTTGACCTTACACCTAATATAAGGCCCTTTGAAACAACGCCTGGACGGTAGAAGGAGCATTCGGCTCGGGGTAAACGGTGGGCCTCCTCATCACACGAGTGCTCACTTCTGATGGATGGGAAGTTCTTACGGGCGTTTTCCTTCCAGAAGGTAACCTCCTCATCCAATTCACGACACATTCGGTCTAGGGACCCGATGCGAAGCATATATTGTCGAAACTCAATACTAGACATATCTAGAGCGCCTTCAGATGGATGAAGGCAACTGATCTCCCGGGATACCCTAGCGGCCTTGCATCCCCACAAGAAGGAGAACAAGAGCTTTACTAATGACATTAGTGTGGCATACGGAACTGGAAGTACAGAGAGTCGGTAAAGCAAAATTGGGTAGATGTGTGAAACACAATGTTCCGCCCTCCGCTTCAAGGAAAGATTCCTCCGAGACCACAGATTAACTGCGTTCTCGGCTTTCCCTTGTAACTTCAAACAATTCATTTCCATTTGGATATCAGGAACGAACGAGATACCAAGTATCTTGACCGGCCAATCCTCCAGAGGAAAGGTCCCGGAAGATAAACTCCCTTCCACGTACCCAACCGCAAGCCAACAGACTTATCGCGGTGGACCTTGGCCCATGTCACCATCTCATAACCACTGATTTATTTGCTGATTTCGTTAGTCTCGGCCCTGCTTGACACAAGAACCGAAACTTCATCGGCATAGGCAGAATACCTCGCCGAGATGGTAGCACCAAGTAGGGAAATTTTGCGTAGTACCGGATTCGTCTTTAACTTACGACGTATAGGTTCCAAAGCATAGGCGAAAGCTGACAACCTAAGCTAATGGAACGAGACAATTCGAAAGGTTCCGATCTTAAACCATTCACTTCCACCAGCGTACCGGGTGTCGCATACAGAAGTTGGATCCACGTACGAAAGTCCGTCCCGAAAGAGGCCGCCGAAAGGACAGCCTCCAGGAATCGATGCTCAACCTTATCGAAGGCCTTGGACTGATCTAAATTGATCAGCGCGGTTTCACTCTCGACATTCTGTTTGATCAAGCGAACCATATGAAGTCCTGAATAGTCGGGCCCTTCACAGCACAAGTCTGTTCGGAGACTACAGAGGACAAGCTGCAACGGTTGGCTAAGTTCTTTGCCAAAATCTTTGTATTTAACTTGGTTAAATTGCAAAAGTTACGTAACCCATCCCCACCATCTCCTAGATGTTATTACCCGAACATGATACTATACGATCTATATCGGGGTCAAGGACGGCATTTCAATCCCTTGCTAAAACTACCCGACGAGATGTCGATCTGCTGAAACAAAGCAGGCCCCGCCCTGAATGATCATTGTGCGCATAAACCCCAATAAGACGAAGAGCCTTTATCCTCTATGGTAACACAGCACGGGAAGCCTGCCCACCGGATTTGCCAAGAGACACCCCTCGAGCATCCATCATCTTTTGAATAGAGGGAAAAAAACAGACAGAATGCCTTCATAATCGCAAGAAGGAAAACGGGTCTCTAGCACACAACATATATTCAAACCTAGACGCTGAAGGTTACGAGAGAACCTCACCCTTCGAGACTCCGACTCCTCGGGTATTCACACTTGCTAACCAGAGAAACCTTTATCAAACCGATTAGGGTTGCCCTCCTGCATTGAACATAGCTGGAGTAAGAACACCGACAGCCTCTCCCAATGATGCTGTACCAATCTCAGCCCTGAGTGTACAATCAGGAGACAGGCCACCAATGCCCAATGGAAACGTAAGTTTTAAAGCTCTGTAAAGGGGGGGGGTGAACGAAAAGCGGTGGCCTCCCAAAACAAAATTGATTTAGTTTTTTAACATTATAGTTATCAAAACATGCTAAAGGTGGAAACATGCCAAAGACATGATTCGCCTCCTCTATCATAGAACATATATGTTGGCAAGGCACACAAGTCCTCAAGACAATTAAAGTCCTCAGCGCATTCGGAAAGTTATGAGTATTTTCCACATCGAAGTTGTTGATATTTTTAAGTTTTAAAAGAGGTTTCAAGTCTCTGAAATGTTTGATTTGTGTAGCTAATCTTTCCTCTTGCACTTTTGATATTTTGCAAACATCTTCCCCGGTATTAAAAATTAGATTGGTGACCTTTTTTGTTTGTTTCTTTGCAGATTCTATCTCGTCCGTTGACGGACTTCTTTGTCTTTTTTGATTTTCTGATTTTTGTGGGGAGCTAATGGAAGTTTTGACAGGGGATGGGTTAGGGGTATGGGCAGGGGTAAGGTTTTTCTCGCCTCAGGATTTGGGATTGGGGGCCTTCTTGAGGGTTGTCATTTTGGAAGGCCTGGAAAGCATTACTTTTCTTATATGAGGTGGAGCCATATGCTGCTGTTTCTAACATGAAGACGGTGGTGCCGAAGATGAGCCATTTAATTTTTCAGCCTGTACACATTTCCGTGTAAGGAATTCTTTTAATTTTTGTAGGTTTCTTTTTTTTTTCTTTTTTTTGAAATATGAGTCATATTGCAGTTGCTTGAGTCTATCGGAATAGCTGGTCGGAGAGTCGCCCTTGAAGCTTCTAGAGGGAGTGGGCCTGTTTGTTCCTTTGCCTGTATTAGTTGCTGTGGAACGAGATCCGGCTTCCTGGAGCTTCCCTTTTGCCCTAACAACAACCTACCATTCACCTTCTCCGCAACCGCCGGCGGGCAAAAGCTTTTGCGGGAATGGGGGCTGAAATTTGGACCCAACCGGGGGTTTATCCACACCGGTCCCGATCGCTGGCATGCCCATTACAGGGGAAACGGAAACAACAGACTCGACTGAAGGGGAATTTGGTTGACCGGGGGCCAGAACTACAGAAGCCTTCTTCTGTTTGCAGTAAGAGAACAGGTAACCAGTCTCTCCATACTTCCAGCATGTTGGTTTACGTCCGGTGACGATTATAACATTTTTGGCCCTCTACATCCAGACATTTAGGGATGGATATGAATGTCTTCCTATCAATCATGATCTCAAAATTGCACCCACACGCCGGTCAGATCGTTAGAGGAATCACTGAGTATCTGGCCAAACTGTCACAGATAGGCAGCTACGTGCTCCCCGACAATCTGAGGTGGTACATCATATACTACTACTGTATATCCAGCTGCCTTACTATTCAGTCCGTAGAATGATGTCTTTGGCTATTAAATCTCTTGTGGCTCTGTTTCACAATCGGCAGACCTGGGTAACAGTGCGTCCCACATGAAAAAGTCTTTCTCTTTGATGACCCTCTGAGCTTTAATGCCCAGAGAAGTGAAGGCTTTGATATATGTGTCTTTTGTGTGTCGCGATCTTAATTAATATAAACATAAAAAGTTGTTTTAAAAGACACAGCCAAAAGTTTGGAGAAGATTGGCAAGTACTCGCCCAATACATAGTTCTTTAAATAGAAATAGGTTGTATGGAAACCTACCACGACGAACCCATCTTGACAAAACATGTGACATTGTTGGTCGATTTAATTTTGCCTAAACGTTCTTGGATAAAGAAGATTGATTTGGGGAATAAATACTATGGACTTTTGAACATAATGATGTACAGAAGAATTGGGGTGAGAAAAGTGAGGCTTTTCTCCCAAAGAACACCGTGACAATATTAAAAGATGGAGGTGGATCGATGATACATTGGTGTTGTTTTAGTTCAAGAGTAATGGACAAATAATTGTAATAAGATGAATAAGCAAATCTGCAGACTATATCAAAATTCTGGACGAAAATCTTCAACTATAACCGCAAAATCTTCATGTACGTCGGCGATTTAATTTCCAGCAACATAATGATCCCAAACATAAGTCTAAATCAGTGAATGCGTGACGTAAGAGAAAGATTACATTTCTGCCATGGCATTCAATGAGTCCTGATTTGAATCCTAATGGTCGTTCATCAAAGAAACCTTCAAATATTAGAACACCTAACCATTGAAGAATGGACGAAATCCCAGAAAGACTCGTTCAGTCTCATCAAACACTTATATAAGTTATAATGACGTGAGTCTATGCTAGTGACTATTAATATTGCAATTGTGTCTATATTTAATAATGTACGAATAATTTTGTATTTTATTATTTTGCATAATTCGCCCGTAAATGTTTTGTATTGAACTTATTGTTATGAAAAATGAGTTTTATATTCCTTTTTTATGTGCTTATTAACATAAAAAAAACCTGGCATCAATTTTCATCTAACCCTAACATTAAAGCATTAAATAATTATTATAACCTAAGTCCGTTGTCAAGTTTTTTTAATTGTTTTTTGGTTGGTCATTCCAGCTTATGTCACAGCGTTTCCTTTTGCGAGGTGTGTTTAATTGATTTGAACCCTTTAAAACCCTTTATTCTACATTCAACACCATCACTTGTTTAGGCTCCAGAAATGTTGAAACAAAATGGCTATTTTTGTAATGATTTATAATATATTTATGTTATAATTTTCGAATAAATAATTATTTTGCTCTACTCTGTATTGAGCACTCTTTTAAGAATAGTATATTAGAATTTATCCCGTATACAACAATCCTATACTGGGATATATATATATATATATATATATATATATATATATATATATATATAGATAGATAGATAGATAGATAGATAGATATAGTTATAGATATAGATAGATAGATAGATAGATAGATAGATAGAGAGAGAGAGAGAACGAGTGAGAGAAAAAACGAGTGATGTGCATAAAAGGAAGTAACTGTAAAAATAAAAGTTAACATTTACTTTTATAAGTTCTCTATTATTCAGCATTGCCATCGAATGTTTAGGGGTTTTTACTCCGCATGTTTCTCTCGCACCGTTGGCGATTGATTTTTATGTATGAATGGCAACATATTCCGTATTAGGTTCTGTCAGTTTTGTGTCATATGGAGAATCTCACTTTTAACGGTTCCATAATTCTCTTCTCATGCTGTGCAGTTTGATTCTGAAAGGGAAATTGAGTGGTCGACATTATGTGGCTAAGTTAAGTATCGCTGTCTTCAATCACCGTTGTGCACTGACTATTGTCGATAGCTCAGAAGATGATGCTCTTTGAGGAAATAGGTAATATTTTATTTGTCACCCTTTCGTCGTCTGGTTGCCAGTGAAAAATCCATGAACAAAGCGTGTGTTTATCTTCGTCACATGGCCTAAGTGAGCGGAGATGAAACATTTTCACCATAGCCTTAATGGACTACTTCAGTATTATTGATGATAATTCAGAACCAAGATTGATGACATACTTTACGATATAGGTGCATGTACAGATGCGAGTGCATATACATATGCAGTTTCAACTCCTGTTGGTATATAACCTAATATTTAACCCCATGAAAAAGACTCTTTTTTCTTGGGTTCTATTTCTTCAGGATACATTTCTCATTTTACCCAATTACACTTTTCTATCAATTTATATAGTCACGACTTAATGGATAAAAAGCAATATACAATGGTATAGTTTCAGACAGAATCCGACTTCGTCAGATCTATGGACAAAAGAAAGACATTTATTTTTAGTTTTAAATGCAGTTTGATATTGAATTATCATCTTTTCGGAATAATAATGTTGGATTAGAAAAGTAGAATGTATTGTTTTTCCGTAAACAATTGTTTTTTTCCATCATGTGTCGTATCGCTTTAAGACGTAGGTGTTCATAGCTTGACATAAAATCTTCTCCTTTAGAGGTTACTTCACATTTCTGTAATCACTTGACCCCAAGCAAGGCAATAAAGCCACTCAGAAAGTTTACTGACTGTTAGAAAATATGAGAAAAATGCTATTAAGGAGAGTAGAACCATAAAAGAATAATCCTTAAGAATAGAGAAGTTAATGATGGACAATGCATTTGAAGCATTGGAAGCAAGAAGCCAAAAAAGTGTGCAACATGCGAGAAGTGAGATGGAAGGATATTTTAGCATAGAACTTACGGTTATATTTAGCTATTTCGACTGTAAAATGATGAAAACTTTCCGCCAATCTAGTACTGCACTTAAATTGATAAAGTCTATATGCCATAGATGAAAGTTCATCAGAACAATTACCATGAAATCATTTATAGAAAATCACAGGGAAGCTACGTTAGAGCGGTGAGACAGTAACCGAGATGTTATCTTACTGTCCGTCCCAGACCCTGATCTGCCATCCATGTACACAAGCTTGTTAGTATTATTCCCTGATTCCCTCTGTCATACTTGCGTTTAGTATGTCCTATGTGTGTGAAATTCTCCAAATCATCTTTCATGATGTGTAATAGATATAACAACTACTTAAACAACAGTTACTTATCGTTCGCATTTGTCTTAAAGATTTACTTGTTGGTCAATGCATTGTATTCCCAGCTGCCCTCAGTAGAGTTACTGTTGTGGTTTCTGGGATGATATCCGGTATCAAATAACAAACGCCAAGAATGAATATAGGAAATATATGTATTAACATGATAATACAAACTGGTAATACAGGTTAGTAGTTCCAGGAATGCGGGGTTAGTAGACAAATATATATATATATAGTCTTTAGTATCGACGTATCGCTGTATGACTTCTTACTGAGTCTAAGTGCTCGTTACTATGACTCTTGCCGCTACGTTATTCCACTCGACCGACTCTACGTTCCACTACTACTACTACTACTACTACTACTACTACTACTACTGACCGACTCGACTCTATTACTGACTGTCCGACTTGACTTAACGTACTGCCGGGTATTCACTGGTAGTATTATATGTATACCTTGGGTGAGTCCATTTGTGTAAAAAGGGGAGACCCCTCAATAGTTACATATATGCGATCTTATGTGTTCTTTTGATCTGTGAAGAGATTGTCCACTGTCAAAGCCCTATGAAAAGATTGATATTACGCAGAACTTAATAACCACGTTTTATTACTAACGAAACACTTACTATATAATGCATCCTTTCTAAAGTAGCGAAAACATCTTAGATAGTGAAAATAACACGGAGGTAGCACGAACTCTGCTTGATTCAATTGGTGATTATGATATGTTTTGTCGGCGTAGCTGATTTGAACCAACTGTCACATATGGAACTGTTTTAAATATGGCGGCTATCTTTATCAATATTAATTCAGAGACCCAAAACTGGTGGAAACATTGAACACATTTGGATGATCAAGAAATTTGGCAACTTAGATTCATATAATTTTTCTTATAGGTATTTAGAATAATGTATCTTGACCAACAGTCGTTTCTAAGGCTGCATTCACTCTATCATTGAAACGAACGCAGTCTGCCATTGTTCACGTGATAGCCAGGCCTTTCTGAAGCTGCAATAACGTCGTTCTCGATGTCGAAGCCGGGTTCTATTAAATAATGTAGTTTAACTTTATTTTTTGTTGTTAGCGCCTGTCTTGTGCACGTGATAACCAGAGTAAGCGGGAACAACCTGATCCAGGCGTTCAGGCGTTACGAAAGGTGTATTGACCTTGTCCTCGATGGTGAAACTGATTATTACTAAATAGTTTTTTATGATTTTTTTTTGTCGTTCAAGGCCGCCAATGTGCACGTGATAGCCAAGATAAACGAAAACTACCTGATCCTGGCGTTCAGGCGTTTCTGATGCTGAAATGACGTTGTCCTTAACGTTGAAGTTGTTTTATTTAAATAATATATTTTTAAATTTATTTCCTTTTTAATATAGCCAGGCAACTTGAGAGAAACCTATTTTCTACCGACATACAGACACATTCACGTTACACAGATGCTGTTCTCTAGACTCGGTCAGGCGTTTATTGAATATGTGTAAAAATCTTTCGAAAATATTCTCATTTTCGAATAAATATCATTTCCTATGATATTATAATTTGCTTTGCAGCGCTGTGCATATAATTCTGAATTAATACTTTCAGGAATATTCCCAGAAATATAATCTCTATAAAACTGTCTTCGCCAACGACTATAAACGAAAACCAATTAAACTCATCTATACTCAGTCTGTCTGGAAATGACCAAGTAATTGTAAATATCCCGACAGCCGTTAGCGTGTCTTGATATAACTAGGCAACCAAGTAGATGAGGCCTTAATGCGTATGCGAAACGAAAACCAATTAAACTCATCTATACTCAGTCTGTCTGGAAATGACCAAGTAATTGTAAATATCCCGACAGCCGTTAGCGTGTCTTGATATAACTAGGCAACCAAGTAGATGAGGCCTTAATGCGTATGCGTGAACTAACACTTGCTCAAGAAATTGAGAAGCATTTGATCAACGTCTTGTCGGAGAACGTAATAGCTCCCCAGGTTGTCAACCGCTAAAAGTTGGCAACTTATTTAAAATTTGTAAATGCCTCCAATTACTATAACGATTTTACTATCGGGACATTTAATGTAAGAAGAATTGTAGAAGAGGAAAATCAGGATTTCTTAGCTCGAACGTTGATGTATGTTTTCTTCAGGAAACCAAATTCAAGGGCGTCATATTAATACCGGGGTTAATGTTTTTTGTCAATAGCAAAGGGATGATCAATGTGCATAAGCAAAACAATTATTGGATAAACATTGAATAACCATATTCGAAAATATCACCGTAAAATCTTCGAATATTTTGAAAGACCAGTCATACTTTTGTGAGTTAACAAAGGACATGTAGTTTGGGGATGAATAATTTATTAGTTGCTTATAAAGTTGCTAGCGATGAGAAGTCAGCTTTGGAGTGTACCTTTAACCAAAACAGGTCCCATGATATAATTCAACGGTTCTTTTTATATATGACCATTCTATTCACAGCGAATATATTCTCCACGAAACCTAGATTTGGGGGATGATTCACTGAACAGCATTTGGATGTAATGTTTGATACTAACACGAAGAACTGGACTGGAAACTTTTGACATCTTGAAAATCCTTTAAAAAGTACAAGATCTGTAAATAATAAACGTGTGTAGTCTGCAAACAAAGGCAATCGGTGACTAGTATTTTGAGAATTATATAATGATAGGTAGATTCTACTAACTGTAAAATAATTCTTCGTTTTTCTGTCGTGTTTATTTATGAGGTGGGAGATCAGGACCCTCTAAAATTTTGTATCATTTGTAGTTCGATCAAACCCTTTCCTCTTGCTGTTCCTCCCAGTCTATGTTCTGCGAATTATTTATCAGTGCTCCTTAGTCAGGCCACGTCCTTTGCTTCTCATGCCTTCAAAGATTTCGCTGAATATGTAATACTCAAAGCCCTATTGATTCATAACCGCATTTCATATTTGTTCCCATTTTCTGAAAAAAAAAAGAAAAAGAAAGAAAACCTCGAGGTCTACACGCTCTTTTCATGGTATTCATCAATAAATCCACTGCAACGTTGCCTTAAGTTGCCTTTTCATCTGTGAGGAAACATTCCAGCACTTATTATAAGAAGATTGAAATTACGGAGAATCTCAGCACAGTTTTCTTTTTTTCCAAAAACATATTTCAGTTTATTAATATTTTGTTTAGTTTTTTGAAAGCATTTTTCGCTATGCCAATACGCAGTTGTATTTCTATGTTACATTGTCTATTATAACGCTTTACAGTTAAATTTCTATGCCACGTAGAGAAAAATTTAATTCAAACATGATCCTGTTTGTGATAATAAAGTATTAAACTATTTATGTTAAGGTTACTCATAAAAATATTAAAAGACAAATTCATAAATTTCTGTTATCCGGGAAAACATATTTAATATTTTACCTGATGTACACATTATCGAGATGGGTCTTTTTTATAAATATTTTCATGGTAACTGTTTGGATAAGATCTTCGATATGGTATCTAGACTGTATGTATTTAAGCGCAGTAGAAGACAGACGGGGAGATCGCATCAATTTTCAGTTGAGCTAGATAGATATAGCTGTAAATTCTACGTTATCAGTATCTTTTCTCGCATCTCTTGCTTGTGGAACTCCCTTCCGGCTCCATGCTTTCCAGCCAAATTTAATCAGCAATAATTAAAATGAAATACCGGTCGCTATCTACTGCCCTCCTGAATGTAGTTTTCTCGTTTTATTCTTCACTAATATTTCTGTTCATGATTCCTCCATACCCTGTAACACTTTGCGTGTTAGTGGTTCTAATGATTTGCTTGGACTAAGACTGATTAAAAGAAAATGCAATTTCTAAATTCACTGAACTATAAGAACAACAAAACATTATATTTCGTTTTTATACTGTTTACTATACACTGATCTTCTCATTAGATAATATCTTATTGGCAAAAAATCCTTCCAATTATTCAGCCTATTTCATCTTTTGCAGTTTAGCACTAAATATCAAGATATAAATTATTGTACACTATTTATATTATTCGGGCTATTGTCCTCATCTTTGTTGCCATATTCATCACAACGTTTCGGCCGTTGTACACTCCGACCTTCTTCAGGTGGTTGGAATGTCGAACTGAACCCATTATTTCGCTCGTTGGGGTAGACTTCTACGTTCTATATCTAATTGATGTCATTTATTAGACATGGCGCGTAGAACTAGAACAGGATACTCCAGCAAGCGAAATAAAGGGTTCAGTTCGACATTCCAACCACCTGAAGAAGGCCGGAGCTTACAACGGAAACGTTGTGATAAATATGGCAACAAAGATTGGAACAATAGTCCGAATAATATAAATAGTGTACATAATACCTCGTCTGAGAAATATAGACAGATATAAAATATTGATAGCATGCCTGAATGTGTGGACTATCTGTTTGTTTAATTCTTCTCAAAGATATGAATTTATCAATCACATGTCTGGATATTTTAAGATTTCATTTAGCCATTCATTTAACTTTTGTGTATTTCTTATCAGGTAAAAATAATCATAAATCTTTTGACCAAAACATGAAATGTCGGTCGCTGCTGGAATCATTTCGTCGTTACGTCTTTTTTTCTGTTTTTTCTTTCTTGTCTGAATCCAGATAAACAAGACACGTAGATATAATATATACAGATGATTTAAAAAAAAAATTAAACTCATTTCTTCATATATGAAATAGACACATCTATACTTAATAATTTTCAAACGTTGCTATTTTATTTGAAACCGAATGGAAAGAAATAATATAAATTTAATAATAACTTCGTCTGAAATCCCGGGAATCCATTAACGGAATATTTGAAAAGCTTCATGTATAGACAAATGTTGAATAATAATAATAATAATAATAATAATAATAATAATAATAATAATAATAATAATAATAAAAATATATATATTCACACACATATATATATATATATATATATATATATATATATATATATATATATATATATATATATATTCCATATTTATTAGATATTATTTATATTTATATATATTCGAAAATTATAGCATAAATATGTTACAAAACCACTACAAAATTAGCCATTTTGTTTCAACACTTCTAGCATTTTATCAAGTCACACACACACACACACATACACACACTCTCCGGTTCACGCTAATATCTTGATACTGAAATTCAGGATATCTTGGTTTTCTCTGAATTGATTTTGATGAAACATTCCCCAGCTGGTTGACACAATATGGCAACACCATTGTTAGTTTTCATTATTCTGTGTAACGGTTTATTTCAGATTCGACAGTTTTCCCCTGAAACACGCTTATAGCGTCTCTTGTCTCTAAGAACAATAGGACGTAGAAAAGAAAAGTCTCATCATGAAAGAATGTGCTAAAAGCACCTCTCTTCATGCCACTGCGGAGATGTTAGGTCGCTTAGACGATTCCTGAGGGATCCTTCGCCAAAGAAGAAACGATCCCATTGTGGGACCTCAAAGAATATGACAGTTACGGATTTAATGGATATTATCCAAAAATCGTGTGGAAACCCGGACAAACAGTCACAGCCATTTTCGACGCATCTGATCTTCTTCATGTACCGAAAACCAGCAGAAATCACATCCTCGGGAACATGGCTTCCGTGCGAGTTCCCTTGAAACTGCATCATTTAAAGCCTCCTCACAGGACTCTGAGTCTTCAATGGGCTCGGAAATGAATGATGAGACCAGGGTGACTCTTAAAGGACCTGAGGGCTGAGCAGCTCTCAGCACCATAAGTCTTAGCAGGCAGTATGTTTTAAGATATGAATCTGATAACCCAAAAGTTTTCCTTTTGTAAACAAGTTACCAAGCACGGTTAAACAGCCTAGATACCCTAATTTTTAATCCATAACTGAGGGGAGAAGATATAGATTAATACCGTTCCCAACGTTATTTGCGTATAATTCAATGTAATGAACTTGACGGGATTTCGATCTCGGTTCACCTATTTCACATTCCGAGCCGTAATCCATTCCACTATCCGCATATCTTACCGATGTATTACGTTGAAATACCGTTTCTTGACCTATTGTCGAAGTTAAGCAAAGTCAAGTTTTGTCAGTAACTAGATGGGTGATCGTTCGGAAATACGAAGTTCGGTGAGAATGTAGGTGTGGGTGGTGCAATGAATAACTGCTCGGTTTGACAAATTGGAGAGCCGAGTTCGACTTCTATGATTCCACTAACAACACACACAAACACACACATGTATATATATCTATATCTATATATACATATATATATATGTATGTATGTATGTACATGTAATATTAGTATATATATATATATGTAATATTAGTATATATATATATATATGTAATATTAGTATATATATATATATATATATATGTAATATTTGTATATATATATATGTAATATTTGTATATATATATATATATATATATATATATGTAATATTAGTATATGTATATATATATATATATATATATATGTAATATTAGTATATATATATATATATATATATATATATATATATATATATATATATATATATATATATATATATGTAATATTAGTATATATATATATATATATATATATATATATATATATATATATATATATATATATATATATATATTCCTAAGTGGATAGAATCCAGGTAGAACTCAATGTCCAGGACAGAGTAAGAATATAATCTAAAAATCTCAAACACTAATATTCCATGGTTATAATTCGAATTTATCTGACCTACAAATTATTTTAGGTCTGATGAATTGGATCGTGATTACTATTCCAATGTAATAAATTATAACCATGGAATATCAGAGTTTGAGCCTTTTATATTATATATATATATATATATATATATATATATATATATATATATATATATATATATATAGATAGATAGATAGATAGATAGATAGATAGATAGATATATAATATGGAGAAAACAACTGAAAAGTTGCAAATTAAAAGAAAAAAAATTGAATGTTTTTTGGGGGAAAGTATTTATTTATATTTATATATATATATATATATATATATATATATATGATATTTCAGATCGCCGCGATCTTTCGTCAGAAATTAATTAAATCACTGTATTCAGAAGTTTGTTTTCAAGTAGCGTCCGTCCCGAGACGCGGACGTCACGTGATGTAGAATGCAACTGTGTTTGAATATTTCTAACGTAAATCTAACGATAATATTTTAGATGTTGTTTAAAAAGTTTTTTTAACTATATCTCAATAATTTTTTTAACTATTGAAATATTTATACAGATTTAAAATTCCCAAGTCTTTCTTTAACCCTAGTTTGTATGTGTCTAATTTTAAAATCCAGTAAAAAAATCCAAGAAAGTATACGTGGCTTCTCATTATGCTATATATATATATATATATATATATATATATATATATATATATATATATATATATATATATATATATATATATATATGTTTCGTAAAATACATCTATCGGATGCTTTGATAACATCATCAGTGATGTTTCTAACCGTGGTTTATTAGGGGTTTCATGTCTTTCAATCTCCACGGTGGCCCAGCCGATATATAATTACGTATTTGGACAGCAATCACTCTTTTGTATAATTTTCATTAAAGAGGACTGAAAAAGGGTCGCGATTAATAATTTTATAAAATTTTCTTGTGTTCGTATAAGTATTTTCTTTTCTGGAGATTTACCAAATGTTCTATATATTTGCACGCACTTTTGACTATTCCATTTGCCATTATCAAGGCTGATTTTTATTTTAAATTTTTATATCTAGATTTTTATACATGTGTATCTATAATGATGCGATGTATTTGTTTTATTTTCCAAAGATGATCAGAAGGTTGTGGTCGTGTTCATAGTTGATACTTTTGAGAGTTGGGTTTTTTTTTATTAATGCTTTCATTATTTTTATCAATTTTTTATATGTCGATGGTTTTGGAAGTGTTTGTTGTTTGTGACTATTTTAAGATTATTTCGATGGGATATATTGTTCTAGATAGTGGACATGACAGAGTTGGTCGCTAGTATTATGTATCTGTTTTCATATAATTTATTATTCCGGATTATGTTATTATTTTTGTTTCGTTTGTATATTTTGTATGTCTTTCTTCTTCCGTTATGGATGAAATGATATGGGTATTGTAGGTTTTTGAATGTGTTTTCAATGTATGTTTCTTCTTTAAGTAAATATTAGGGACTGAATATTCTTAATGCTCTCTGATAGAAACCTATAATAATTCCAGATTTAATTTTAGAAGAGTGGTTTGAGTAGAAACTGATCAGATCATTTTTGTTTGTAGCCTTTCTGTAAACGTCAAAATTGAGTTCGTTATATTTCTGTGTAATATGATATCTAGGAACGGAAGAGTGTAGTTGATTTCAGTTTCAAAAGTGAATATATCTCTATATATATATGTAGAAAGTGAAGTCAACATATCGAGTCGAAACACATCGAGGCTACAGTCTGTTTCATGCTAAGCAATCGTCAGTTGACGTTCGTTTTATTTTTGGTCGACTATTTTGTAGCAATAACAAATTACATGAAAACAAATGCACAATAGTACCGATCAACTCTGTCAGGCCCACTATCTAGAACTACCTATCCCATCTAAATATATATATATATATATATATATATATATATATATATATATATATATATATATATATATATATATTTAGGACACCAACACAACTGCAGTATTTGTGGGAAAGTCACCCTCTCAGTGGTTGGTTTAGCCAGTCACGTGATCTAACAACAGGTGCGAAATACCGTGAAAGCAAACCTACGAGAAAGATCTGCACATTACATGTTCGAGTTATGTGACAAGCTTTGTAAATCTGTTGCGAGATCCAAACGCTACCCATCATCCTGGGTTTGACTATAAACTACACCCGCGTCCGGTTTAAGACGTTACACTACTTCCAACAGCAAGGCCTCTGATCAGGTGGCTTTGAGAAGCACCTCTTATTTGCTGGAGTTCCCAGGTTCACATTGATCCGGGGTGGTAGCTCATGTTAGGGTTCCAGCTATGGTCAAATAGTTAACCAACAAATTGGGTTAAAACACTATGAAAATGTAAATAGGTTTTAATACCAGAATTATTTGTGAGCAAAAAAAAATATTACCACCAATATATTATTACCAGCAATATATTTTTGAAAACAAAAAATATTACCAGCTGTACATTTCTGAAAATAGAAAATTACCTGCTATACTTTTTTGAAAAAATATTACCATAAATAAAACAAAATTGTCGGCACTAAATAACCAATTGCCGTAAACCAAATCAAACCAAACGCTACATTATTGTACACAGGGAAAGGTGAGTCTTCAACGTAGGTAACACAGACAAAACTTTGTTTCCTACGTGTGTAGGAGAGGTTGTAAAAGTTAATCTGACCTTAAGGTCCCATACCGTTACATTCGCTCAGGTATAAATGATTGAAATACTAAATTTCTGAATAAAAACACCCCAAAAACGCAAGTAAATGGAGGTATGGTCATCTGTAAAGAAGTGGTAATCATCCTATACTGGCATCTCCCCTCATTTACGACGTATGAGGGTCAAGTAGTTCAGTTCGTTAAAGAACCAACAGCCAGAATATCCGAAGATATCATTTGATTGTAATAGTGAAAACTTGTGCAGAACCACACATATATTTGGAAAGAGACGAATATAGAGAACTGGTGCACAGTATGACACGTTGTCTGAAAACAGCACTCCACAATTACACATACATGCACACACAAGCAAACACACACAAACATACGTACATACACACTAACACACGCTTATATATATATATATATATATATATATATATATATATATATATATATATATATATATATATATATATATATATATATATATATCAGTACAATTATCCATTTTCAAGGATTACATTTTAACTGTTAGAGTTAGAAATAGTTTGTTATATGTATGTTTTATAAAATGTATAGCCGAATGCGCTCGGATAAAAAGAACATTCGGACAGTTTTTATATAATTTATCATCCGAAAGGAAATATTATTAGATCGCATGAGAAATTGTATAAAAAACTAAACAAAATCACCTTGTCAGTCGTTTTTAAGGATATGTGCATATATATATATATATATATATATATATATATATATATATATATATATATATATATATGTAAGCAAATGTGTGGATGTATGTGTGTGGATGTAGATCCGACGAAAATGTGGAAAAGACAAAGCATAATCCGAATATGTGAGTTGATTGTTTTTAGTTTCTTTATGTTTTTGTTATTCTATCGACCTCAGACGTTTCGGTCAAATAGACCTTCTTCAGGACATGGTTAATGGAGACATATTTATATTAGATTTAAGTTAGATGAAGAGACGATATATACAGGACTGTATGCCGACTACTACTACTACATCAAAGGTGGAGAGAGGCACACTTTCAGCTGCCCCTGATAATCCTATTGGCCGCATCTTTCTACCGAATAACCCTCTGACCGAACACATCTCCAACAATCTAAACGCACTAAAAATTAAACCACCACATTAACCACTAAAACTATCCGTAGTATATTAGCAGACAGCATATTAGATCCGATGCTTGCGTCTATCAGGTGCCATGCAGAGACTGCAACTTGAGTTATGTAGGCGAGACAGGTAGGTCATTGAAATCTCGCATTTCCGAACATAAACGAGATATTCGCCTCGGTAATCTAAGTAGTGCTTTGGTTGTACACATAGCCAAATCTGATCACAATTTTGATTTCGACTCTGTGAAGATTTTAAAATGTATCCAAAATAAAAACCTTAGGCAGATTTACGAGGCTGGCATGATAGCCACCTCAAACACAATAAACACCCGACAAGGTTTCTTTAATATATCAAGTTTTCTAGCAAGATTCATGCTTGACAAACGTACCGATAAGCTATAGTTTTAAATAGACCCCCCCCACTTTCCACTTAGGATACAATCTCTTCCCTGCGAGCAGGTTTTCTTAGCGTCGCTCACGTGACGCCAGCGTATCCGACTCGAAGAAAGAATACTCTGACTTTAGAATTTCAGTTTTTCTGTTTCTGACCAGTCCTGTATATATCGTCTCTTCATCTAACTTAAATCTAATATAAATGTCTCCATTAACCATGTCCTGAAGTCAACAGTCAACTCACATATTCGAATTTTGCTTTGTCTTTTCCACATTTTCATCATATATATATATATATATATATATATATATATATATATATATATATATATATATATATATATCACATTCATATGTGTCTATTTTTTAAAATCTATCTATCTGTGTATCTATGTCTTTTAAAATCTATCTATCTACCTATCTATCTATCTACCTATGTCTTTTAACATCTATCTATCTATCTTAATCTGTTCATATTTATATATTTACTTCAGTCTGTTCATAAAGTGTAAAATGATAAGGAAAAACTGACGATGCGATTATAAAAGCCGTTATAGTTTAACATTTGTCAGTTTTCACCAGGAAAAATGCATGATCTGAAATTTAATATCAATTAATCCTACAGCTGATATTATTCATTGCATATCATCATTCTGTTCCTAATACGATCAAACTCGAAGCATCAAAGAGTATAAATTATGCATTAGCTGCGTTACCCGAGGACAAATATCACATACCAGGTCAGTACACACTTTTTTTTGCTTTCAGGAATCGTTCCTGTCCCTCATGATCTGCCCACGGATCTGCCTTCCGTCCTCTGTTACAAGACTTCCCAGATTCTGTCTTTGGGCAGATTGCACTCAGGAGCGACTCCGTCAAAGGACAGAGTCGCAACTGAGGAAAATTATACTGAGAGGTGCCAGCCCTGGGGAACAGCTGTCCAAGGCTGCGACTTCTTATTGCACTAGAGAGAAGGATCGGTTCACGCACCGAGGCCAGCGCAATCGACGGTTGCCGGGGCTCGGGGAATTTTTGTTCCTTGCCCGGGCATACGTGCTCGGGCTCCCCACATTAAACCGACCTTGTGTCACAACCTGACCTCGTGGAGGGTTGAGTAAATATCTACAAGACTTCCCAGATATTTAAATTTTGGTAATCGTTTGATTTTAATATCTGCGATTTGTAATTTGTATTTTCGTCTAATCCTTTCGCTAACCACCATGCATTGTCTTCTTGCTTTTTTAAGTTTAGACCTTTCTTCTCGCTTTCCTTCGCCAACATCTATAGGAGATTTTGTAATGTTATTTCCGTGTCTGTTATCAAAACTGTGTCTTCTGCATATCATACATCATTAATATAATGGGCCGAGAATAATAAATCCTAGAAAGACACCTATTTCTCTCAGAACTGACTCAGTGTTTAGGTTGAATATGTCTGCTGAGAAGACACATCTTTGTCAGACACCCATTTCTACTTTTTTATATTTGCTGAACCTATTTTCTATCCGTATGCAGGCGGTTTGCAGCCAGCATAAGTTCTTAATTATACTAATGTCCTTCTCAATTATGTCAAAGTTGCTCAGCCGTTCCAACCAATCTTTGTGACAAACTATATCGAACGCCTTTGAGCGATCAATAAATAATTCAAGTCCTTTTGTATTCGTATTGATTTTTCTGATAACATTCTGAGCATAATTGTCGCGTTCCTTATGCCGGTGTTTTTAACGTACCTACACTTGTTTTATCCTAGTTCAGGTCTGATTCAACTGCGGGCTCTATTCATCAGAATTCGGATAAGTTGTTATATTGTCTATTAGGCTGATTGTCCAATAGAGTTCACATTCGTTTGCACCTGGCTTCTTAGGCAGTGCTATTAAAATAGATCTACTTAGCTTTGTCGGTTTATCGTCACTGTTTTAGATTTCATTTATTATTTCAGTAATCTTGTCTATGCCGGAACAATCTAAAGCTGCCAGTGTTGCTATTATAATTCTTTCTCGTGCAGCCACATTTTTCTGTGCATTTCGACCAGTGCACTTTTCATTTTCGTGATTATTATTTCCGGTCTATTGATATTTTTGTGTATTGTCGGTCATTCTCTTTCGTCCTGGAAGATCTGTCCGACATATGCGTTCCATCTCTGAAGTATTTTTTGAACTGATGTGCATGTCTTTTGTCCTGTTACTTCTAATGCTTTATGCCTATCTGCTTTATTTTGAACCCGCCTTCCTTCTATTTCTGCACATATCTCGTTGGGCCATTCCTCTTTAGCCTGCTTACATTTTTCTTATTCATTTTTATAGTTTTCTATATTTCGTTCCGTGTCTTGGCATTGTTTGTTGTGCCCTTTCTATCACGTCCAGAATCTCATCTGTTATGCATTCATTTTTCTACTTAGTCTGTTTTCCGTTCCTATGATCTCGTTTGCTGTTCTTACTAAAGCTTCTTTTAGTGATATGTTTCTCCGTCAGATTCGTGTCGTTCGAGAGTTTATCGTATTGTACTATGTGTGCTGCCTTCTGCTTCGTCAGTTTCCATAGACTTAGAAGTCTACGGGAACTGACGAAGCAGAAGGCTGCACAGTCAGTTTCCGTAGACTTAATCTAAGTCTACGGAAACTGACGAAGCAGAAGGCAGGACACATAGTACAGTTTACATATCACTGGGGCGGGAGTGTTCACTTATCGTAAAGCTAAACCTGTCGCGAATATTCCAGATTTTGGACAAGGACGACAAGAAGTAGATAATATTAAAATATTAAAACGTTGGCAACTTGTTTCCAAACTAGTAGCACGCTTAAAGTCATGTAGAAGAGATAGCAAAGAGCTCATTGGACAATTGGCATAAAATAGTAGTAGAAAGAACAAAAGGAGGCCACGTCCCGTTGGTGAGAATGAGTTTGAAGTTGAGATGCCAGGGTCAGGATCTATTATATTACCGACCCTTCGATATACAACAGGAATACTAGACTCAATATGGCCGCATTATACAATTTTGTGTGCGTAGATATACGAGAAACATTTAACGTTAAAGTTTAAAAAGAAAATAAAATCTAATAAACAGCAACATAGATTGTTAGAAATATATGCTAAAATTCTGAAATACGAAATATTTTACATGTTCAATTGACAATCACAAGTTTCACAAGAAATGATGAAATAAAAAAGTCTTTTTAGAGGCCTGCGAACTGATGAATCAGCAACTAATGAATTTTTTTCCCTAAATACTTATTTGGTGTAGCGAACTCAGGGGTCTGTAAGATGCTACATGACCTGAATTTATATCACGTACTACAACCCCTCCCCGTCACCGACAATGAGCCAGCAATAAACGTAGCCAATATATCCATATGCGTTGTGCTATTTATAGGTACAAGAACAATTTATTCTTTATTTTGACTTTGAGTAATAAACAAAGATAGGTCACCTTTGACTTAATGGCTTGAAGACAGCCAAGAAGACAAAGTGAAACACACACTATAGCTCATTACAGAACAACGACTGTAGTGGCCCAAACACCAGTTATATCAGCATTTGATGTCCTAGCAATGTCAGACGGAGGGATACGAGGGTTAGAACACAACGGAAAGAGGGTGAAAGAGACAAAGGCTCAGTTTATTTAATTTTTAATTATTATTTTCTTTATAAAATGAATCCTAATCAATTATTTTTACTTCAAAATGTCAGTTTATTTTTTTATCTTTTTCTTTCCATTTAAATCAGTTTTCATTTTTTCCACGGTTATGATTTATTACTATATATTCTGGAATCGCGAATTTCACATCTAACTCTTTCCAGCCCTCCAGGTTTTGCGATTATTTCCTCGAGGCTCTTGATTTATTGTATTACAACGAGTGATTAATGAGGATAATATGATTGCAAAAGCTGCTCAGGCAGCGGAATTAGCAGAAATTAGTGCTACATTAAGATGCACTTTTTGAATCATTGCAATATGCGCTTATGCATCTTAGTGTTAAATCATGTATGCGTATTTACTGAGGGAATAAGAGTTTTAATTGGTGCGTTTGGATCGCTGCGTACGAATTTACGATTTGAAAATGAATAATTGATATAGGATGATAAACAAAGCAGATTGCGTTTCGTATCAAATAAATTAGAAACAATTTGCAGAAGAGGCCATTTAGTAAATATTACGTTGACTCAAGAATAATTTTTATTTCCGCCTTTTTTTTCACATTGTAAGGAAAATCAAACTTTCCAAATCAAGTGTGAAAAGTTATTTGCAAGAGCTTTGATGTGAACATCTGATATCTGGTAACGCATAAATGAAATAAAGAGATACAAATAATAAGCAAAATTTATTTCCGTGTGCACTCACTACTTAAACCTAATGAAAATATGTTGTTTCTAAGAGATATTGATGCTGTTATGGGAACTTACCTATAACGATAATGGACTCTTTCTGACTCTATAGATACTGCGCCTCTCTCAGAGAGATGGAGAGGAATGAGTCGAGTCGCAGTCTCTGACTGTGTTGGCGACTCTTGTCGAACTCTCTGCTTTGGCAGAGAGGAACCCGGACGAGGCTTTGCCGCAGAGCAAAGTGTCGTCCGGGGAGGTAGACAGTCCCTGAACCCGTTTATACGGATTCTAAATGGGCATATTTTTGGCCGAGCCTACGGGCTCGGGGAGCCCACATTAAACCGGCCTTGTGCCAATTTCGACCCACGTGGGAGGGTTGTTAAATACCGAGGAACGAGTCGAGTCGCAGTCTCTGACTGTGCGCGACTCCTGTCAAACTCTCTGCTTTGGCATAGGGGAACTCGAACGAGGCTTTGCCGCAGGGCAATGATTCGTCCGGAGAGGTAGACAGTCCCTGAACCCGTTTATACGGGTTCTAATGGGCTATTTTTGGCCGATCCAACGGGCTCGAAGATCCCACATTAAACCGGCCTTGTGCCATATACGACCCATGTGGGGAGTTGTTAAATATCGAGGAACGAGTCGAGACCTAACGAGTCAAGACAATATTAGTTCACTCTAAACCAGACTGACAGTTAATACTAACACCTTCAACTTCTTGTATTATATTTCTGTTGTAATATATCTTTGTTATTTACTACTCTTGTGTTCGTGTTGTTCTTCCTTGGTCCCAACCTTAGACCGTAACCGTGGTGCGAGGATATTGGACCATAACAGATACGGAGGAAATTTAAGAAAAATTTGAAGTACGAAAATCATGCCAAATTTCGGTCAACATCCCAAACTGGTTTTCCTTTATACAGGATGGGAATGGTAGAGGTTCTTCTATTTGAGGACAACTACAAGTTGAACAAAGTATGCACACCATGAGTTAAAGGTAATCATTGAGAAATATATTTAGAGAATATGTGAGAGTTCCAGATTTTCAGATTTCTAGAGATTGACATGCATCTTCTCGATGTCAAACCTGATCTCTTATTCCTGTCTGAAACTGGTGTTGATATTTTTATCTCAATGAAGGAAAGTGGCGATCTCGCGCTACTTGGTCATAGACTCAACGCTTATATTAAGGAAGGGGGATTCCATGTGGTACAGACCTAAATAACGATCACCCTGATCTCCCTCAGAGTGACAATTGTTTACAG
>OZ038481.1:128783060-128820560 GCA_964036315.1 Acanthosepion esculentum | reverse complement strand
AATCGATAAAATTAGAAAGTTATTATATAAAGGATTTAAATGCTTGAACTTAAAACTTACGGTAAGTACTAAATTGAATAAAGTGAACTTCCTTGATATAACATTAGATTTAATGAAAACTGTATGCATACCTTATAAAAAGCCCAATAGTAATCCTTTGTATATACACCCTAAATCTAATCATCCTCCATCTATAATTAAGCATATACTTTTATCTATCGAAAAGAGAAAAAGTACAAATTCAGGGAATGAGAAGATTTTCTATGAATATATTAATTTATATACTAAAGCTCTTGACGATAGTAGCTACAAAAGCCCAAAACTAACTTACATAAAAAGTGAAAATTGAAACCAAAGAAAAACTGAAGCAGAAAAATAATTGCGTACTCAATACTATTTTCAATAAAAATACCCTAAAATTAAGTTACAGATGTACTGAAAATTTAGAGAACTTATTAAGGAAAACAATGCTAATATCTTGAATAAACACTTGGACAAAACCAAAGAAATTTAGACAGTATAAAAATAAAGAGATGAAGATAAACAAAAATTATGTAACTGCAGAAATCCTAATAAGTGTCTTCTAAAAAATAAATGTCGCACGGAATCATTAGTATACCAATGCAATATCTCATCTAATGAAGATCCTGAAAATGTAAAATCTACATAGGTTGTACACGACACGAGTGGAAAGAACGCTTTAACAAACATCAAAGTTTAGGGAGTTTAGTAATGTATTTATCAACGAATTCTGACATCCGTTAAATGCATGTCGTCTGGGTTTTTTTTTTAATTTTAATGTTAACGGCAAAAATTTGGGGGGGCATTTTTTTCTATTTGTATAATTAAAGATGTTTTGGGGATGTTTAGGTTAAAATACGGCAAAAAATATCTATTTCATTTCTCTGATTCAGTAAAAATGAACACGATACCACACCTTGTCTGAATGATTGAATTTCTCTGTATCCTTGGAAAAACTGAGTTATGAATTTTACTGTGTGGTTAAAACTCAGTAAATTTTAAAATAAGTTACTCCAAAATTCGCTTGAGGATGAAATGTTACTAACGTTTTTAATTTAATTACAAAATTAAATTTGAAGTTTTTAGCATCCATTTTTGAAACATTGTTATTACTTTGTAGCGAAAAGATATTTTAAATCAGTCAATTTATAATATATATATATATATATATATATATATTATAATTATTTTCTTTTTTAAAATGGAATCATATTTGAAAAAAGAAAATGATTATAATATTATACTCTACTGTTTGTATCGAGCAAAATTTTTCAAAAGAATCTGACTGTTCTTTCTCATTATTTTAGTATATATATATATATATATATATATATATATATATATATATATATATATATATATATATATATTATAATTATTTTCTTTTTTAAAATGGAATCATATTTTAAAAAGAAAATGATTATAATATTATACTCTACTGTTTGTATCGAGCAAAATTTTTCAACAAAATATGACTGTTCTTTCTCATTATTTTAGTATATATATATATATATATATATATATATATATATATATATATATATATATATATATATTATAATTATTTTCTTTTTCAAAATGGAATCATATTTCAAAAAAGAAAATGATTATATTATACTCTACTGTTTGTATCGAGCAATATTTTTAAAAAACATCTTACTGTTCTTTCTCATTATTTTATTATATATATATATATATATATATATATATATATATATATATATATATACTCGTGCTAGAACCACTATTGATGACTCCCAATGATTTCACTGCTGGTTTTCAAGCTCTTTCCAAAGGTGACGCACGCTGAGATCGTCTCCTTCAGATCGATAACATCAAGAAGTCACCTTTTTGACAAATTATGTGATTCGAAAGCAGTTCTCATTGTTAGAAACTGAACGTTCTAACCACTTCTAACCACTCTATATTATGGCTGCAAAATTGGACTCGTATATTTCCATTGCTTGATCAATCTATACACATCTTGCTCTTATATAACTCTTTAAACCAGATATTGTTTTCCATAAACGTTATAAATGAAAGGCCATTTGGCTTGTGACGTTGCTCTTTCCTGGTTATTGTCATGTATTTTACTGTGTCTCTTTTCGCCTCCTATTGAAGTGCACTCTTTTCCACAACGTCTTTATATTTCCAGACCATCCTCTATATAGTTAATAAGTTTGTGGTTCATGTAACGTCTCTGGTGACATTTTAGGACTGCTTTGCTTTGACATTCTTTACCACATTAAAACCTTTTGAAATCACGTTCTATGCAGACATACGGTAGGAGTTCAACATTTTTGCCTTTTTTGGGATATCTTTTCAACTGCTAATGCATCTTTATTTTATCTTCAAATGCACTTGCACCTGCTTTCAAGAAACGCCTTCGCTGCAGATGATACGATCCAAAGCATCATTCCCCAAGATTCCGGCAATAATTCTCAGACACAGTTCGTGAAAACGTTCTAACGTCTTCAGGTGTCGCCTATATGTTAGCCATTTCTCGTAAGCATAGAGCAGAATGGAGATGACATAGGCCGTAATATTTTTGTCTAGAGATATGCCACGTCACAACCTAAAAAACGATCGTTCAGTTTGCCAAAGGAAGAGCTAGATCTGCCAATACGCAAGGATACCTCATCGCCAAGAGTGCGCAAGTTGTTCACAGTTCTACCTAAGTACACAAACTTATCCACAATCTTCAACTTCTTCCCATAAACATACGCAGAAGGATCAGCATATTCTTTACCAGGAGAAGGATGAGGCATGGAAACAGTCTTATCAAACATATTGTCCATTCCAGAGCCGTGCATGCATTAAAAATCATATAAGTCAAATGCTGCATGTCACTCTCAGAATGAGCAAATAATTCAATCATCAGCATTTTGCATTTTTGTATTTTGTATCTTTATAATGGCAGCCATGCGCTGCAGATTGACGTGCATTACCTAATGAAGATGTTACGAGGGAAACACTTAACAGCCGTTTCAAACTCTATTGAAAAGTTTTTAAAAAATGTTCGAAAAAAATCGTTTGACCGGGTATGATATCATTCTCTACGGGTACTGATTTTGAGAGCTTACCCCCAACAATTACCCAGGCTTTCATGTAATCATGAAAGAGACACAAAACGTTTATGTAATATGCAAGAGAGCCAAGCTTTTCTGACATCTTCCAGAGTAAACCTGATTAACCCTATCAAAAAGCTTTAAGTCAACGAAAACCTGGTGAAGATCCATTCTTTGCTCTACACATTATTGTAGCTGCCTCACAGAAAAGATCATATCTACTGCGCCTCCACCGAGGCAAAATCCGAATTTTGATTCAGACAATACCTGGTCTGGTATGCTGGTAAGCAGACGGTCTAACTGGATTCAACCAAGTAGCGAGAGGCGGAATATGCCGTGGGGGTTCCCCCCACAGGAGTTTTGAAACTTTTCCGCTTGTACAGAACAACCACAAGGGCACCTTCCCAATCTTGAATCACTAGCTCATCCTCCGAAACCTTTTGCATGATATCATCAGGATATCAGTTAATATACGGGTGAAGGTTTCACCACCACATTTCAAAATTTCTGAGCTTAAACCATCCATGTCTGGTGACTTCTTTCTGTTCAATTTGGCAAATGCACCGGGAACTTCGTCAGTATATTGAGCCTTTACTATCATATGCTTGGTTTGTCTATATTTCTGAGATGAGGTATTATGTACAGTCGGACTATTGCCATATTTGTCACAACGTTTTCGGCCGTTGTACGCTCCGGCCTTCTTCAGGTGGTTGGAATTTCGAACTGAACCTTTTATTTCGATCACTGGGGTAGACTGTTCTAGTTCCACGTGCCATGTTTGATGGATGTCAGTTATCAGTTATCTCCTGAAAGTTCTCCACTGCCTTAACCGGGTATTGAACTCACACTCTTTGAGTCTGTCACTGGATCTAAACAACGCCTTTATCCACTGTGCCAGGTGTCCTTGAGGACATCTGGGTATGAATTTCTGGGTATTATAAACCTAATGTTTTCAGCAACCACTTTTTTACCAGTGCTCATATTGCAATTTTTGCTGTTATCATTGCATGTTTTTACCAGAGCTCATATTGCAACTTTGTTATCATTGCTTTTCTCTGGAAATCCTTATTACTGGTTCCCATATTGTATTTATTTCTATGCTTGGTCGACTCAGGAGATTTTTGTGACCTAGCATATGTGCTGATTCCTTAAGTTTACGAATTTTCCAATGGTGTTCCCTGTCTATGATCTCAACATGATCCCACAGGGGACGGTGATCTCCCTTCTCTCTCCATATTTGGTCAGCCACGCCTGATTTTTCTACTTCCCCTCGCGTTACAGCTTTCTGGTGTTCTTGAAGCCTTACCTTGGGGCGGCCTGTCTCTCTTTTATATTCCTTTCCGCAGCTGCACGGGATAGCGTACACACAGTCTTCAGTCATATTCTCCTCTATGGGGGGCTCACGTGGAACGTGGAACGAGAACAGTCTACCCCAGTGATCGAAATAAAGAGTTCAGTTCTATGAACCTAAAGAGCCTGGTAAATCTAACTATGAACCTAAAGAGCTTGGTAAACCTACCTAGGTTTCACCTACGCGGATCGTCAGGGAGCAATATATATATATATATATATATATATATATATATATATATATATTGCATTTTAGCATCTCTGGTTATCTTGTTGCATTGAGAACGCTTGTTTACAAAACATCGTAACCACAACGATTATTTTTTTTGAATAATTATAACAGAACGCGTTCATGCATGTTTACTAAAATCACCATCATGACGGTTAGATTTACAGTAAGTTACTGTTCGCAATTCACTCTAGAGGATGATGTCGGAATAGATCGAAAGCACTTGGTTTAACAAAAAATACGGCGCCTTCCATGATGAATTTCAACTTAAAATCAAGAAGATGATTAGAGAACTAGGAAGGATCAATTAAAACAAATAATATGTCTATATTATTTAATGATCACTAATTACATTATTCGAACTATTGTCCTCGTCTTTGTCCGAAAAATGTAAATAATGTACATAATACCTCATCTCAAAAATATAGACAGATATTAATGAATCACATTTGAATATATATGTGTGTGTATGCGTGTGTGTGTGCGCGCGCATGCGTGCTTCTGCAAGGATTACCATTTTCATGCAATGGAAACTTTTGTTGACGTAGAATTGTACATATTCATGTTGTTAAGTAAACCCTCACAAATATTTAGCAATGGGCAGCTTCTTATTAGTTAATTTTAGTATTCAAGAATTATTTCTCAAAATGAGATGATGTAAACCAATCCATAGTTTACTTATGTTATATATATGAACCAATCATAAAATATTCTTAAAGATTCCGCCATTTCTGACATTACAGTTAAAACCTTTTTATATGAAATTTATACGACATACAAAGAAAAGGAATCAGTCATATCATTAGAATCAAGAAACCCAGTTAATCTACATTTATTACTTCCATCGTAATGTTTTAAAACATCTAAGCAGTATTTATATATATATATATGCATTGTGCCGAGAGATTTTCAATGACCTTATAATATTATCACATTTGAAAATCTTGATTTATATTTTTGACAATGTCTTTTACTCGCAGAGTTCTATTGAATACTAAAAAGACGAAATGTCACACGGAATTGATGTGAAAACTTATAGGCATCCATTAAAATATCTGGCAGGCAAGTTGACTGAATGGTTGTCATTATCTATTCATTATATTCCACGTGACTAAACAACTCGTCGCTGCACCATCGGCAGGGCGCAGAAAACAACAACTTGATTCCCTGGATGACGGTAAGAACTTCATCAAAAGAGGTCACCTACAAATTATATGCGCAGAGGCTCAAATATAAGGGATTCATGTTTAACTCACGTTGAAATGTCGTGACCTGAAATAAAATCTCTCGACACTTATCTGGGTAATAGCCATCAATTTGTTGCCAATACAGATGAACAGTTTCTTCATTCAGGTTATCGGATACTTGCAACATTTAACCAAAATAAGCTAAATTTAGTAAAATTACGTTGCCATTGCATACACATTATATAATCCAGACTTCCTTTCCTTCTTCTATGTGCCATGTCCCTTCATGACGTAGGCGATCATGGCTTTCCAAAATTTCCTGTCCTTTGTGGCTTTTATTTTTTATAATTTTGTATATTTGTTATCTCACCTAAATCTTGCTCCACGATCCATTTACACAAGCACATTCTTCTTCTATGTGCCATGTCCCTTCATGACGTAGGCGATCATGGCTCTCCACAATTTCCTCTCCTTTGTAGCTGCTAATAAATTTTGCATATTTTTTATCTCACTTAAACATTGCTCCATCATCCATTCACTCAAGCTTCCCAGGGATGTTATGCGTTGTTTTCCTCTGTCAACTTTTCCTCAAATAAAATCCACATTACACGGCCTAGAAATTTCTACTGTGGCTTTCTGATGTTAAGTGTCCGTCATTGATGTACCACGCGTGATACACGGTTAGGCGATAATGTATCTTTCGATACATGACGGACGAGGCAGATTTTTTTCCGACATAGGTTGCCATTTTTTCCTGAGGTAGACAGGGCTATAGAACCCGGTATGTCCTGCTATTTACTCATAGCTAGAGAGCAAAAGATAGGATTCATACCTTTCAGAAGGGTATTAGCACGTAAGTGAATATAATGGATTTGACTGGAATTTGAACTCGGCTCTCCGACTCCGAGCCGCTATCCATTACGCCACCGTGCCTCCTCTATGTTAACTGTCCTTTTTCTTTCCATTTTCTCTTCATGCCCGGTCCTTAATATTCTTAATATCCTTCTGCAAAAGAACATTTCTGTTGCTTCATATCGCATTTCATCTGCGAGATTGTCCAGCATTCACTGTCATATAGAAAAACTGATATTACATAAAAGTTCTATACTTTTTCTTTGTTTTTAACGAAATTCATATACAGAAACAAAAAAGAAACCCTCGAAGTTCATTATATTTTTAATTGTTTTGCCAATGAAGATTGTATCATCAAGAATACAGGATCTATTATATATCATATTTATTATAATTATTACATGTAATAATAATCATATTGATACTATTTACATTATTCGGACTATTGTCCTCATCTTTGTTGCCATATTTATTACATCGCTTCAGCCGTTGTACGTTCCGATCTTCTTCAGTTTGTTGGAATGTCGAACTGAACACTTTATTCCGCTCACTGGAGTAGACTGTTCTAGTTCCCCGTGCCATGTTTAATGGATGTCAGTTATCGATTATCTCCTGTTAATTCCCCCCTGAAAGTTCTCCACTGCCTTAATTTGGTATTGAACTTTTTGGGTCTTGTCACTGGATCTAACTAACGCCTTTATCCACTGTCCCATGTTTCCTT
Source organism: Acanthosepion esculentum (assembly GCA_964036315.1). NCBI lineage: Eukaryota > Metazoa > Mollusca > Cephalopoda > Sepiida > Sepiidae > Acanthosepion > Acanthosepion esculentum. The sequence continues at coordinate 128,813,132 of OZ038481.1, read as the reverse complement.
GAGGACACATGGCCCAGTGGATAAAGGCGTCATATTTATATTATAATATATCTTCTTGTATTTCAGCGTTCCATCTATATCTGTAAGTTCTTATTCCATGTGTTGTGTTTTTTCAGAACTCGGAGTTCATAGCTCTCCACAACTTTTGTAAGTAAATATTGTTTGTACAGGCGTCAGAAATGTTGTTTCCGAACGATGGAATAGATAGGTGTTGATTAACGTTCTATGTGAATTTCTGTTCGTAATATGATTCTGTTACAAGTATTTACAGAAACGGATTTGTTAGTGTGATATTTTCTCATAAAAATTGCTATTCATATTATAAAAACATCTATCTATCTATCTATCTATCTATCTATATGACATACACACACACACCCTCTCTCTCTCTCTCTCTCTCTCTCTATATATATATATATATATATATATATATATATATATACACACACACACACACATATATATATATATATATATATATATATATATATATATATATATATATATATATATATGTATAAAATAAAAATCATTGGAGGACCTTTGATTGTGCTCCTGCGGTTATATAATGATTAGTTTATGGTCTTTTATCTTTTCAGATCATCAATGTCGAACTGTTAGCTAACGAGTGGAAATGACCATCTGTAATTGTTGCGATACACGCAAATCGCAGCGATGTTGAGAGTGCACGTTTTTGGAAAGTCGCCAGTCCATAAGTTCACAAAGTTGAGAAGAATTTCAATGCTTTCTGCGGATATGTGTCGCCTGTAGCGAAGTGGAAAAAGCATTGACAGCGTCCGTACAGTATCAGGACACCATTATCCGTATAGCTGGTACATAAACTATCGATCCAAATAACAGAACCTTCCTGAGAACCGTTGCCAGAGACTCCAGGTATCCGAGGGCACAATCCAGGGTGTTACATGGTGACATTCAGTACAACTCATAGGTGTTGAGGAAAGAGCAGTTCATGCCTACAAGCACACAAGAACAACGGTTGCTGCGAGCAAAACAGTTTCGAAACCAGTTAAAACATCCAGAAGACCCTAGCATGATCTTTTTTTTTCTTCAGACGAAATTAATTTCGGTCAGAGATCAAATAGTGAATCGAACCGGAGAAAAGACGGATTTTTATGTGCAGATGCTTCAGATATCCCCAAGTCATGCACATCAAGTTTCCCGCTTTTGCAATAATATTATAGGTACACGGTGAAGTAAATAACACATAATGCGATCCAACCTCTTTCAGTAGGCGCTTACTTTGAAGGCTGCTGGGTAAACTGTCGTGCGAAAAACACTTATGTAGTCCTTGATAGAAAATATATGCGAAAACCAAGTGTTTTTAACCATGACACTGCACCTGATCACAGAGGTGTGGTGACCCAAGACTGGACGGCGCCACCCATGATTGGATGGCGCAACCCACGAATGCATGGCGTGTCTAAAGATTGGATGGTGGCCAGACCGCACGAACACATCACTCAAAATATGTAGCCACCAAAGTCGCCAGACCTGAAACTCTTTGACTGTTACTTCAAGTCGAGTGTGATCGGAGATTTTCCAACATTCACTGACATATACAGGTTCTAATATTACATAACAGTTCAGTACTTTTTTTTTGTTTCTAACAAAATTCTTCTACACAAGAGTAAAACGTCTCGCCGTCCATTACATTTTTAATTGTTTTGAAAACCAAGATTTAAACAATTATAAGCTTGCAGGAGTTATCATATATGATAAATATTATATATAATAATAGTATTATAATATACTCTGCTTGTATTTCAGGGTTCCATCTACTTGTACAGGTTCTTATTCAATGCTTTGTGCTTTTCAGGACGAGTGTGACAACTTCTTTTCGTTTGTAACTCTAAAAATTTGCCTTCCCCTTATTATCCTTCTACTCCATTTTCTACTATTCATTTGCAAAACCCTTATTAATGTGCAGATTTATTGAAGGTAAGTCTGATCAAAGTTCGTACAATGCGAATGATACCCCGAATGTCACCATTACACAATTAAAGTCCAATATCAATGCAGACCATGTGATGTGTCTATATCGACGATTCCGACCCTGCACTGAAACAATCAGTTCGAGTGAAGGAGGCTGCACCGAATAAACGCGTAAACCTACTATTACTTCATTTATGTACCAAGTTTTGTATTCGATTTCTTTGTTTGTAAGATTTTGCCGTTTTTTCCTCCGGTCTTCAGTTACCTAACCCACCCTACATTTATTCTTATTTATTTTATAAATTTCAGATATTACATAATGCCATAATGTCGTAAGAAATAAGCACCTCAACTTGGAAGCATCATATTTTAAGAACATTGTAAGAATATTGTAAGAATATTGTAAAGATATTGTCTGGCCAAATGCAATATTGGTAAATGCGAAACATTTGAAGAAATTGCAGAAGAACAAAAACAAAATTATGAAACGAATAACTAGATAATATATTGAGTGTCCCCCAAAAGAATTTGAGAAAAAGGAAAGTGGAAAAGTAATACATTAAACAAAATGATAAAATTTACAAAATGATCAGAAAATTATCTAAAAAATGAAATCACGCTGAATATCACATTTAAAGTATAAATATATAGGATGTACATAAATTTATTTCAACTTTACATGTTATGGCAAATTATATAATTGTCTTTATATTTAATGTTAAATATGCCATTATCAAATTGTAAATATTCGTGTATATACAATTGTTATTGCAGTTAATATATGATATATAATTGAATTTTTAAGCATTTCAGTCTAAGCAAGGCAATAAAGCCCCTAAGACGCAAGGGGTTAGTGAGTGTTAGAGAATAGAAGAAAGAAACACTGTAAGAAGAAAGACCAATAAAAGCAGGAATTAAGAAGACAGAAGATAAAGATTGACATTGCATTTCCATTTTTGAAGATCGAATATGACTGGAGGAAAGAAATCGGAAGAGAATTCCACAAGAGAGAAGTGCGATAGAAGAAACTATAAACATAGAACTTACAGTTATATATAGCAATTTCAAATGTAAAATAATTAGAACTATCGGCCAATCCAGTACTGCACATAAAGTACTAAATCTATTACAATTCATAAAGTCTATGCGCCACAGGGGAAAGTTCATCAAAACAGTTTCCAGGAAAGTATTTATAAAAAAGGCACAGGAATCTACATTATAGCGGTGGAAATGTGATTGAAGCCTAGTTGCCAGGTCATGATTATTAAAATTGCAGATTCTTTGAATTTTATCAAGAATCTCTAGGACGACAGTGGGAACCAAATCTCCTATCAGAATACATAGCAATTGATTCAATATAATCTTTCCATTTCATGTCAGCAGAAAACTATATCCGTGGAAGTTACCATCAGCCATACTGCTGGAAGGCAAAAAGAGTTCTATCACACGATTAAATGAAAGCAGTTATGTTTCGGATATCTTAAAATTAACAAGGCATTCCTTAACACAGTTACCAACAAATTGCCGGTCAATTTCGAGATCACAAATAAGATGTAACTGTACTTAATGTTTGAATAATAAAATTGAGTAAATAAAAACAAAAAAAGCATTTAGAACTTGACCGTATACTGGTTATAACTCTCTACAAATTTGACGATTGTTTCTTGATAAATGCAGGGACAAATGTTTTTTTGAATCGTACACTTCACAACACAAACTATTTCAATTTAAAATTCTCTTAATTCAATCCAGTGCTTTACACGCGACGAAAACAGTTTACTTTGCCAAAATGGTTTCCAAGGACTATTAATTAATGTACTTGATATAACCTGAAATCTTCTAACAATGGATATTTAATACCTATTTTTAAAATGTTGATTTACCTAATAAAATCTAACATAGAATTTGCATGGATTTTTATGTTAAAATCCTTTCAAGTCGGGGACTTTCGAGCATCAAGGAACATGTAATCGATAAATTGAAGGAATGAGGGTCATGGTTTTTAATCATAAACCATAATATAAAAATAACAATATATAAAGTTTGAAATCATGGCAATATTAATTTTATCCGTTTATACATAACAAAATATTCGGAATTCATTGAATGATAAGCCAGTGCTGCAGTCGGTTAAAATTTATAAAATCTTTCACTTAAAACCATTTCTCAGGAATATTGGAATCTCAAGTGCAGTATTGATTGGGGTTTCCTTCCAAACCTTTTATTTGAAGTAGTGTGGAACATCATAATCTTTATTATATCATTATTTTATCTTCTAGTTACATGTTATAGCCATTGTAGTTATTGTAGCTGCTGAAAGTCCTCAAGTGATGTTGTGTTTTCTATCTGGCAAGTTCTTTGTGATTCTGTAGTGCCAATCCACAATAGTCGAAGGATTGTCCCGGTCAGAAACCAAAATATTCAGTAGCTCAAAGCCTTTCCAGCCATTAATCTTAGGAAGGTCTTGCATGCAGTAAATGACACCCATATTAAAGTCACGATCTGACGAGGCTACTTAAAAATATGACTACAATTTCTCAGATTATTGTTTTTGTTTTGTAGCAATTGGCGTATTTTAGGCGAAAGTACTTCGAGCGTCTCCTATTGTATATTCAATTTTCATCTCCTATACTATTTTTTTAAATGATGCATACACCGCGGCATTTGAAGTTTTTCTTATTTACCAATTCTACATCCTGAAACTTTATGATGGATTCAAGGTAAATCCATCACTGTTTTCATTCCAATTCCAGATCATAGTTTCTGTTTTGGAAAGTTTTTAGTTTGTATCCTAATCCTGGAAATAGTTCGTAAAGGATGCTGATACTTTGTTCAAGATCATTCTCATCCAAAGTATGAAACCCTATGTCGTTGACATATCCCCCTCGTCATCATTATGTTGGCCACGAGAGGAAAAACAGGATCGTTGTCTTCTATAAGGTGATTCGTTTGGAATGTCGTAAGAAATGCGTAAATGGTGAGTACCTACATCTTCATATTGATGTTTGCAATTGCACAGGGTATGCTATAGAAAAAATAGTAAATTCCTGGTGAAGATTAAAAAGTTTCCCTGTTGGGGTTATTGCCAGATATTTAAGATTCTGTAGATCGGTATTTAATCAATGAATTAAATTCAGAACTTGGAAGAGTGTTTCTAATAGGTGCGAAGATGAAGTCTATATTTATATGGTTTACATGCTGCTGTGAAGCCAACAATTTCCTTTCAAAGAAGTGAGCAATTTCCTATAGTTGTTTGATGACGGATATGCCATAATTACTTCCCTTATTAGAACGAACATCAAATTGAGTTGTGAAGAGTTTACTTTCATAAAACAATAAGAGCCTCGTTAATATAATATTCAATAATTACTTAACTATAATGAACACAAATTATGTCCCACTTTATGTGCGTGGGTTTTATAGTATGCACTTATTAAACAGAGTATACAATTCAAAACGATTTAAATAAACATGCATTTTGAATGTTTCATACCTTTTATTTATAATCTTTCAACATAAATTATTTGATCAACTTTTATATTAAGTGTATATTCGCATCCCGCCCAGACGAAACCATATTCTTGTAAGATAGTTCTCACGTCAGATTTCACTGCATTCAATGCATTGTTCAAAAGTCAAACATAAATTTATTTTCGATTTTTATTTTCTGTTCTTTCTAAAACAAGAGAAACAAAAAACTCGCTTCACCTAGGGCAGTTTACTTCTCAATGAATAAAAATGAATATATCTGTTGATTCTTAAGCTTGATATCGTATCTTCTGCAACCCGACTTCTACTAACGTTTAGTTGATGTGCAGACGACAATAGATAAAAGAAGAAAAAGAATGACTTATAAAAAAAACAAAACAAAAAACTGATCATCTTCGGCAGTAATTGGCTTATCTTTTATGCGTAGGATCTAAGATATCCGTGATAAATCTACATCAGACTCGCAAAACAATGTCGTCATTCCAATGACGTCATGTACTAATTAATGTGAAAGTTTAGATTATCAAGTGAGATAGCGAAATAAATCTAGATTTTTCTTTACTTATCAAGTTTTTTTATATTATATCTTCATCTGTCTAATGGATAGCATATATATAGTAATATCCATTGTATTAAACTGTTCTGTCAAGTAGGCCTCTCTGAACGCATCTAGCAATGCCCTATGCATTTGACCTTAAACAGAGATCATTTTTTTTTATTCTTGATTTATGATGCTGTTCATTTGGTTCACAAAGCGAAATAAAAGACAGGAAAATAAATATTCAAATCCTTGTGACTTTTAAATATGCAAATAGTTTATTAAATGCCAGGTCTCTCCGGGATATAGACGATAATATCTCTCGATTATATTCCGTTTCTATTATCTTTTAATTATCATGGTTTCTCAGGAAAGGTAATTGAGTGGTTTCCAGGTGTTTTATTTCCGGAGTTTCAATTAAGAGTAGTGCTTCTCCTAGACTGGCGTTGTTTACCATACTATAGCTGACTGGAAAAGGAATGGATACATAGCTTTCAAAAGGAAGCATTACAGCGAAATGATAAACGCAACTTGAACTAGGTACGCCGATTCCTCTCTCAGTGCCGATAGCTATTTCATCATCGGCACATCAATGAATAGTCGAGCTGCATGAGGAAAGTATCCTATACATGAGAAGTAATCATTTCGAGTGACAGCTTCTTAAAAGCTTTTATATTGTGTTCAACCTATGGCACTGAAACTTGAGTCTATTAAGAGGTTAGCCATCTTTATTAATCTTTTGCATCTGTCTATATTTCTGAGATGAGGTAATATGTAAACTATTTACATTATTCGGACAATTGTCCCCATCTTTGTTGCCATATTTATTACAACGTTTCAGCTCTTCAGTATCTATCTATATTTCTGAGATGAGGTATTATGTACACTGTTTACATTATTCGGACTATTGTCCTCATCTTTGTTGCCATATTTATTACAAAGTTTCAGCCCTTCAGTATCTATCTATATTTCTGAGATGAGGTATTATGTACACTATTTACATTATTCGGACTCTTGTCCTCATCTTTTTCGACATATTTATTACAATGTTTCGGCCGTAGTACGCTCCGGCCTACTTCAGGCGGTTGGAATGTCATTTCGGAGATACCTCTCCCGAGTAAGACCCACCCCCATAGAAGAGAACATAACTAAGACGCTATTCCGTGCAGCTGCGAAAAGAAATATAAATGGGAGACAGGCACTCCTCTTAAAGTAAGGCTTCAAGAACACCAGAAAGCTGTAACATGAAGAGAAGTGGAGAAATCAGGCATGGCTGACCACATATAAACAGAAAAGGGAGAACACCACCCTCTGTGAGATCAGGTTGAGTTCATAGACAAAGAACACCATTTGAAAATTCGTAAACTTAAGGAATCAGTATATATGCTAGGCTATAAAAATCTCTTAAACCAACCAAGCATAGATATGAATACAATATAGGAACTATATAAGGAGTGCCTACTTCAGGCGGTTGGAATGTCATTTCGGAGAGCTCTGGTAAAAACGTGATTTGATAACAGCAAAAATTGCAATATGAGCATTGGTAAAAATAGTTGCTGAATACATTAGGTTTATAATACAGAGAAATTTATAAACAGATGTAATTTCGACATTCCAACCACTTGAAGAAGGCCGGAGCGTACAATGGCCGAAATGTTGTAATAAATATGGCGACAAAGATTCGGACAATAGTGCGAATAATGTAAATAGTGTAATCTTCTGGCCTTTGATATTTCTTCTGTCAGTAATAAAACCATTCCTACAAAAATGTTAATAAAGTATTAATGAAGTTTAGGTGTTCTTCAAGATATTGGGGGTAGCAGGGTAATCTTTTAGAAGAATACTCAAGAGTGGTGGATTCGATTCCCTCTAAGTAATTCCAGAGCAGTTTTTTCTCGTGTTGAATTAAGCCAGAATTTCCCATACTTTATTTCTCTGGGTCATATTTTCGAAATGAAAATTTACTCGCGTCTCAACAATTTTTATGTGATAAAAAGTACATTTAAAAATAAAACAGGCATAAAGATGAGAGAGTTAAAAGGACATTACCTCGAATTCGAAGTCAGAATATTATCATTGATAACCCTCTCCTCCAATCTGCAGACCCTAGTTAATATATTCTTAATACTTGATATAATGCAAAAAATATCACAATGATAAAATCGGTCAATAATTATTTATAACTATTTATACTTGGACTCATCCATGCAATTACAAGGAAGCCACAATAATATTTTAAATTAAATAATTAAGTTATATTTATTTTTGGCATATGAATTTAAAAAGAAAAGATTTTTCCTAAATCTTTCACTGTCTTTCAAAAATACCGCCTAACCTGCACCTACGAAGCGCGTCGCATTATTTGAGAGACACTGAACTAAGAAAACATTAGTAAACACGTGCCAGGGAGATTATGGTATTGTAATAGTAGGCGAGTTTCTATTTTAGATTAATTCGAGCAGGAATTTGATCTATATGCAAGATAAAACGTAAATGAATAATTAATTAATTATTAAACTTTTATCATAAACCGATTACGGGTTGTGAAAAGACATCCAGTCTTTCATTAATAATTGATGCAACAATGAAAGGTGACTCTTCTTAAGATGAATAATTTAAAAGATTTTTTTAGCGGTGTATGGAATTAAATTGATTTAAATATCATATAATTCAGAGGCTAGATGACAAAATGTTTTCAATTTAGTTCTAAATATATAATTAGTAAACATGGAAAAGGTCAAAACGTATTGGTCTATTTTCTCAATTAAAATCATATATATGTGTGATAGAAATTTAGGAAGATTTGAGCCAATCATAATTAAGTAATTCAGCAAGTCTAGAAGAAAACTCCACAGAATGCAGAAAGCACTGGACGACCGTTCCGTCCTATATTTGGGGCTCATCAGCATTGCCCAACCACTACCGAGAATTGAAACCGGATAGTTACGATATGAGATAAATGTTATACCAAGTTTACCAACGGGCCTTGGTGACGGAAAGCTAACTAATTAGAATCGATATAGGGCCGCTCGTTCAAATATTCCGTGGTGGAACTCATCCGAGTTTCCCTTACCCATAGGACTGTGCCCCCAAGAGCTTTGTTGTTACATTGATCCTCTTTCGAATTATCCACACGGATTAACAAACTCTTCAGTACTTTACTATATATATATATATATATATATATATATATATATATATATATATATATATATTCTTTTAGGTTAAAAAATAATAACTTTATAGATAGTTGGTACATGATTTTGCTCACGTTTAATTAACTTATAATTAGTTTACAGTTTTTCTTTTATTGGTTGATTTATTTTTTTACGGTTTATTAGTGGGTTATATAAATCGGAAAACAGTTAGATTTTAAGAATAATTGTTTTATCTAAGTGACTATCACAACCCTTTATATTTTGAGATTTAAAATTATCTTTCCAGATATAAATTGTACTAATTAACCCATTGTTAGGTTGGAAGTAGATGGTTTCATACCTTTCCCAAAGTTATTTGCGCATGAGTGGATATAACAAACCTGACTGGAATTCGAACTCGTCTATTCGATTTCTTATTTGGTGCCGTTATCTATTATACAACCCGCACGTTAATGTTTTTACTCTCTTGAAGATTTTAATGAGCATAGTCATATTCCGGATATAAGTACGTAGCACTAGGGCTCGGGACAGGCTCATGTTATTATGTCTCTAGTTTGTCAACAACCTGGACAGGAACTTCATACAGAAATGATCCATTTGCATGAGATATGAAGAAGTTCAAGTCTGGAGAGATTGCGATCCCCAACTAGACATATAAATATAAATGGAGTAATGACGAAGAATTATTACCAGATAAAACTGCAGTCGAAATGTGATATTCTGCAGAATGTTGCTGAGAATGCCATAGAATGAAAATGGAGTAACGAGAACATTATAAATTAGTGGAAAACAAATATATGCTTGTACTTATAATCAGACATAGATGTGTAACGAGAAGAGTATGTCTGGAAAAGTTCATAGTGAACATTATGGAAGTGAAGATAGACAAGGAATCCAGTTAGTAACCTACTTAAATTGATGAGAGAACACGATCATGAAAGGACGGTAAAATTACAAACCTTACTAAGCCCCACAAAGGACAAAAACTCGTGGAGAATCTATGACCGTCCCACAGGGACGTTTCACATAGAAGAGAAATAAGTTTACTTACATTACTCGGACTTCATTGGCAAATCCACAACCTTAGGGAATTTGATCGCTCCGGCCTTCTTCAGGTGACTGGCATTTCGATAGAACCCTTTTATTCGTACACCGGGGTAGATTGTTCTAGTACCACGTACCATACCTCTTCCAGATGTTTCAGTTATTTCCCTATAACTCAACTCTCCAGATTTTTGGTTCACCATTGCTGTAGCCTGGTATTTAACTCACAACTCTTTGGGTTTAGTTACTGGATCTAACCAACGTCTTTATCCATGAGGGCCGAATCGTACAACAGCGGAAACGTTGTGAATATGGCAATGAAGATTAGAATAGCACTCCGAATAATGTAAGTAATCATAATACCCTATCTCAGAGATATAGACAGAATTAAGTTTATTTGTTTTATTGTTGGATTTTCATCCTTTTCAGTCTAGCAATATTCTGTGTAGAATTCTAATGATTATGCGCGAGTTTGATCTGATTTTTATTTTATGATTGGGTTTGTAGTTTGGTACTAATCAGAGTTGGTTTCCTATTCGTGTGAAAGAGGCTTTAGCTGCATATTCTGTTCTTCTTTCTTTTTTTCGAGTCTTCCCAGTTTCTCCTGGTCCCACCGTGTTGAACTGGCAAGTGTTCATAACGCAACCTTATGAGGCTCGAAACTCAGGCTTTCAACAAATATGTACTGGTCGGCCAATAATTTCAGCTCGCCACATGCACATATTTCTCTGAAAACAAATAACCATTTCTCTCCTTGATAACAACTTTTATAATATAAGGTTAAGGCCTCACACCACAGGATGATTATTTTGTTTCCACAGCAAATAGATTTTAAATGTTTAGGGTTGGTAGCGCTATACCAGTCGGTTCAAACTAGAATCCAAGCAAACTTCAGAGTTTAGCGTAGCCTGCTGTTAATTGGGAGGATATACTCTAAGCTATGTGCACAAGCAGTTCTCTGTATCTGCCGATATATCTGAGATGACGTATTATGAAAATTATTTACATTATTCGGACTATTGTCCTCATCTTTGTCGCCATATTTATTACAATGTTTCGGCCGTTGTAAGATCCGGCCTTCTTCGGGTGGTTGGAATGTCGAACTGAACCCTTTATTTCGCTCACTGGGGTAGAAGTTCTAGTTCCACGTTCCATCTATTATGGATGTCATTTATCAGTTATCTCCTGTTAATTTCCCTCTGAAAGGTCTCCACTGCTATAACCGGGTATTGAACTCACAGTAATAATGAGTTCCAGAGAAAAGCGATGAAAACAAAAATTACAATATGATCACTATTAAAAAATGTTTGCTGAAAACATTAGTTTTATAATACACAGAAATTCATACACAGATGTCCTGTAGAACTCATGGCACAGTGGATAAAGGCGTTAGTTAGATCCAGTGACAGGACGCAAAGAGTGTAAATCCCTTACCTGGTTAAGGCAGGTTCTGCTATTTAGCCCATAGCTAGGAGCGTTTAGTAATTCATATCTCTGCCAATGATATTCGTACGAAACTGATATTAAAAACATCGACTTGAATGCGAACACAGTTCTCTAATTTTCCACTCCAAGCCGCTATCCATAACACCACCTGCATCTTCATAACTTATTTAATCAAACACCAAACACCCTGGATAAATACAGGCGAATATTTCTTCATGTAAATGAAAAAAGACATTTAATGTTTTTGGTCGACTGACATGAATATTGAAAGTGCCACTTTGCCCAAATTATTCTACATGACAAACCACAACATATCAATATATAATTCTTGAATTGGGTAGAGAAATTAATTTATTTGTTGCCATCAATTTCGTCCGATAGAGCGCGTGTAGTTGGTGGGGAAAGAGCTGGATTCAATTATAATAACTTACTAAGTTACCTCCAAGTTAATATTCAGTTATGCTTCCTTAACAACGACTCAGCGCATCTAATTTCTAGAAACTAATTAACTTTTCTAATTTTTTCCCCGATTTTATTCCAATATTAATGGCACGCAATCACGCCTTCAATCATCTCTCTTTGTTGCCTGTCATAAAACACACCGTTTTACGCATAAATTTGTTCATCGACCGCTGTCATGCCTCATTGCTGATTAATTGAACCTGGACTAAAGGCGTCACCATTTACCGCATTTCATTAATATTTATGATAACTATATACTATAACTATATTGACTGATAATATCAATACTTATTAAAAGAAAATATTGATAATAGCTTATATTTGGATGTGTTGCGTATTACGCAAATTGAGCCATAAAATTTATTCATATGTTCAAAATATATAGGCTACTGAAATATTGAATTAACATAATGTTTCAGATTCATGAATAAATTATTGTTGTATTCTTTCACATGCTAATATGGGCTTTTTTAATAATTTATATATATTGCCAGTCGTTTATCTTTTTATTTTATTAAAGCTTCCATTGATTCTAGTTTTGTTTTATTTACACTTTTTATTTTGCTTGTCACAGATCTGGATTGCTTGAATATTATGTTCCAGTTTCCTACATATTTAATTTAATGATAACTTGCAAGTTTCGTATAAGCTGATATAGAGAAAGTCTAAAAGCCATTCCATAATTTTGTCGTCTTATATTTGTGTTTTGATATGATTTGCAAATATTCAGCATTGCAAAAAAGTGAAAAAGCCTTTATCACTTTTCGGGCAGTTCAAAAGTTTCTTTCTGATTTAAGAACTGAAAACTTATTTTCCAGATTATTTCTCCCGTCGAATCATCGCAGGATTTTGTTTTTAAGCAAATCCCGCCAGGCAACGGGGGGAGGAGTGCCACTAGTACACAAGAGGTTACAGAAAGTGAGAGTAAGAATAAAGAGGTGTGTTTGGGAAAATGATAGAGAGAAGGCCACGGATAAAGGCCAAGACATTGAATATTTGAAGATTATAGCTATCAGGCAAGAACGTGATAGGAAGTGAGTTCCACTGACGGGAGGTGCGATATAAGAAGCTGATGAAGTAGAAGAGACGACTACATCTAGCCGTTTCGACAGCGAAAGTTTGGAATCGAGATGTCAACCTAGTAGCAAGTTTAAATTCATGTAGTTTGGGAACCAGTGAAAGTAGCTCGTCGGAACAGTAGCCATGAAAATACATGAAGAATAGACATAGTGAATCCACAGCACATCTCTGAATAGGTGACTGTAGATCAGGACCAATCATCTTGCATATCCGTCTATGGATCTTTTCGAGGACTTCGAGATCAACAGCGAGAGTACAAGACCATATATGGCAGCTGAACTCATTGCAAGGACGAATGGTTGATTTGTAGATTTGAAGGATGCCCATAAGCGAGAAAGACCTTATGGCCCGACACAAAGAACCAGCTTTCCTTGCAGTAGATTAAGCTATAGATTCAATGTAGTTGTTACAATTTAGGTCAGTGTACAGCGTTACACCAAGCAGGCGCAAAGTGATAATCTCATGGAGTTGATCACCCACCTTCCTGATGGGAGGCAGGGAGGGTACACTATCGTGGGCAAATGAGAGCAGTTTCGTTTTAGGGGCATTAAAATTTACAAGCCGTTTCCTGTCCCAGTCAAGCACAGATTGGAGGTTCTACGGCCAGGTTAATTTTGTCAACGATGCCGGATTTACTATTGCGGTATTAGTAAATAGTAGTGTCGTCAGCGTAGATGCCAATTTGCGAGTTGATGACATCAGGAAGATCGTTTATGAAGATCTGAAACAGTGTAGGACCTAGGATAGAGCCTTGGGGAATGCCAGCGTTCGCGTGAAATGAACTGGAGAAGAACCCATTTAGGACGAACTTCATTAAAACGGATTGACAGGAATTAAGTCACATAAACGTCCTTTCATGCCGTATGCCTGAAGCTCACGAAGAAGACCAGCGTATCAAACGCTTTAGAAATATCTAAAGCTACGGCTCGAGCTTGTCCATTACTGTCAAGTGTTTCGTATATAAATTCAGTTATGGTCGCGAGCCCGTCAGCGGTGGACTGGGCAAAGCGGAAACCATATTGCTTGTCTGAGAACATATCATGAGATGTAAGGTGCTTAATCACTTCGGCGTTGATTAAAGCTTCGAAGACTTTGCTGAAAGGTGGTAGGAGACTGATAGGACGGTAGTTAGATGGATAATGTGCTCCACTCTATCGCTATTTAACTGATAAATGACTAAATTAAACCGATTTTATAGCTCTAGCTTTAACGTCAACGGAGTCGAATCACTCTCGTCTCTTCCCTATTCCGACTTCAAGGAAGATGTTCAAACAGCGTTTTCTCAAAGAATTCTATTTTCTTTATTAGACATAGCGTGGATTCTTCCCTGAATAATACAAACTTATCTTCTTCAAGTGAATTACCGGTATCTGTTTTTTATTTCTGAGATGAGGTATTATGTACATTATTTACATTATTCGGAATATTGTCCTCATCTTCGTCGCCATTTATTATTTAAGCGTTTCGGCCGTTGTACGCTCCGGCCTTTGAAGGTCAACATCTCCATCAGATTATCTATTGGAATACTAGTCCGTCCTTCTAGGTATGAGTCAGAGGTCAATATTTCTCTGACTAGTGAGAGTGCCTACTCCGTGGGTACCTTGGTGAACAAACTCACCACATCCAAGCTCACCATCTGATTGGATAGGATGGGAGCATCTTTGATTATTTCCACGAAGTTGGCGTAGTTTCACACATATGAAGGATACTTTCCGTTCAATGGGTCAATTATATCTACAAGGAAGCGTCTCAGAGGGTGGCACACAGAGCCTTGGGAATTACTATCGGCCTGAGCGAAATACTGTCTTTGTGAATCTTAGGGAGACTTTATATGTGAGGTAGCTTGGTGTAACGCTGCGATAACTGCCTATACGTCTTAAGTGCGAAGTGATCCTTGTTCTTGATTAGTATCTGTGACAGTTTGCGTTCCGTTTTCATAGTAGGATCCTTTTTTCTTTGCTGTAGCTAACGTTGCTAATGAGGATTTCCAGGTTTCTAGTATAATCTGATTTATCCATCACTACAGTCGCATTGCCTTTGTCAGCCGATAGTATGATGATGTTTTCGTTCCTCTGTAGAGATCCAATCGCCAGTCTCTGCAGTTTTGTTATGTTAGACTTGGGCGGCTTGGCCTTCTCCAAAGTCTGTTTCACCTTCCATCACAGTTCTGAACCTGAGGGATTTTCATCGACACCTCTTCGACTCTGGCAATGATGTCCAAGTATGGCACTCGCCTGATGGTTGTGGCGAAGTTGAGACCATTATTAAATACTGACTCCTCACAGGCACTCAGCTGATATTGTCTGATGTTAACTACTGCTTTCATTGGTGAGTGATGGACCTTGCGCGTCACCTTCTGTTCTTTCAATCTATTTAACTTTTGTACTTGGCGAGCCTTGACTACATCGAATTCATGTCTGAAGGATTTATCCAGGTCATTTTGGATTCTTCTCTGGTCTTCTTCATTAGTAATTCTGTTGAAGAACTCCGGAAGACTCTGAGAGATATGAGCTTGTAGTCTCTGTTTTATCCAAAGATTGTACTGGATTATCCATCGGACAAGAGCGTGTCCCGCTTCCTCTGCGACCAGTCTGGCTCTCCTTAAATTGACGGGAAGTCTTGGCGCCAAGCCTGAAGTGATGAATTGCAGGTCTCTGCATCGGTGTCAGATAGTCCGATATTTGTGCCAGTTTCTTGTAGGATTTCTCAATTTGTCTCCGGATTTTTGGTATATCTGATCCGTACCTATCTTTTAGTATATGTGTATATTTCTGAGATGAGGTATTATGTACACTATTTACATTATTCGGACTATTGTCCTCATCTTTGTCGCCATATTTATTACAACGTTTTGGCCGTTGTACGATCCGGCCTTTTTCAGGTGATTGGAATGTCGAACTGAACCCTTTATTTTGCTCACTGGGGTAGACTGTTCTAGTTCCACGTGCCATGTTTAATGGGTGTCAGTTATCAGTTGTCCCCTGTTAATTTCCCTCTGAAAGTTCTCCACTGCCTTAACCGGGTATTGACCTCACACACTTTGGATCCTGTCACTAATGAAAATCCCCACATAAAATTTTATTTATAAGTTTGAAACTTATAGGAATGAAACATATTTGATAATCAAATCATATATAAATATATATATAGGAATGAAATATATTTGATAATTACAATATGTCAGACACTAATTAATATTTTAATATCTCATGTGTTAAAATCCTTGACATTATAGAAATTTTGGTCTGACTTTCATCTATTTATTTTGTTCTATTGATTCAAGTTTAAGATTATTTACCCTCATTTGTTTTACTTCTCAACAATCTTTATTACTTGTATATTAGTTTCTATTCTCATATACGTTTATCTTAATGAGTAATCACTCGTTTCCAATTAGATTGTTGTGGATCGCGGGGAGGGAATCCTGCACAAATAAGTAAACAACGCCAGTAAATGAAATAGGAAAATAAGTGTAGTGAACGTAAGAATACAAACTTGAAATGAAGATTAGTAGTCCAGGAATATGGGTTAGAAGAAAGTATATGTACAAGTCTCTGTAAGTGGAGCCGTAATTATCTCTCTCTCTCTGTGGACTCTACGTATCTCAACCTTATCTCAACGTGTCTCTTTGTGAACAGCCTGTGTACAGCACGTATCTCCACTCTGTCAGAATTAGTATACTTTAGACGAGTCCATCTTGTATAAAAAGGGGAGAGCCCCACAACATAGATAATAGCAGAATTGATGAGAAACCATTGAATTCTTGCTGTTCGTTTTTTCTTTCGGCAAGATTAGTAGAAATCTGAAGCAGAAACTAAAAGAATTTTGTTTTGCAACATTACACTTTTACCCTGAACCATCTAATTTGTATCGTTCCCCACTTAAGAAACATCTAGCCCAACAATGTTGTCTTATTCATTTAATTTATTTTTGAAACAGCATAAACATTTAATGGATCGATAATCATTCCCAAATATTACTCACCTTTTATATCAGTTTATTCGCTTACGGTTAAATTGAATATTTTGCAAGAGCTTCCTGGGTGTGACGATAAACCACATACGGCAGCAAGGACTCTGATCGGGATGTTTTGGGGAGTGTCGAATCACATCTTACCGTAATTCCCAATGTATAATATGCATTTTTTTCTTCAAAAGATAAGAAAAATGAGGGGTGCGCATTTAACACAGTTACAAAAAATCTTTAAAAAATTGCCGTTTCATCGGTTGATTTCAGTTGCAAAATAACTACTCACCACAAGGATGTCAAATACAGTCATATGATCATAACAATACTTACAAATTTAAAATTTAAAATAAAATAAGATAATTTATCATAAAACTACATTAGAATAATATAATTCTATATTTAAAACCATATTTGGGAAAAACTACATACAGATCTGGTAGATTACATACTTTATCGAACAAAAAAGGTTAAAGGTTAAAAAAGCCCAGTAGGCACAATATAAGTATTTCCGTTTCCCAGTATGATCGGAAATTCTGATAAAAATCTTCAATTGCAGCTTGAATAACGCTAGGAAATGCTGACTGTAATGAAATTAGAGAATTGCAATCTATAGGGTTTGTTTACCAAACAAGGGGTGCGTATTATGCATGAATAGAAGCATTTTTCCCACACTTTCAGCACAATTTTAGTGGTGCGTATTTTGGATGAAAGCATATTATACATGGGGAAATACGGTAATGATGTTCCTATGTACACTCTGACCGGTGGTGGTAACACCCAATGTAAATCTCCGTTTCAGAATTGTAGAATATACTAACAGATCTAAGTACTAAAAATTCATCACAAAAAAGTAATTCAATTTTTGTATTTTCTCGGCTCTAAAAATGTGAATCTTCGTATTTATTCACATTAATCAATCAGCGACGTCGTAGGAGACGCGCCGTATTCTTAGCAGACGATAAAATATCTTAGATCTAAAATATTAGAGGATCAACTCCAAAATATAACAATATTTATTCTTCCTTAAAAGGAATATTTATATTAGCAAAATTATTTATTAGCTAATAAGCTCTTGATTTAAAAAAAACCTAAAGATTAGTTTTCTTCGGAACCGGTTTTATTCACAGGATTTGTATAAATATCAAGACATTTCGCTCTAGCCGAACTTTGAATACTTCCCTCTTGGTATCTCAGACCACTCTTTGGTAGATATTGATATCTCCTCCCAAGCACCCATTAAACACGAACTCCCTATCAATAAGACCTATTTCCGATAGCAGCACGCTGACTGGAACTCATTCCGGGATATTCTTAGTGACACCCCTTTCTTAACCTCCCAATTGAAAATTGCGCTGCTGAGTGATGTCAAAACCAGCATGGGCGCTTTCATCCCTTCTCGGAAATACCAGGTGAAACCGTAATCCTCTCCATGGTTCACTGTAGCATGCTAGGTCCTCATAGCATAGAGGAATCACTATTTCCGGCTATACCAGCGTGACTGCTCTTATCGTAAAAAGTGCTTATTTCCTACTGCTCGTAACAAAAATAAGGGAGACCTGAAACGTTTTAAGTCCCTCATTGCTGAGAGACTGAGAAGACGACAACGCTTTTCCTATTTTCATTACTTGCGTCTCTGTAATAGGCTATGAAATCAGTGCACAGTCACTATTCCTTCCCCCTCTTCAATCGACTTGTGTTATCATTCTCTGTTGATGAAAACAAATGCTTTGCCCGTAAGTTCCTCTCAAACTCTACTCTTGACTATCTGGAGTATCCGTGCCTAACTTCCCAATTAGAAATGATTCACTGCTGAGTGATATGCATATAACCTCTTCCATTGCTATCATCTCTATCCTTGATACCCACAAGGCATGTGGACCCGATGTTATCCCTGTAATAGGCGTTAAGGAGTGTTTTCCCGAACTGGCTACTGTTCTTTCGAAACTATAATAAATACCTCAGTGCCTACTGTTTTCCGCCCTGCTGGATGTCAGCGACTATTATTCCAGTTTTCATGAAATCTGGTGAACCCTCCGACCCATCTAACTATCGACCTATTAACGTTCGACCCGTTTTTGGGAAACTCGTAGAGGCCCCAATCAATGCTGAATTGATTCATCGTCTCACATCGCAAACCTTTTTCTCATACAAGCAATACTGTTTTCGTTTCTCCAGTTCAATTTCTGATGTACTAATTATAATTGCGCAAAGTATCGAGCACTAGATAAAATGGTGAAGCCCGGGGTGTTGCTTTGGACACCTAGAAAAGATTTGACAGGGTCTGACATTAAGGTATTCTCCACATGCTGAAAAGTTACGGTATCGCCGGGCACACTTTTTAGCTGATCCGGTCGTTCCTATAAAATCATGAAAATGAATGTTGTCCTGAACAGCCATTTCGTACTAAAGTTAGCGTCCCCCAGGGCTCCATCATACGTTGTTTTTAATCTTCATTAACAACTTTCCCGATGGCATCAGCTATCAACTACACTGACGGCACTAACATTTACTTCTGCTACGATATTAAGGCTGATCATTCCGACATAGTCGAAATAGCAGCTGATGAAGAAAATAACTCCAAGACTGCCATTAACAGGGAATAATGGTGGATTGTCAGTTCAATGCCTCCAAAACTGAACTTCTTTTTATTAATTCTTCTGAGAGTCGAATCTGGCTTCCATCCGAATGGCAGATATTATCCCCGAGGAAAGTGAGTAATTGCGCCTTGTCAGGCTAACTTTTCCACCTGACATGAAATCGAAAGACTATATTGAATCCATTGCAAGGTCAGAAGCTAGACAATTCGGTTCCCTGTGTCATGGGAGACAATTTTTCTATTCTGAATCTTTCTTTGTAAACTATAATGGTAACATTCGACCATACAAAAAAATATTGCTGCCATATATGGTCCAGTGCCCCTGCGATTTACCTGGAGCTCCTTGATAACATCCAAAGAATAATCAGTAATATTATTGGTCCTGATCTTGCGGCTTGGCCTGAGTCACTAGCCCACCGCTAAAGGTTATTTCTCTGTGCCGTTTTTATAAATACTTTCATGGTAACTGTTTGGCTGAGCTCTTTGCCATGCTACCAGGACTATCAATTTAATCGCAATATTGACTGTCGGAAACATCGCATCAATTTACAGTTGAGGTAGCTAAATGTACCTGTAACTTCTACGCTTAACTTTTCTTCTCTAGCATTTCCTGCTTGTCGAACGTCCTTTCGGTTCCATACTTTCCAGCCAACTTTAATATGCAAGAATTAATATGTAATGCCAATCGCTATCTACTGTCTTCATGGATGCTCTTTTCTCATTTTACTCATTACTAATGTTTCTGTTCCTAATTTCTCCCCCACCCTGTAACCCATGGCGTATTTTTGGCTGTGCTGCCTTGCTTGGAGTGACATTGATTTAAAAAAGACCCGTACGGAGTTTATATGCGGCTAAACAAACAAACAGACCAACATTTTTCAAGAGCGTGTTTCGCGTTTATGCTTCCACGTTTCTTGGTAGTTATTATATACAAGACATTTGAAAAAATATAATTTTGCTTTACAATGAAAGATGTACACTAATTGAAAAACAATGTTTAGCAAGTCACGATATTTTGGACAAATATATATCTATTGACTTTGTCATACATCGAGATGTCATGGGTCACAGCAGGAAATATAATTGAGTTTTCGCGTGAGTACATAAACACATACTTATTAGACAGTTCTCTATTTCATGCCGTCATCTCAAAAATCAATTTGAAGATGTGTATTGATAAACAAACGAAGCCCAGTGGAAGCTTAACAAAGTTTATTCATTTATACAAATCTGCTCACGAAAAACAGGCTACAAAACAAATCAGAAAAGTTATATTATTTACTGATATAATTTCCATTCTCTATGAGGTTAAGAAACTTATTATAGACAGAAGTTCATTTGAAACATTCTTCTTTGTTAACGATATCTGTCATTTAATCACGACATCATTGTAATTGTGTATGTGGCTTGAAATGGTGTTTGACGACAACAGTCGATTTTGTAGTTATATTAGTCTAAAAATATCTTAATTCAAATACACCGAATTCACACTTTATCTGTTTCTTGCTGAAATGATATAAGCTGACTTTTCGCACTGCATATGGTATATATTGACAAGATTTATTGTCCCAAGAATGGAGACGGAGACGCTGAGGAGAAAGTAATTGAGATAGATATCTAAATCCTACCAGTTGTAGATCGACGTGTTCCTATAATTGCAAAAATCTTTCTCATAAGGTGTTTTGAAAGAGAAACTTGATATATATATATATATATATATATATATATATATATATATATATTATTAAGTAATTCATCGAGTCTGGAAGAAACATCAACAGAATGCAGAAAGCACTGGACGGCCGTTTCGTCCTATATTAGGGACGCATCATCAGTGCGCATCCACTATCGAGAATTGAAACCCGGACAGTTACGTTATCAAGAAAACGTCATACCAACTGTTCCAATGAGCATCGGTGACAATGAGGTAGAGACTCAAACTCAATATAGCACCGTTCGATCACATATTCCATGGTGGAACTCATCCAAGTTACTCTTTTACACATAGGACTGTGCCCTCACGAGCCACGACTACTATCCTCAAGCCGCTCCATCCAGAGGATTAGAAGCTGGTTCAAGCAAGAATATACAATTATCGAGTTTAGAAGAAACCTCAACAGAATGCATAAAGCACTGGACGGCCGTTTCGTCCTATATTTGGGAATCATCAGCGAACTTGGAACAGTTTGTATGACTTTTGTTTGATAACGTAACAGTCCGGGTTTCAATTCTCGGTAGTGGATGCACACTACTGATGAGGTTTCTTCTAGACTCAATGAATTACTTATTTATAATTATCACAAATCCTCCTAATCTCTATCACTTATATATATATATATATATATATATATATATATATATATATATATATATATATATATATATATAATCACGTCTTTTCATCAATTGCGGATTAATTAATTAACAGTCCAATAAAGAGACACTGCCATCTTTTTCCTTTTTCTGCAGAAAGTGGAATTGTCAACGGATTATATATTTTCTATAACCTTAATGACTAGCTTTACTTAAACACTATTTTTTACTCATAAATTTCAACCTTAACTTATTCTTCACTATTTTAGCCACACCACCCTGAATACGTAATTGCTTTCCTAAGTTCTAATTTCGAGGCGAAATGCTTTCTGCCCTCCTACATAACGCCTCTTCATAATGCTCCAGATATTCCTGAGTAGGATTAAATTCCATGAACATAACGGACACATAAGAAGTCTGTAGTTTTTTAAAAATAATTTAGTAATTATTAATTGTACCAGCAGCGTGACTTGCAGTGGTGTCATTTTCAGGAATATGCATTGAGTTAAATGCACTTTTATATATATATATATATATATATATATATATATATATATATATATATATATATATATATATATATATATATATATATATATACGAGCGTGGTAAAAGTAAAATATATTTTCTAAGATTAGAGTAATATATCTTATGTAAAAGTAACAGTGATATAAACAAAAACAAAAACGCAAAAATATATGTACTTGTGTGTGTGTGTGTGTGTGTGTGTGTGTGTGTGTGTGTGTGTGTGTGTGTGTAGATTATACTACAAGTAATACTCGGTTGGAAAAAAAACCTGGGATAGCATAAAATGTAACTCTACGAAAACAAATTGGTATCCGAGGAAAAAATATTGGAAAAAAAGAAAAACTAGAAACATCCTGGCTCTTTAAGATTTATTTAATTTATATATATATATATATATATATATATATATATATATATATATATATATATATATATATATATATATATATATATATAGTATATATATATATATATATATATATGTATGTGTATATATATATGTATGTGTATATATATATATGTATGTGTGTGTATATATATATATATATATATATATATATATATATATATATATATATATATATATATATATATAGTGTCTGTGAGTATGTATGTAAGTTATTATAAATTCTCCTCACTCGATACATATAAATTTCCATCAAATCACTTCGATTATTTCTTTTTAGAGGATGAACTGCGAAATAGAATTTATACAACAAATATTACTGTCTAGTAAGATTAAAATATTATTTATTTTCAGATATCATATGTTTGCACGAGCTGATTTTTAACCACATACCTAGAAAGAGAATTGGTAAGACAGTCGAAAGAAAATAGTTAAAGAGATTCATTTTAAGAGAAAAGTTTGAATGTATAATATTATCACCTCTATAATATGACATGATAAAAGAATGTATAATTTAATCACATAGACGCTCATAACTTTCACGAATCTATCTATCTAGCTATATATATATATATATATATATATATATATATATATATATATATATATATATATATATATATATATATATATATATATATATACACAAACAAATATTGGGGAGTTAGTGGACCAGATGTCAGGTGTTATATTGTCGCAGAAATTGGCTGACATCTACGACTGAATTTTCCTGCGTGTGTGATATGCGCAGAGTTCTGTTGCCAGATGTATTGTCTTCCAGCAGACACCTTCTTGAGACAGGACATCACTACCTCCTCAAGGCATTCGATGTAGGCTTCCATGTTGAGTGTGAAGCCCAGTGGCAAGTTGAATGAAATTGTAACGTCGATATACAAAATGATCACTTGAAATACCGTGTGTTGACTGGATATATGATTCAATTCTTTCTGAATCCTTTGTACTCTCCTCTGAAGTTTTCGTATTGGAGCTTCCGGCGAGAATGCTAAGCAGTACAGCATGACGTTTACAAACTTCTGGCGGGAGGGGGGAATTGCATCATATTCTTCTTTTTCTCAGAGACAGTGTCCAACTGACTCTACTATAAGATGCAGTCAAGGAAATTAAACAATCAACCAACGCAAATGAGCGAAATTAATAAATATTATATGGCGACAATTTAAACATAAATGACGACAATTTAACCATCGCACGCTATATATGTATATATATCACCATCACATTCAAAAGAAAATCTCTAGCAATATATATATATATATATAATTATTTATTTAAAAATTATAACATAAATA
The DNA here is from genome assembly GCA_964036315.1 of Acanthosepion esculentum. Lineage (NCBI taxonomy): Eukaryota > Metazoa > Mollusca > Cephalopoda > Sepiida > Sepiidae > Acanthosepion > Acanthosepion esculentum. Next base: position 128,788,840 of record OZ038481.1, on the reverse strand, counting down.
TGTTATAAAATCACTACATAAACAGCCATTTTGTTTCATCAACTCCGGTGTCTTATCAAGTGATGATGTTGAATGTAGAATAAATGGTTTTAAAAGTTTCAAATTAATTAACGATCCTTCGCTAGGGCTAAACGCTGTTACATGAGCTAGAATGACCAATCAAAATACAAGTATATGAGAATTCCAAAAATTTGACAACGAAGCAAGGTTATCATAGATATTAAAAGCTTTAATGTTGGGGTTCTAGTAAAATAGAATATGTCCTAACTAATAAGCATTAAATTATATGATAAAATTTGAAATTAAAAGTAAAAGTAAAAAATTACCCATTTAGAAATCTAAATCTAATTTCTATTATGTTTAAAATTATAGAATTACTGAGGAGGAAATAAAAAATACATTTTTTTTTCATTGAAATTACGTTAAAAAGGGTGTTGATAGCTCTAGACAAAAATGTATACAATTTAACATTTTAATTCAACGAGTGTAACTATGATGATCACCTCTCACGTAAAATAATCCAAACACACTCAGGCGCCCAGACATATTTATATATATATATACACACAAAAAACTGTGACGAGGCACGACTCTTGATAAAAAAAACAAAAAAAACGAACACACACACACATTTTGAATGAGATGGTGATATTTTTGGATTTATCAGCTTTGATCCCTAACTTGTTAGATCTTTTGATATTTTAAATGTCTTTTTGAGTTGAGATTGGAAGTGGTTGGCTGACATTTTAAAAGATATCTTTTTAATTATATTAAATATGTCGAGTTCGAACGGATCTAACAATTTACTACTAAGTTGAATATTTTGTGATTTCAAGTCATATGTTTCATTTTTGGTCTTTGGGTTTGCTCTGAGCGTTGGAGTGTAAATAGATTTTCCGTCTCATCCTTTTTATGAAATCAATAAATTTTATCCTTTTAATGAGATCAATAAATCCTTTTTATGAGATCAATAAATTCAAAACATATACAAAACTGAGCCCTCTGAATATCACCATCTAATTCTAAATAAAATCTCTAGCTCCTATAAGAATGACAAGAACAGTAATTCCCTATCTTCTATAAAAATTTTAAAAAGTCTTCTAAATTCGCCTATAAATAAGAAATTGCAGATAGGTTGGGAACAAATTATATGAAACATACCTACCTACTTTTTAAGGACCATAAACCCAATTTTAAAATTATCTGCAGTCCCGCTTGATAAGCCACTCCAAATCTGAATTAGGTCTGATTTACAAAAATATACTTAAGCATATAACCATATCTATATTAGAAAAATGCCCCGTAAATCTTTGAAAAGATTGCTCGCATACCATTAGAAGGTTCCAGGATATAAACACTAAATCTAAAGCTTCGTTTATTCAGATTGATATAATCGAGTTCTACCCCTCCATTTCTGAGAACCTATTAGAAAATAGTTTAAATTTTACAAAAAAACTATATAAATCTTATGGGTTAAAAAATTGAAAATCTCGATGTCCTCATCGGAGCATTTGATTCTGCCAAAATACCAGATTTAGTGTGTATAAATATTTTAAATAACTAAGTAGATACTTGAACCCCAAAAATATAACGATGAGATAATGGACACGTTGTTATTCCTCATAGCAATGGTACTCTAAATTCTAAGTCACGGAAAGAATTCATAACGCTTTCCAATATTTATATTCAAAAATTGATATTTCATCTAATTTAAAAATCGTTAATTTCATAGATGCTATTTAATCTCTTCGATAACACTTTCAACCCCTTCCACAAAGAACATCAAACCCCCATATACGTCAACGTCAACTAAAACCGCCCCAAATCAGTTATAAAACAGATTCCCAACACAGTCAATACCAGAATCAACAAAGTATCTTCGATATACAAAATATTTCATTTAAACCAACGTAAATCCAACCAAGCCCTAAAAAAGAGCAAATTCCAGCTAACATTAAATTATAAAAATAAATCGTCTGAAAATACACCAAATAAATTCCAAAATAGAAAAAGAAAAATTATATGTTTCAACCCCAATATTCTGCAAATTATCTAGCAGTAATATAGGAAAATTCTTCTTAAAATTAATACAGACACACTTTAGTCATAACAATAAATAAAATCACATCTTTTATCAAATTAACTTGAAAGTTAGTTACTCATGTTTAAACAACATGGAAAAAATGTAAATTCCCACAATAATAATCTGAATAAGGAATTTCATATGAACAAAATAGAAAAAAATAATTCTGTTTGTAATTGTAAAGGTAAATTGAGTGTCATGGAGGAGAATTATGTTTGACAGAAAATACTGTTTATGAGGCAACAATTTTCCCCCCAAAACTATAAATCAGAAAAAGGTTTATACTGGAATATCCGCTGGGGATTGGAAACAACGCTTTTATAACCATCGTCATTCCTTTAAAACCGAATCACTCAGGCAGCAAACAGCACGGTCTAAAAGTTAATGAGATGTAAAGGAAAACGGCTTCAATCCGCAGCTGAAATGGAAAATTATTTCCTGGGTTAGAACGCTTTAGAGAAATATGTGACATCTGCATTAAAGAGAAAAATATTAATAATCAAATATAATAGATCTAATGAATTACTGAATCACCATAATGAAATCAACTTCAAATGCAGACATAAGAAACGGTTCAAAATATAAAAAAAATAATCCTAATATTTTTGGGGTTGGGGTGGGGTTAAGACTTGCTCATGGAAACTACGAAATTTAAATAATCAAGACACTAAATAATTCCTAATTTCCGTATATCGGATTGAGGACATCGGTTATACAATTTATGTGTAAATGTTTTCATATATATATATATAAATATATAGTTGGATTGATGTGAGTTTGTGAGCCAGGGTTTCAAGCTAGGGTCACAAACTCACATCAATCCAACTAAATATGTTAGCTCTATCAGTGATATTGAGCGCTTTCCATATAATATATTAATAATATATATAAATAAATTGAACATATATATATATATATATATATATATAGGTGTGTGTATATGTTTATCAATTACTTAATTAATATTTGCTTTGTTGTTACATTGATCCTCTTTCGAATTATCCACACGGATTAACAAACTCTTCAGTACTTTACTATATATATATATATATATATATATATATATATATATATATATATATATAAGTTTAATGGTCAGAGTTGAATCAGGCAAGGAAACAATAGTATTAAAATGTGCTCAGTACATGTGTGAAAAAAATAAGATGAATCTTATTCCACTTGTGAAAATGATGTTATCATGTATCTTGTGTATAATCTGAGTTCCTTTTTTGAGAGATCATATTACAATAGGCTAACATCTTTTCCTCTATCGCTTTATCCTATCGCTTATAAGCTAAATAACTTTAAGAAAAGTGAGAGAATTATAAAGTTGTCTTTAATACTCGTTGCTTAAACGCATACAGTCATAAACAAACGAACGAGAAGCAGATAAACATCTTATAAACATAAACAATAGAAAAGATGAATATTCGCTATTTTTCTATTTTATAATACGATATAATAGGGGAATATTAAATGCATTGTTATTGGATGCATTAAGAATTTTTATTGGATATGTTCTTGTATAAAGTGAAAAAAAAGATTTTATCAAAATCATGTTTATTTTAAATACACCTGTACTTTTTGTCAACGATAAATGCATATAAAGATTGCTCTACGGCGTAGATAGGGCCAGTGGTACATACAATATCGTTATATCTTGTATATGCTGCAACCCGCTTAAAAATGAACTTCAAGATTAGGTTTTCAAATTTTTCATGATACACGATTATACACGGTGTATATATATATATATATATATATATATATATATATATATATATATATATATATATATATATATTAGTGGTTAATATACTCATATATATATATATATATATATATATATATATATACATATATAAATATATACATATATATATATATATATATATATATATATATATATATATATATATATATATATATACATGTTCCAAGATTATAGAATCTAGGTATATCTCAATGTCCAGAACTGAGTAAGAATATAAGAAAAGGGCTTGGACACTAAAATTCCATGGTAAAACATTATTACATTGGAATCGTAATTACGATCCAATTCATCAGACCTACAAATTCACACGGAATTTCACAGGAAATTGTCGGTCTGATGAATTGGATCGCAATTACGATTCCAATGTAATAAATTATAACCATGGAATATTAGTGTTTAAACATTTTTATAATATATATATATATATATATATATATGTATATATATATATATATATATATATATATATGTGTATATATATATATATATATATATATATATATATATATATATATATATATATATATATATATATATATTACAGAATACATCAAGATAATTCCAACTATGAGGTGTTGGTAGGAATTAAAGTAACTGAAAATTGCTTGAAATATTCCTCTGTTCCTTGACCCATTTCTATCTTAGTCTGAAAAGATGGTGGAATAGTAGTTGGTGGGCTTGGTAAAGAGATCTAGTTGATTTGATGTTTTAGGGTTTATCAATCTTTTGCAGGTTATTTAAAGCCAGAAAATATTTTTTGAATGTAAGAATATTTTTCAGATAATAATGATTTACGGATATATGTCTTACTAATTAACCTGTGAGAAGAAGAAATGGATTCATACTTTTCCCAAAGTTACTTGAGCGTAGTAAAGATAAAAGAACGCGATTTGAATTCGAACTCGGCTCTCCGATTTTCAATTTCAAGCTGTTATCCATTACACCACTCGCACATCTCAACGGACACCTGATATTAACAAGAGGTCAACCGTCTAAGTACTGACCAGACACCATGATGCTTAACTCTGCTGATCGTACGAGAACTGGTCTTTCAAATTGATATTGCCGTAAGCTTGCGAAAGGGAGATCACCACTGTGAATAGGACGTCGTAGAGAGCCATGATCGCCAACGTGCTAAAGGGAGATGATTCATGGAAGAAGGATATTATTTCTAAAGTTTTATGAATGTCTGACATTGTTAAAAATTAAATAATACTATTTGCCAGGAATTTTTTTCAAGCATTGATTGCGTCTGTGAATATTAAAAACATTCTTACAAAGAATGCTATAAATAACATAAAATGATTTAGAATAAAATTAAATCTATTGACATCTTCCATTTCATTTCCGTTTTTTTAATGTGTTTTATACTTAGGTCGTAGATATTAATATATGCTACTTAGAAATATACTGGACAAAAAAATGATTAATCAGACTTCTAGCGCGATAAACACTTGTGTAGTTTTTCTTTGCAAAAGCAAAAACAAAATTACAACAGACATTAATAATAATTTCCCCAATACATTCTTGGAAATCTATTTTAGTTATGCCGGTACATAAGTGAAATACTAGATTGGCCGCTAGATCACATCATTTCACCTTTTATAATTTCACTCCAAACACGGCGATAACGCCACTAAGATGTAACAAGTGCGAGAGACGACATTTTTAGCATAGAACCTACAGTTATATCTAGTGATTTCAATTGTAAAAATGATGAGACATAACTGCCAATCTTGTAGTGCGTTGAAATTCATAAGGTGGATGTACCAAATTTAAAATTTCTAGATGGAACCATAAGTTAACACTTTCCTCTCTCGTTCTTCCCCACCGTAGAACCTTCCTCCGGTTTATTGCTCTCCAGTCAACTTTTATCTTCACAGATTTAAGTGTAATATCAATTGTTATCATCTGTCTCGTTGA
>OZ038481.1:128758060-128778060 GCA_964036315.1 Acanthosepion esculentum | reverse complement strand
AACACAAAAATTGTCTCCTAGTTTTGATTCCGATGGATATAATAAAGGCTGATGATGCAAGATGCATTGAAAGTATACTAGCTGAAATAAAAAATAAAAATACACCACAGCCATTGTATTTATTTATGAGGATCTCATCATTCGGAGGATTATCAGTCGTGGAATGTTTATATTTGTCAATTAGCGAAGTGATTTCGTCAATAATCGCATTCAACTTGCTGATTAATTCAAGGTATGATTGACTCTTTGTAATATGTATATATATATATATATATATATATATACATATATATATATATATATGTATGTATGTATATATATATATATATATATATATATATATATATATATATATATATATATATATATATATATATATATATATATATATATTGTTGCAACAGTCTGTATTAATGTTGCATCCGCTTACACTTCAACAAAAATAAGAAAAAACTGCTTTAGCGTAAAAGGAAAATATTTCGGAACGCATGCGAAATAAAAGTACAATTAAAATACGACGGTATGTCAAATATCATCCGTATTTTGACCATAATATATCTTAGTTTTGTCTCTCTCTGTTTCTCTTTGGCTCACACTGCTAGCGCAGCGGCCATTTTTATACTGTAACAACAATAAGAAAACTGGTGAGATCAAGCACAAACTTCTATCACCTGACCTTAATAGTACCAATTCTATGAGCAAACGTCAGTATGACAAATATATTTTAAGGCGAACGTGCTGATAACTTTTTATTTGTCTTCGTATTATTCAGAACTAGCGTATTACAAATAGTTTATTCGCATACACAAACAAACAAATTCAAATAAAATATTGGTTGATCTGCGTTCAGCAGCATTATTAAGGCCTATTGGAACATATATTGGCAGCGATTGTCTGGACATGCGCAGTAGTTAGCAGAGAATATTTTGGCCAGATCATTCAATCCTATTCTCAGTCAATCATCTTGACATTCGTTAGGAAGCATTTTTATCAGTGTGCCTGTTGACAATACAGCCTCCACTTATATAAATACAAGTTCTATTTAAGCATACCAGTTCGAAGCGAAAGTCAACAAGCTGAGTTTAAATTGAAAATCGCAGATATGTTTCTTTTTATCCTGATAAACGTTAAGGGACACTTTGATCGCATACGTGAGATCACATCACGTGTCATATAATCCATTAGTGTCATACGGACTCCATATGTTCTGCAATTCTATCATCAGTTGTACGGCTACGGCAAATAGGGCTGCTTATGCGTTCAAACTTATCTTTCGCCTACTACCGTAGTTAATGCTATGTATCCCACACTAAGGAGATATTACCCAGCTACTCCACATTATGCTAATAATTTATAGGTCTTTTGCAGCTAAATATCTTTCTATCCAAAGAATTAACTACCGGTTGACGTATCTGGACGTATATAATTCTTGTAGTATTTGTTTATTAACGTAGTAGATTTTCCAGTTATAATACGCATTTTGTTTGATATCCACTTCATTCTTTCAGTCGCAGTTATATAGTCACGTTTAATCCACATTACTCCACTAGCGCAATAGTTATCAAATAGGAAACGGTGGGTAGAGAATATCAGCTCATCCCCTAAGCAGCCTTTGTTGCTCGGGCGTCTCCCAACGGCTTCTGTCATACTCTCAAACGAGCGTGCTTGTCTCGGTAACTGGACTTAACGCTCAGGCATAATGTTTCCAACATGAGATTTCCGTTGCTTTGATACCTCGACAAAAACCTCATTTGGTAGCACTAAGTTTCTCAAAAATTAAAGTCAGTATCATGTCACTGAAATTGAATAATTAATTATTTTATTCTTAAAAGGGATATTGAACAATCTTTAAATAATTTTCTGATGTGGCTGATCGGGCGAAAGCACATCGGATCAGACTATGGTTCCCCTTTATGTGGAAGACGCAGGTTCGATACCTACCATAGGTCATATTTTCTTTATTAAGGATCTAGAATGCCCAACCCGATAGACGCAATTTATTATTTCCAGTTGATATTGTACTTAAAATGTAAGTGAGAAAATATCACCGATTTTTATATATATAGAGAGAGAGTGAGGAAAAAACTTAAAACAACATATAAAAAATTAATAATTTCATAAAATGTAGTCGGTTTGATGAGAGAGGTATATGTATGTATATCTGCTGAAATTAATTTATAAACTTTTTAAAAATCTATATTCAAATTAATTAAACCAGGAATGTGATATTTCCTAGAAGTACATAATATATAATACAGATATTGACCTTTTAGCGTGTAAATTGCTCATTTTGAGTAATTACACGTCTACTTATCATCTCTCAGTTGCGTCTCTGTCTTTGGACAGTGTGCGCTCAGGTGTTTCTCAGTCAAAGGACAGAGGGGCGACTGAGAAAAATGATACTGAAGAGGTGCCCACCCCTGGTGAACAACTGCCTGAGGTCGCGACCTGCCATTGCACCAGAGGAACCGATCGGTGCTCGCACCGAGGCCAGCGCAACCGACGTTTGCGGGGGCTGAGGGTAATTTTTTTTCCTCTCCCGGGCGTACGCGCTCCGGTCCCTACCTAAAAATAGACCTTGTGTCATATCTCGTCCTAGTTGGCGGGGGGGGGGGCACAAAGTAAATACCGTGTGTAAATTACACTAGAGTAGATTGTAACATGTCTATTTGTCATCTGTAAGTTGCCTGTCTTTGGGCAGAGTGCGCTCAGAGTTGGGTCCGTCAAAGGACAGAGTTACAACTGAGGAAAGTTATAGAGATATCGGGCCCTGGGGAACAACTGCCCGAGGCCGCGCCCTCTCAATTCACCAGAGAGAGAGAGAGAGAGAGAGAGAGAGAGAGAGAGAGAGAGATCAGTGCTAGCGCCGAGGCCAGCGAAACCGATTCATATAGATTCCATAAAATAGGTTTTACTTAATAAGCTATTAGGTTTCTATAACTCTTCAAATGCTGAATGTATAACGAATTCTAATTTCTATTTTCCCATCTTTACATTATATTAATTTTATCTTATAAATTGTCCCCTCCTCTTTTAACCATGAAATAAAAATAATAGTTTGTACGGAAAATAAGGATCTACGTACATCTAATCATCTTTAAATTAATTGGCAGCAGAAGAATCATAGTTGAACTTTTGAAAGGTAAGCTTAAACATTAATTCAATACTTAAATGCAGCGATCAATTTTGAGTTCTGCTGTAGTTTATTGATGCCTATTGCGTCTACTCCTCCCTAGCTGTTGTAATAATGGCCAAAGCAAGTGTTTCTCTGCAGGAGCTACCTTAAATGTCACCCGATAGGGCAACTCTTAAATCTGTTTATAATAAAACGTGCACTGCAATTTTGGATACAAAAGAAAAATAAGAGTTATGTTCCTTGAACCATGAAAACAACGATAATGGCTGTTATAATATTTTAATATATTTTAACCTCACATTATCCGACAAACTTGAACCCGAGCTCAACGAAAATCGTTCCCAGCGCCTAACATTTCTAAGGCCTTTGAATGAGCTATGAATCAATGGAAATAGGACTAGTGGGAGCGGAGGAGTTGCTTGGACACACACCCGTACAACACACACACACTGTACGTTTTATATAACACACACACACACACACACACACACACATATATATATATATATATATATATATATATATATATATATATATATATATATATATATATATATATATATATGTCATTCACAGACAGTACTCTTTCGTTTTATCACAGCTCCTCAGTGTGACTAGACTTCCGAATGCCTCAAGCCAGGATTGAAACTCAACTAATTTGGTGTCAGCCAGAGCTATCTTCACTCGGTAGAGTTACACAACTAAATCTAGCGTATTGTTTTGACAAATGTAAACAAATGCCAACCAGCCAAAGTGCTCCATTCATTTTACTCAACAGCTTTGCATTAGTGCAGGTGGCTGTTGTTTATAGAATTAGCCTATCACTCAACAGTGGTCAATTGAAATGTATTTTCAAGAGCTAAATATATATATATATATATATATATATATATATATATATATATATATATAAACATAGCATGTTATAGTTTCGTATTGTCCGCATTCCCCGGCATCGAATCTCTTTTTGGGAAAGTATACACTTGGGAATAAGCGTTCAGTACTTTAATGGGTAGCGAGAAGAGGATGGGTTGAAAGCTGTGTTTGTAATTAAGTTTTGGGTAGGAAGAAATTATGCATACTAACTGAATACAAAAACACGTTCCATACGGGCCATGCAGAGCAGATTGTATTAACTTAGAAGTGCGCCAAGTAAGAGGCCAACTCAAAACATCATTATCTACAGTGACCGCTTGCGTTTCCGTCCCAATGTTTTAAGGGTAATAAAAAAAAACTGAATCGTGTCAGTTGTCTAAAACAACCTTGAATAATTAACAGCACCACCAACACCAAAAAGGAAATATGTAGTTCGTGTAATTTGACTAATCGCAAAACCTGTATATCATTTCAGGTTGCCTTGGCTGCTTTTGTCAACAACAAAAAAGAAAAATAAAGAAAAAATGAATTGCACTCAAAAGATCAGTGAAAGGCATGCGCTGATATTTTTTTATGTTAACGCCTCACTTCCGTTATTCTGAAACAGTGTGTAATCATGTGATCACACTTTTCAATTTTAACCGCTGACTTCCTTCCGATTCGAAATTACATCGTTTATTTTAATGAGAGTGAAAGTGTCGATTAACATGATCTTAACCACGAGGATATTTCGCAGTTGTGTTAAGACTGACGTTAAAAATTACAGATAAAAATACAGTGATTCACTAGAAACCAAAATAAAAGAGTGAACGGAACGTAGGATTTTAGTGAAGAGCCTCATAACTGGAATTTTATTTCAATTGTTTAATGTGTAAAGTCTTTAGCGAATAAATAAGTTATTTCAAACTTAGAACTTTTCAATACTGAGACCGTCAGTAATAAAAACATATTTACTGTTGGTTGTGTGGTCGACTGTTTAAAAAGTCAACGCAACGGGCATGAGAACATGGTTGGAAACTAGCTATGATGGATTTGTCATGCATGGGTTGCGATCACGTTGTCAATTGTTTAAAAACCATACCACGTATTGACGCAAGCCTTTTGAACGAGTAGCACAAATTCACAAGTTATCGTGACCGAGTCGCTGAGTGTAGTGATCACCTGAAATTATGGGCTCTATCTCCTAGAAATTTGAGATTAAGCTCAGCATGTATAAAACTTCGCCGCTCTAAACGTACGACCTCGAAAATCATTTGCTCATTGTAATTATTTTTTAAAATTCTTTTATCTGTGTAACGCTTTCGTGTTATCATGTATTGTAAAGAAGTCCACATATTTCTTACTTTTATTTCTATATTTTTTGTTTAAATTTCTGCCGCGTACTGTTTAACTTCACATTAATTTAATGATATTTTTCGATTACGTCATATGGAAGTATTGTTGCGTGGTAAAATGGCACGTGAATCGATGACGTTAGGTACTTTTCCCTGTAAATTCGCCCCTCGACCCCCACAAAAAACACACACACAAAGGAATGAAGAACAACTTCCACCGCCAACATGCTAATAGGATAGGTGCTTCCCTTGCCTAAAATAAAGTCAAATTCCCACTACCTTCCCCCTGTCACATATGACGCATTTACAAAGAGTGGGTATTCTGACTTAAAACTTAATAGTTAATCCTACCCAGCTAGCAACCTGCCGCACCCTGTTGACTCCAATACTTAAATCTTTTCCTCATTAAAAGAGAGAGAGAGAGAGAGTACCCCAAAAATAGTACGGAGTAATGATATCGAAATTATTACAAATTTGTCCCATAATTGGCCTGAAGAAAAAAAATTAAAAATCATGCCTCGATCCCAATTTTTTTCTTTTTTTTTGACCAAGGCCTGCGAGTACACATATGTTTGTGCATTCGGAAATATATATATATATATATATATATATATATATATATATATATATATATATATATATATATATATATATATATATATATATCCCTTTGCCTCTGCCGTGCGCCGATGGCTAAGGGGTAGGATCTCTGACAAGTCTCTGTCTGCGGATGTGTCACACACACACACACACGCGCGCGCGTACACACACACACACACACACACACACACACACATATATATATATATATATATATATATATATATATATATATATGATTGAAAATATTGCTTAACTTTTTAAATATCAGTTTTTTATTGATATTTAAATGAGGATGACTGGAAATACCGAAAGAATACCGATATCGGTTAAAAAATTTATATTAATATTTAAATAAGTTAAGTAATCTTTTCATATAATATCATTAACGCTTTATTTTTAATATTTTTTTAAAATATTGTTTTAATATTTTAAAATTCATCACTATATAAAACATATTTGCTGTTTCGTTAATCTTAAATCGAAACCGCCTACACCACTTCAAAATCTATCGAGTGAGGGGGGGGTTGTTAGCAACCTAGTAGGATGAAAAATAAAACCTATCAAGGGCGAAAGAGCTCTCGACGAGTTAACGCCCAGAGAACTAGAGGCTGTGTCACAATAAGTCACCGTGGCGAAGGAAATGGGAAATCACACCACTATCAAACGTAAGAAATATCAGGACAATTATCAAACGAAATATAGAAGCTAGCAGCGTGACGACGGTTATGTCGACGAGAATTAACTTCTCGCCCGGTAAGGAGCGACATGTTCAACAGGTGTCCCCTGTCTATCATCCAGAGACTGTCTGTATAAATAGCGTAAAGGTGATAAAATTCGTTGGAACTTATCCCTCACCCAGTAAAGAGTAACAGGATAAGAAAAATGTCACCTGACCGTCATCCAGCAACTGTGCGCTACAAAAAACAAAAATCATTTTCTCGGGACATGGAACGTTAGGACCGTAAAAAACTGTGGCAAGTTGGAAAATATAAAACAGGAGAAGAATAGGTTAAATATCAACATTTTAGAAATACGGGAATGTAGGTGGCCAATAAACGGAGATTTTGTCAGTGACAAGGACATGTTAATATACGCAGGCAGAGAGAAAAAGAAAAAGGAGTTGGATATATACTAGAAATGAAGAACTGCATTCTGGGGTACTGTTAGCTCTCTACAAGAATTCTTGTTAAACTGAAAGTAAACCCTATCCACATATCTATTATAACTGTGTATGCACCGACAGCACAAATCACGAAAGAAGAAATTGAAACTTACTGCCAAGACTCAGTGTAAATAACAATAAATTATAATTATTATGGGAGAACTAAATGCCAAATTTTGCAACGAACGTGGTTGTGAACTAGTTAGCAAATTCAGCCTCGGAATCCGCAACGATCACGGAGAAAAGTAGGTCTAATGGTGCAACGCGAATGACCAAGCCATTGCTAACATCCAGTTCCAAGTACACCCAGAACGAGTATGGTCATGACGAAGCCCAGGAGGAGAAACGAAAAACCATAACCATCAACAAGAGATTCCTGAATTCAATTTTGTCCAAGTGCCGACTACGGAAGAGATCACGTCCTTGTTATACATACACTAAGAATGAAACTACAGAAATGCAGCAGGCAAATATCAATACAACGGGTTCCTGATCGACCCGAACCCGAAGGAAAAAAATATATGGACAGCGTGAAAAGAAGATATGAACGACAAAATGGAAACTTGAAGTGGGAAGCTTTCGTGACATCAGCAAACGAGATCATACCAAAGGAAAATGGACGAAGACGAAAAAACTGAATGGATCGCAAATGAGTTTCTCGACATGATGCAAAGCAGACAGAAAGCAACGCCAAGACATGGAACCGAATACAGAAAATTACACAAAGAACAAATGCAGACAGGCTAAAGAAGAATGGCTCAACGAAACATGTGCAGAAATTGAAAGAATATTGAAAGAATAAATATCACAGATAAAGAAGATATATATAAAAATAAAACAGGACAAAAGACAATTTCATCAACAGGCTTTATAAAGTCCAATGACGGAATGCTGATATTAAAGAAAGAAAATAAAAACACTTCAGATATGGAACTTATATATAGGTGAACACTTCCAGGACGAAAGAGAATAACCGGCAATACACAGAAATATAGACGAACCAAACAAATATAGAATCTACCCTGGCCAAATTGAACAGAAACAAAGCAGCAGAGTCAGACGGAATTATAATAGTGATGCTGGCAGCCTTTGACGATTTCGTCATATCACAGAAATAATGAATTAAATCTAAAACAGTTGTGACATACGGGAAGACCTAACAGAACTATTTTCATAGCACTGCCTAAGAAACCAGGCGCAAACGAATGCGAACTACAGCCGACAATCAGCCTAATATAACAAAACACATAATCCGAATTCTGATGAATAGAGCCCGCAGTAGAATCTTCTTCAAAGACACTGGGAGGAGAAACGCGACATTTATGCCCCGAATGTTATCAAAAAGAGCAGTACAAATGCAGAAGTACGTGTTCATGTGTTTTATGGATTTTCAAAGGCGTTCGACAAACTAAGCCACAAAGTCTATTTGAACTGATCAGTAACCTTGAGTTGTTCGGGAAAGGCAGTAAAAAAGTGAAGAATCTATACTTGCTGCAAGCAACATGTATACGGACAGAATATGAATTCAGCAGATATGCACACATATAAAAGGATGTAAAACCAGGATGTGTATTCTCACCGGACTTATACAATGAAGAGGCAATTCTGAGAGAATTAGAAGTCCCACCAGGATTGATTAAGCGTCTACAATCAACGATTTAACACATAGTGGCAGTCTAAGTTGTTGACTGGCGTATAATTAATCACTCCACGAAAGATACAGTGATTAAATCACTAATGTCATGGTCAAACCCAAAAGAATTATACAAGAAAGAGTTTTTATTTTTTCATTTGGGACGTACTGCTGCCTACAGCGGAATTTTGTCGCGAGGACTCATAACAAAACATCTCATCTTACGAAAAGAGTATGAAGGTTAGCAAAGACCACGTAGTAGTATTCGAGGTCCAACCACAGGTGTCAGTAGAGAACCTGGCTGCATTCTTCATGCAGCATGGCGAAATCTTAGGTGTGACTCCGGGAAGCTGAAATAAAGATGAAGCTTTGCCATCATGCTTGATGGCTTCGCCTTCGTCTCCGTCCACAATTATTTGGAATTTTGCGCTCGGAAAATGCCAGTCATCGTAACTGGCAGAAGACCCGCTTGTTAGAGATGTGGAGAGCCTGGTCAGCTTTCTTCCTCCTATCTAGTGAAGGCTGCCTCTGGACTTACGGCCGCAGGCAACTAAAAGCAGAGGGAAGAGCCGAACAGCGAGGACCCAGTTACATCATGACTCTAGGGGGCAATAAAACCTACAGCCCCATTCCCACTACCAGTTCTAAGGGCAACGCCACGGCTTCATACAGCAAGACTGCATCAGAAATTCAAACATTAAATGAGCATAGCTGGGAGAAAATTTTTAAAAGCAAGAAGCTAAAGGCAAAATTAGAAGCTTAGCAGGGTAAAAACCGAAACCGCTTGGGGTGCCGGTTCCTCATCCTCTGCCCTGTCTTCCCCAACACCCAAGAAGCTATTTACACAGCCACCTCCGCCAAGAACACTGCCGAAAGCACCTACCAAATCAAAATCATCAGTGCAAGGCATCCCGTTTTCACTTTCATCTCCTTTCAAAAATACACCTGTCCATACACCGATAACTTCACCAAAAACTACCCCTACTCACGCACCTACACAACCACCCAGAAAATTGGAAGGATCAAAATAGATGAGAAGTCTCGAAGCACGGTTTTAGCAGACAAAATGAAAAATCTCAAACCACCATATTTACCTAGGGAAGACGTCTGCCGCGTATCCCGGGAACTATCAGTTCGAGTGTATGCACAGACATGAAATCCGCTAGATCTGGGGTTTCTGTGGAATTTTTGACAAGTGAGTGGAAAGGATATAGAAGTTCCACAGAACTTAAAAATATCAGAATGTGTGCTAACAGTTGTGAGATCGGGACCGGGTACGCGGCAGATTTGGGAAATGAGGCGAACATGTCTCTCAAATTAGCGCCCCCAGCGGCGTATATGAATGACAATCAAATGTCAGAATTAAAACAATATTGTTCTGGGCGTCTCCCCGTTATCTTTCACCCATTTATTTATAGAGTTTTAAAAGTAACGTGTCCCGGGGACATTGGCGGCTTGTCTCTTGATGGAACCATCAGGAATGAGATGGGCACCGGAGCAATGGGACAGACCAACAATGTTCTGACCACGGTCATGTTCAATGCAAAAGAGCGACCCTAATCTTTTCGATAATATCTCTCTGATTAGCTAGTGTAAATTCCCAGGGCCTGAGCTCGGAGTCTCGCAGGTCGAGGCTATCTCAGGACCTTCAGCTTCTTGTGATGAATATATGTTATGTGCAGGAGATCCGGTTTTCTACTCCCGGTTTTGAAGGCATTCTGTCTAAGAGGTTTACTTTGAATTGAGCATTGTTTTAATGGACGTTCGAGAGCTGTCTCCTCGCTAGTTAGCATGTCTTTTATGTTTGTGAATGCTATTGTGTTCGCAGATACGTCGGACAAGCTTTACGTGCTGGATATTACCATAAAGGATAAGGCTCTTCATCTCACTGGGATTTATGCGCCCAGTGACCATTCTGAGCGGCCTGATTTGTTTCGGTGGATCGAGCTGTTTTTGACAAAATGTCGGCCAGTAGTTTCAGCGGTCGCTTAGAATGCCGTCCTTGACACCGAAGTAGATCGTATAGGGGCAAGATCGAATGCAAACAACCAAGATGTGAAACCACTACGTTACTTTGTCGATAAGTTTCAACTTGCCGATAAGTACCATAATGAACACCCTCGGTGGTTGTGTAGACTTGGATGAATAGGGGCGGCTCGACTACAGAGGTGCGTTCCAGCTACATCGACCGAGTCTTAGATGTAAGGCTCTTAGGGTGTCCAAGTCTATATTATATAGTTTACTTGGATCAGAGGTGTATCCGGGATCATCTAAACTTAGATAAGACTTAAGATGGCTGGCTACTAGAAATTGAGCTCATCATTATTTGCTGAGCATGTTTACCAGGACCAGCTGCTACTAATTCTACTGCGGGAGATGTCGGGGGCTGTAGTTGCGAATATGCGGTGGGATTATTTAAAATCCAAAATTTAGGTCGTTTACTGCTGAATATAGTCGTCGATTCAATCGAGATACATTAACGCTTCAACGGCATGTGAAGCGATAGTTGATCGGGCGATTAGATCCAGACATATTGGGAAGATAGCATTAGATAGAGAAGAATTGGCCTCCTTGCATATGAAGAAGTATCAAGCTTTGATAGAGCTAGATTAAAAAGAATATCCTCCGAAGCAACTAATATGGCCGGGGAATTACGTGCAGAGGAAATTAAGAATGCATATCTACGAAATATCGCGTGCGTAATATTACCGGATAATCGAACCGTGACTACAATCTGTGAGGCTTTTCGTGACTACTTTCAGGATCTGTTCACCAGGAAACTCGATCTGAGCACTGCTCAGTTCGACGCCTATTTGGCTGTCTCTCCCCCCCTTTAAGACGGCTGAAGCGGCTGGATGCGAATGTCGCATCACAGTCGAAAATCTGGAAGCGATGAAGCAGGTTGACCGTGACAAATCTCCGGGATTAGATGGACTACCCTAAAAAGTGTACTTGAGGCAGTCGCCCGTTTTTGTTATTATACTGGCTCTGATTTTCAGTAACTGGTTGAAGCAGGAGTCTTTATCTCAACTCTTCACCAGGAGAGTGATCAAGTTGCTACACAAGGAAAACAACGGTAGGGGGTGGGCTAGGTAACTTTCGGCCTTTAATTATTTTAAATACAACGTTAAAGATTTTGGCCAAGGTCTTAGTGAACCGTTTGCAGGCTGTCCTCTCTAGTCTGATTGGCTCCGAACAGACTTTTGATATGAAGGGCAGAACTATTCAGGACAACCTTAATATGATACGTTTGATCATTGAGCAAGTCGACAGTGAAGTCGAGCTGATCAATTTAGATCAGTCTAACGCCTTCGTTAGGGTGGACCATCGATTTCTGCTGGCTTTCCTTTCGGCAGACGGTTGCGTACTGTATATGACATGGATCCGAATTCTAAATGCGCCTTTCAGTGCGCTGGTTGAAGGGAATGGGGTTACAATCGAAGCCTTTGGTATTGCTTCGCTCCAAGGTTGTCCGTTTCACCTTTGCGTTTCTTGCGTTGAAATTTTTCCTTCGAAAGTTAAAGACGAATCCAGCCCTACGCGGAATTTCCCTCCCTGGTGCGACTACCTTGGGCAGGTAAACTGCCTATGTTGTCGAAGTTTCGGTTCTTGTGTCGAGCAGAGTCGAGATTGGCGAAGACAAAATCAGCAAAGAAGTTAGAGGATACGAGACGGTGTCAGGGGCGAAGATCAACTTCGATAAGTCTGTTGGCTTGCGGTTGGGTGCGTACAAGGGAGTTTATCTTCCCGGACCTTTCTTCTGGACGACCAGTCCCGTCAAGATACTCGGAGTCTGGTTCGGTCCCAATCTTCAGTTGGAAATCAATTGATCGGAGTTACAAAAGAAGGCCGGGGTCACAGTTCTTAATGGGGAGAGCGAAAGCATGTGTCTCGCCCATCTGCTCGATTCTCCATTACCGACTATCATTGCTTCCACTCCCGTCTACTACACTAATGACATTAGTAAGGCTCTTATACTACTTCTTATGTGAAAACAAGGCACCTAAGTTACTTCGGAAGATCTGTTTCTTCCACCCTTTTAAAGGCAGCCTGGGTATACCTATCGTTGAGATTCATCGACATACGCTTCGTATCGCGTTCCTTGATTGGATATATCGCGATTCGGATGAAGAACGTGCCTTCTGAAATGAAGACGCCCATAAGAACTGCCCATCCCTGAGAGGCGTTCACTCGTGTGCGGATAACCCCCCACCCGTTTACTTCAAGGCGAGTGGTCCTACTATCGTGAATGTCGTATTGCTCTGATACACCTCTTACGGAAGTCGGATGTCCTTTTCAACGTCCAGACGTTGTTTCGAAGGGCATTATGACATATGTTAGTTAGGTTTGCGTACGTGATGATCTGATTGACAAGCTCAAGGTTACGAATAAGGAGGCTCGCTAAATATGGCGTTAGGCGCCCGGGTTGAAATGCTTAAACAACGATGAGGCACCACTCACCTGACTGGTGATTCGTAGGCCCCTCTGGGTCGTCAAATGAATTTGTTCGGCGAGCTTGGAGAAATACACAAATTGCGTTCGCCGTGATGTAGAGGTCGGGACCCTGGGTCACGCCTTCTTTCATTGTAGGGTCGTAGTGGCATTGTGCAAGTTTCTTGAAGGCATCATGGTTCGCATGCTACGAGGAAAGTTATTCGTCCTCGAGGTCAGATCTGTTTGAAGCAATGTGGTACCGTCGTTGACGAAGGCTGAATACTATGTGTTCTTTTGCTTGCTACGGGTTTTGAGAGTCGGGATTTGGACGAGATGTCAGAAGAGATTCTTTTGGCGTGAGAAGTTCACTTCTTCACAACTGATCTTATACTTTCAGCATCAGATTAAAGTCAAGATTAGGACGGAAATGTCGCGGCTCCCTCCATCAAAATGCGGCAGATGGTGGGTGAGTTTTGCACGATTGTATCGAGTAAGAGGGGCCGACTTACATTTATGCTAGTTTAGTGTTCCGATTTGGCCCTAAATTCTTCTTTCAAGTTAACTTAGCTAGTTGCATGTGAGTGTTGACTTCCAATGTTCACTGATATATATATATATATATATATATATATATATATATATATATATATATGAGGCAGTTAGGAAATCATATTTTGAAAAAATTCACATCAGCAAGACAAAACATTATTCCCCATGATCATAACAACGATTGAGTTTTGTTCTATCATTTTAGAATGTTAAGTTTAACAAACTTCAAATTAATTACCATTTATTATTTATCTTTTCATATATTTGAAGTTTTACGCATTTCACATTTGTTCAGTCATTTCGTAAGAACTGACAATTAACTGAAACTCCCAAGTCTTATGGGACGGGTTTGCGTAAGAAATGAAACTTTCAATCCCTTCATCGTCTGAATAAATTATTTTCATATTCTATGAAAAATCATTTTTCCAAAGATTTCTGTAGCACGATGTAGTATTGACTTATAAATCTTAGTTGAAAATTTAACAATTCTAAATAAAGTAACACCAACCAAACGCTGACAAACACCATTTGTTTTAAAAATGTTAAATTAGTTTGAGCCTTAGAGCACTGTCCTGTTTCAAAACACGTTTTTTCGGTTTGTTTTAATATGGCTAATTTAGATTGATATGAGAGTCTCGGATCAAGATACGTGTTTCTTAATACGATATATTTAAATTCATATGGTTTATTTGGATGGATACGTTGAAGATTTTCCTGAATCAAGACATGTTTTTCTTCAGTTCATCTTAATGCCATAGAGTGAAATTGAAATCTTGAAGATTGCCTAGCAACAAGACATATTTTCTTAAGTTTGTGTTAACAGGGTCCCTTTAGATAGAGGCATTGAAGGTTCCCCAGGATCAATACATATTTCTCCTCCGTATGTTTTAATAGGCTCCATTTTGATGGAGATGTTCAGAATTCTTTCGGATCAAGACATATTTTCTTTCGTTTATCTTAATGGTGTGTGGATGCAGAAGGCGCTTATCTCCCTTTGGGGAAGATAAGTCGCATTGGTCACATGATGGCCGCTTCATGAGGTCACTATATACAATAACCAAAGCGGCAGTCATTTTTCAGATCGTGAACAACCACCAAATGTAAAGATTGCTTTCTATCGTTGATCAAAGAGACCGGGATGAAGGTAAATCTGCCTCATCTAGCAACTTAAAAGCACACGGGGCTTTTCCCTTTATGACATAGATAAATATTATTAATATTTGTAATATTTGTAGTCCAAAAAATGGTTTCTTCAGGTCAGGAGTATCTGCAAAGTACGTGAAAGACCTTTCCTTTTTGCTCTGCGCTATATTTAGATTTGTTGCGTTTCAACGTTGGACGTATACATATATATATATATATATATATATATATATATATATATATATATATATATATATATATATATATATATATATATATATATAGCTGTATGTATATATGTATATAGCTGTCTGTATATCTTAGGATTATAAAATATATCTGAAAATAAAGTTGTTTGCCATTCTTTTTCTTTTCAGCCAATGAGTTCCATACCGTACGTGAATTATCAGTGTTATTATATTACGGATATAATAATGCCCTTAATGAGAGAAATGCAAATGGGAGTATAGCTCATTCTTCCCTGCACCCCGTTACACTGGTGATTCTGCGATGCGATACTATTTCCCGGCCATGTAATATTATTACACATTAACTTTTGAACGCAACGCGATATGAACAAACAAACACGTATTAAATTTCTTGCCCAGCAGAATGACTTTAACAGCATAAAAGGCACGTAACATTTTTCACGCGAAACAAGTCACACTGAGACACTTCAGCAATATAATACTTTCTGGTATAAATACACGCCATAAACTGCTTTTTACGGCGTTAGAAATGAACGAAATATTAAATAGCGACTTTCGAACGCGTTGATTAATTAACGAAATACAGTTTCATCTCATTAAATATCGAAGCGGAAAGGACAATTCATAGTTAATGAAGATTTTGGAGGCATGTACAAGAAGAAATGTTGTCTATCGTGTCAAATAATTACTATATCTTGACGTTTTAACAAGGGACTTGAAGATGTTTGCATTAATTATGTTTCGGTCTATCTAGCTAACGTATTTTCTCCGTCCACGTATTCATGCAGACGTTGAATACAGAATCAATCTTGTCCGCCTTTAACTTCATTTTTACTCAATTTCTACTCTTAATATGACTATAACAAACATAAGACTTTTTCTAGTTGACATCTGTTTTTTTTTATATAAAACGTTTTCTATGTATTATTATGGCGTTGAATGTAGATATTTTTCAACATGAGCACCGTCTTTTTCATCTCCAATCTGAGTTTGATTTTGGCGCGTTTCAGAGGAGACCATGCCTCCTACCCACTGTAGTTCATCTACTCCTTCCATTATTATGTGTCACACAGGGTTGTAAACCCAGCCTCTTTAATTTAATTGAGCTCAAACGACTCAATCCACTGTGCCATGTGTCCTCGAGGACACATGGCACAGTGATTCAAGGATTTAGTTAGTCCTTGAGGATACATGGTACAATGGATAAAGGCGTTAGTTAGATCCAGTGACAAGACACAAAGAGTGTGAGTTCAATACCTGGTTAAGGCGGTGGAGAACTTAGGGGAATTAACAGACATCCATTTGTTTTGGCACGTGGAACTAGAACAGTCTACCCCAGTGCGCACAATAAAGGGTTAATTTCGACTTTCCAGCCACCCGGAGAAAGCCGGAGAGTACAACGACCGAAACGTTGTAAAAAGATATGGCGTCAAAGATGAGGACAATAGTCCGAATTATGTAAATAGTTTACATAATTCCTCATCTCAAAAATATAGACTAAGAAATTCACGTTCAGTGGAAACGAATTTTTCTTTCAGAAATATTCTTGCAGATACCAAGACCCACGGCGTTGATGCTTTCCTGATAAAAATACATTTCACGGACTACCAGACATTTCTGCACAAACAAATTGACTAACAGCTTCAGAAGATTTTTTTCAGGCTTACATAGCATCGTGACATGTTCATGTCCTGAACGCTGACTTTGAAATAGTGCGCGACTTAATGAAGACAAATGCACTGCAGCCACATACGAAGTACCATTCAAGATCCTGAAGAGACATTTAAATTTTTAATACACGCGTTAGCAACAAAAAAACAAAATTTGTTTGGACCGGCTGAAGCCAGCTTTTCTTGATACTAGATGACTAAGAGGAGACTCTTCAGTCACTACATTATCTCCTGTAGCACCAGATTTACAAATTCAAACTTTGACCAGATCCGGGCGTCATTCGTGTGCCTAGATATGTGTTCATTTTTCTCTTTTTGCAGTACATATTTTTCCATATGAACATTTGAATTAAAATAACAAGAAACACCATTTGTTCTATTGAATGGACATTGTTTCAACAGTCTAGTAATGTTTCATTAAAATTCCATGCATATTCTTGTTTATACTGTAGTTTTATAAGGTATGATCACGCATTTCTATTATATCAACAAAAACCAAAATGAAAGTGACGCCTCGTGACAGGTTTGAGAACCTGTTTCGAACGAGATTCTTGTAAGAATAAAAAAGGCACTTATCTCCATTGGTGAGATGATCCACGTGTCTTACATAACTGCCTCTTCATGACGTCACTCAACACAGTAAACAAAGCAGCAGTCAATTTACAGTTCATGGACATCAACCAAATGAGAAGTTTGCTTTCTCCTAGCTTGGGCCAGAGCTCCGACTGAGGCTAAATCTACCTTCCTTAACATCTTACAAGCGGATAGTGCCGTTTCCCTTTGGGACATAGATGAATCCGTCACCTTTAAATCTGGAGTCGTAACAATGTATTCTTCTGCTCAGGAGTATCTCCAAAATATTTTTAACATCTTTTTTCTTGTTCCTCCTTTAATCTGCTTTGCTGTATATATAGTTTTCCACGTCGGACATGTATATATATATATATATATATATATATATATATATATATATATATATATATATATATATATATTGTTTTGTGTATATCTTAGCATTATAAAAGAGAAAAATACATTTTTGTTATTTTTTTTCCTTTCAGCCATTCTGTTCCATCCGTGAAATATTGGTGTCACTACATCAGGGAAATGGTATCCATAGCGGGATGAAAGTAAATTGGAGAATAAATCATTCTTCCAAGCGATTCCGTTACAATACATCCATTCTGATTTTAATTTCGAAGAATGTCTTGGATCAAGACACATTTGTCTTCCAGTTTTTCATAGAAATTTCTTTTAATCTCGGTCATTGAAAACGGACGAATACACATTTTTAATCTATTTTTCATAATATAATTCATTTAGATTCAGATGTTGAAGGCGCCCCCGGATAAAGAGACGTTGTGCTTCCATTTGCCTTAAATACCATTCATTCAGTTTGAAGTTTTGAAAACTGTCTCAGATGAAGTCAGGTTTTCTCCCGTTGGTCTCAACAGTGATCATTTAGCATGAGATGTTCAAGGTTTATTCAGATGCGAGACAAGTTTTTGTTTCTTTAGACTAGTCTTATTTCTATCATGAATTAATTATTCATCAATACTTTGTCCAGCAAATACATCTTTTATTGTCTTTCAGAAAAGATGTTAATTTTCGCCATTTTGTGTGAAACTGATTATACAGTGTAACCCGGATATAAGAGAGTTGTCGGCACCGGATAATAAGTCTCTTATATCCGGGTTTCTCTTATATCCGGGTCTATTATATCTGGGTTGCACTGTATATATTTTCGGAATTTTTCTTAAGTTTTACTAACGCCGAATGCTGATCTTTTCCAAGCAATACATGATTGATTAAACGTCCCAAAACTTCTTAAATCTGTGGAAAGTTTGCATTGTTTTCTTTTGTATTAACTGTAACTCTATTAGTGAAACGAGAACAAAACAAACTTACAAAACTGTAGAATTCATAATAGATATAAATTCTAATTTATACATGTGTATATACTTACATAAATCACTTTAAAACACACGTTATTCGAAAATATTCAAAATCTCATTAACTTAACTGCCTATTCACCACCTCCATAATTACCGAGGATTTAATGATAACGTATTTTGTGTCGATTAATGCCGAGTAGAAACGCTTCGGAAAGAAAGTTAATTGAAATGATATACTCATCAATTCAAGAAATATGTCAAAAAATTAGAAATTGACTAATTTTAAATTTATACCTAGTGTCCATAAAGTTCGTGTGCACTTTTAAAAATTATAACTTTATTTGTATTTGCGATAGAAATAATCTGTAAAAAAATATTATAAAGTTTAATGTACCTAGTTTTAAGTATAGCTAAAATAACCAATGTGATTT
The DNA here is from genome assembly GCA_964036315.1 of Acanthosepion esculentum. Classification (NCBI taxonomy): domain Eukaryota; kingdom Metazoa; phylum Mollusca; class Cephalopoda; order Sepiida; family Sepiidae; genus Acanthosepion; species Acanthosepion esculentum. The sequence goes on along the minus strand of OZ038481.1, from coordinate 128,758,985 downwards.
CAGGCATTACTGTAAATCAGTTGGCAAATGTTTTCCGTGAACTGCAAAATCGTATTACCCTTTGTATTGCTAATGATGGAAGACATGTGTAAACTTAAATAAAATTTCAATAAAACCTTAAAAAAATATAGATTTACTTCTTTCTAATCCTTTTTACAAATTATTTCTATTGCAAATACAAATAAAGTTATAATTTTTCTAAAGTGCACACGAACGTTTTGGGCACTATGTATATCTGTCTGTGTGTTTGTGAGTGAATGTATATATATATATCATTCTTACTAATTAATAATATTACTGCACTGGTCGAGACTATTACAAGCTACTGCAAATTTCGTGAATATTAGCGTGAATAACACATATATCTAATAATAATTTCTAACCAATGAAACTTAAATAAAATTTCAATAAAAGCCTAAAAAATATAGATTTACTTCTTTCTTATCGTCTTTACAGAATATTTCTATCGCAAATACAAATAAAGTTATCAATCCTTTAATGAGCACACGAACTTTATGGTCACCCTGTATTCTATGCGGTTTATTTCCAGACTTCGGAAATTTACATATTTCTTGCAGTCTTTGAATATTGTTCTCATTTTAACCGTTTCTCAAGACTATAATTTCGTAAGAATAAACAAAACCTTACGAAAAAAGATAATAACAGTCGTAGAAATCCTGTCGCTAATATAAAATTCCTATTAGTGAAATTCAGCCGACTTCCATTCTACACTTGAGAAATGCTTAAGATTATACCAGTTACAACATAATGTTATAAATAACAAGAACGAAACTAAACAATCTCAGGGTGAAATATAGGAAAATATAATTATGCATATTTGCATAAGACATTATGTGTACGGAAATATTATGTAAGTTGGGATATTAATAAACAAATAACTTTACGTTTTTTATTTTCCTGACGG
>OZ038481.1:128638060-128753060 GCA_964036315.1 Acanthosepion esculentum | reverse complement strand
ATAAGAAAAAAAAACTTCTTCCAAAAGAAATATGTTTTACTGAGCGCTGACATTTGCCTTCAAACAGCTGCAGCAATAAAAAGGTCAAACGACTGGAAGTTTTAGAATTGTATTTTTATAAATCTTTTAATCTGAGTCCTGGAAGGAATGTCAGAGACTTTAAATTCGGTTGAGATCACTGTATGTGGTTTCGTTTCTTTAACATTTTTGTTCATCTCTCAATGGAATGAGATTTTAACAAAAAATCAGCACCGTTTAGTTCTAATTTGATTTCAAATGCAATTTGATTAAGAGGTTTTGGATCGAAAATGCTAATAACACTCCTGGAGTCAGGTATGCTGGATAGATCTTTGAATTTCTTCCAAAAATAAAGACGAACGAAAAATCCTTGTTATAAATGTATTGAGTGTGCATTTTGTGATAACATTAAATAATAAACAATTCATTTAATTTGACATGTTTAGTTTATTCCACCAGAGGATAAAAATCTCGGATGTCATACGGGGCTTTTCTAATCATCATCTCATTTGATAAAATTTGATTCCGCTTAATTTAATGTTAACGCCTCACAAAATATACCCGGGTATCGGCTATCTTAGCGAATGTTATGAGCAAGGAATTGATTAAGGAATAACAAAACAAGAGGTTGCAGATGAATACTGTATTGAACAGTAAATACAACAGAAGTGTGTTACACGACATGGGAGTGTGTATAGGTTGATATTAAACAGTCCCAGCCGGAGGTATGTATGTGGCAAAGCCTCGTCCGGGTTCCTATCTGCTCAAGGCAGCGCGAGTTCGACAGAAACGAACAGGCAATATCAGTGTTAATATTTAAGCCCCCCCCCCCCACGAGGGATGTATGTTGCACAAGGCCGAGTTTACCGTGGGTTCTCTGAGCCCGTAGGCTCGTCCAAAAATATTCCCGTAGAAACAGGTTCAGGGCCTGTCTACCTCACCAGGGGGAATTTTGCCCTTCGGCAAAGCCTCGTCCCGGTACCTCTGTAATCTCCCCCTATTCTTATATATCTTCGTTTTCGTTTGTTATACTTTTTATCCTGTATTACTATACGACCCAGATAGTAAAATTTCCGCACCTGGGTGATTTTAACGCCCCGAATACGTAATTCAGCACTTGGGTTTCCTTTTTTTTACATCGTTTTTTGCTGACTCCTATGCATTTTTATTCTTACATTAAAAAAGAATCCTTTCTTTTTACTTTCCTTTATTTTCTAGTATAACAGTTGTTTTTAGTTTTCTTTTTAACCCCTTACCAACATTGTATCATACGAGTAACGTATATTTTACACCGTTATTAAAACCTGTGATTAAAGGCAATGAAATAAATTATGAAACAGGTACAACAGAGTTAAGATTTAGTACGCTTTACTGAACGATATTTATTGTACAAATAGGTAAAAATATGGCACAAGGCCAGAAGATGAGGGATGGGGAAAGCTGGTCTTCATCTGTCTTATACTTAAACTTAGCCAGCCACAATCACATCCCCAAACATACCAAAATAATCTTTGCAACAACACAACTCATTCTAACTTACCATCTTACGACAGTCACCGAGGGATTGTATGAAGTTTTGATGACAAAAAAATATGATATTTAACGAAAATTTCGGACGAGGAACGATTAAAAAAGGTAAAAAAAATACCCCCCAAAATACATTGATCTTTCCTCTTTAATAATAACATGAACATTTAGATGATGCAATTTTGTTTTCGTCAAGTTTGGGGTCTCTTTCAGCATGCTATGCTGTTTTTAGCAATCTCATGGAGGTACCTATGTTAGTAATAACCACCCCGGTACAATGTTGACATCTAGCAGAAACATTAGTTAACTGATGCAAATTAATGCGGAATATTAAAACTTCAAACAACCATTTGATCAAACCTCTCACTGAAACACAAACTCAATCCTAACGTAGCAACAAAAAGAAAAAAAAACACATTCTAAAAACAAAAGGCATCCCGTATCTGTCAGAGAACTCACATCACTGGTCATTTAATGGAGGAAGAAAGAGGGAAGGGTGAGTTAAACTACAGAAGGGGGGCAGAAATAAAAGGGGCCAATGAGCATACATCTAGCTATGTTAACTTTGACGAGCTTATGATCCGCGTAAATTAACTAATGGAAGCCGAGACAAACTAAGAGACCTACATCGTCTTGCTTGTCCAAGTTTACACGAGTTCCCGCTGGTGCTCATTGCCATAATTATCGACAAGATAAAATTTCAAAAGGATTATTGTCAGAGATTTGGCGAACTCGTATTTACCCAAGTCATCCTCACAAAGCGGGATGTCGTCTTTTTTTTTTACGTCAGGCGTACCGAGCCCGAAGATTCATTAAAAATCCCTCGTAGATCCCATAAACACCATAAATTTCCCAAAGACCCTGTATACACGCGGACGATTAGCTGTCAGTCTTTCCAGACGAAATTCTGCTCTTTGACATAGCCTGATCTGGGTTTATCCGTCCGAGGGCAAAGAGTTCGACAAGCTGAGTATTGTCAAACCCAGACATTTCGCGCACTCGGTATTTTCCACAAGGCAGGATGTACACAAGGGCAGTTTATCTCGTGGTGCGTTTCCGAGACCGTAGGCTCGGTGAAAGTTACCAGTAGGTTGGCTGTCTACTTTCCCAGACAAGACACTACCCCTAGACAGCATTTTCTCGATTCCTCTCCGCCCGAAAGTAGATGGGTCGACAAGTTGAATGCTGCCTTCTTAGAGGTTTGGCGAACGCAATATTTAATCGAGCTCTCCAATGAACAGGATGTGGCACAATGACGGTTTAATCTGGGTCTTTCCAATCAGTAGACTCGCGCAAAATTTCCCCTCTGTATAGCGTGTATAGCGGTCAGGTATCTGTCTTCTTCCCCATTCAGCAGAATCTCGTCTGGGTTCCTCCCTGCCCAAATGCTGAGAGTTCGACAAGCTGAATATTAGCATATCCATAGGTATGGTGCACTCGACATTTACCCGAGCTTCCCAAAGTGCGCTATTAGGGAAAAATCCGGCTTAACGTGGTTCTTTCCGAACCCGTGAGCTCGGGCAAAAATTCCGTGTATAGCCCGTAAACACGTGGGCGTGTAGTTGTCTACCTTACCATAGGAAACATTGCCCTTCTGCATAACCTACACTGCATTGCTCTCTGCTCGAAGACAGAGTAGTTGATAAGCAGAGTATTCGCAAACACAGAAGTTTGGTGCACTCGGTACTTACACTAGCTCACCGCAGATCGGTATGTGACCCCAGTCCGATTTCAGTGGGTCTTTCCGAGTCCATAGTCTCGAGAAGAAATTCTCCGTAGACTCCGTAATAATGAGGTAGACGAGACTCTTTCCTTTGACATAGGATCAACTAGGTTCCTCCATGCTCAAAGGCAAAGATTTTGACAAGCTGAGTTCTGTCAAACCCAGAGATTTGGCGCAGTCGGTACTTACCAGAGCTCTCTGAAGAGCGGGATGTGACACAAAGCTGATTTAATGTGCATCTATTTGAGCCCGTAACCTTGGGCAAAAATTCCCCGTAGACTCCATATTTACAGGGTCAGAATTGTCTACGTCTCCCGACTAGACACTACCTTTCGTCATAGCCTCGTTTGGTTTCCTCCCTGCCTAAAGGCAGAGGGGTCGATAAGCAGTGTATTTTAAACTTAACCGTTTGGTGCACTCTGTATTTAAAGGAGCTCCCCGCAGAAGCAATTTTACACAAAGCCGCTTTAAGGAGGTCTTTCCCAGTACGTAATCTCGGGCAAATATTCACCGTAGAACCGTTAATGACGGGATTAGTTGTGTATACCATCACATATGAGACTTTGCCATTTGGCAGAGACTCGTCAGGTTTCGACAACGGTGCATTCCAAACTCGGTATTTACTCAAGTCTTCCCCACAAAGCGGGATGTGAAAGGCCGTTTTTTTTTTGGGGGGTGGGGGTACGTGGGCCCTTCCGAGCCCGCAGTCTCGGGTTAAATTTCCCGTAGACCCCTGTATACAAGGTGTTGGGTTTGTCTACATCCCCAAACGAGTCTCCGCCCTTCGGCATAGCCTCGTTTGTGTTTTTCCCTGCCAGAATGCAGAGATGTCGACAGTGTATTCAAACTCAGAGGCTTGAGCATTCCGTATATACTCGAGATCCCCACAGAGCGGGATATGGCTTTAAAAATAGTCTCTCCGAGCCCGTAGACTCGGGCAAAAATTCCCGGTAGACCACATATACACGGGTCGTTTTTTTCTCCCTCGCCAGACGAGACATGCACTTCGGCATAACGTCGTATGTTTTCTTCCCAGCAAGAAATCAGTGAATTCCAAACTCAGAGTTTTGGGGCAATCTAAATAGTAGAATGGTTTTCCTGAATATATGGTGTGGAATTAAAAATTAATAACACTGCATATATATCGATTTATAGATCACTTTTCCAAATTCCAGGATAGGGGATGGAGAAATTAAATGTAGAAAAAACATTGATCTAAAACCTTAAGTCTAGCAGATTCTTTTTTCTTTATTACCAGTCTACTTGAATCAGGTGGTGACAACAGTGTCAAAATAATAAATGATTTATTATTCATGAGTGAGAGAAGAACTCGCCAACAAAGTGAGGCTCATGTACAAATATGCAAAACTTGATCCAGTGATCATGAGAATCAATGTGATAAGCTTAGACCAGACTCATGAATCACAATCAAATATGCGCGATATCTTAGCAGTCTTTGAAAAAAGCACATAATTATTTAAGATGGAGCCCATTTAGAAATATGAGCGGCCTACTCGAAAGCGTCAATGCGAACGATTTATAAACATTCGGAAAAGTAAGAATGATTAGAATTATATATATATATATATATATATATATATATATATTAAGATATTTATGTTTATTCATTCTTTTACTATGAAAATTTCTCGGACATTCAGGCCAGTAAATGTTATTTAATACTGTTTATAATAAAACAGACCATTTACTTAAATGTTTGTATCTATAAAAAGAATGTATAAACATAAAAATGTCTTAAAATAATTGTCGGACTTTGTCCATTTCATAATGTGTGACGTCATTAGTTTACATTTGATACGCCATGAACAGATATGAATGCACGTGAGAGATTCATCGAAGACTAAAGTTTAAAGACAGTAAAATCGACCTTGCTAGCCGAACGCTCCTCTGTGGCCGAAATGGTTAAGGCACCTCAGGCTATATGACGGTTCCGTATAGGATACAGGAGGACGAAAATCTTCTATGAAAATTTCCGGACATTCAGGTTGGTAAATATTATTTAATACTGTTTATTGTAAAACAAAGCATTTACTTAAATATTTGTATCTATAAAAAGAATGTATAAAGAAAAAAATGTCTTAAAATAATTGTCGGACATTGTTCATTTCATAATATATATATATGAAGATATATAAATTATAAGGTGTGCTATATTTCTGGAATAATGTGCTCAATATCATGGATAGAGCTAATTATGAAAGCGTCGATATAAAAGTGAACATTAAAGTCTACAATTCATGATATGGAATTAAAAATTAATAACAATTCATATACATTGATGTATAGATCACTTTTCCAAATTCCAGGATTGGGGATGGAGAAAGTGAATGTAGAACAGACATTAATCTAAAAGCTTAATCCATATAAAACTGATATTAATTTTAATTAACCTCTTCAGATCTAGACTTTCACATAAGTGTTATGCACGCATCTGCCCGTTCAAAAATGTCTAAACACTCAGCATTATAGAAAAGAGCAGATTAATGGTTAAAAACGACTTGGAGTGAATGAACCAAGTAGATGTTAGAGAGGATCACCCTTCATAGAATCTTCTGAAATAACGCCACAGAATTCTAAATTATTTTACCAAATAACAGAAGCAACAAAATCACTAATTATTTTCAGTTATTTTGAAATCTTAATTTTTAACTGTTCCCTCCTCACCCGGACATAACATTGTTGTATACCCAAACATGAAATGAAGGGAAGATTTCCAATTCCGTGATCACCCTGATTCCAAAACTTAAAATATGACGATTTAGAGTAGTATATCTCGAAATAGAAGTGTTTTAAAAACACGGACATAAAGCATGGGCGATTTATTTATTTAGGTACGTACTAGTTTTATATATATATATATATATATATATATATATATATATATATATATATATATATATATATATATATATATATATATATATATATATAAATATGAAACTAGAATGTACCTCTCAATAAATAAATACCCAGTACTCTGTATCCGCTCATGTGTATAAAACGCGTCTAACTCGGGCCACACTTACTCTACATAGGCATATTTTGAATTTTGGTATAAGGGTGATCCTGGAATTGGATATATATATATATATATATATATATATATATATATATATATATATATATATATATATATATATAAATATAAAAGTGGACATGGAAGTCAGCACTTAGAGGCGACAGTCTGTTTCATGCTAGTGCAATCGTCAGTCGCCTGACGATTGCACTAGCATGAAACAGACTGTCGCCTCTAAGTGCTGACTTCCATGTCCACTTTTATATTTACACACGCTCTGTCTCTGATATTGAGCACTTTACCCCATAAATATAGCACACTTTAAGACTATATTTCTGTATATATATATATATATATATATATATATATATATATATATATATATATATATATATATATATATACATATATATATATATACATATATATATACATATATATATATGTATAAATATATATATATATATTTATATATATATGTGTGTGTGTTTGTGTGCGTGTGTTTGTGTGTGTGTGTGTGTGTGTGTGTGAGAGCTGCATATCTTGCATAAATATATATGTATACACTGGAATTAATATAAACACAATGAAATAGCTTGAACTAAATATATTAGAATAGACTATTAGATAGATAGATAGATAGATAGATAGATAGATAGATAGATAGATAGATAGATAGATAGATATCCGATTAGCATCATTAAATTTGCAATCTACAAAATGGGGCGATGTATTCATATTTTCTGACACTTACCCCCTGCTACGAACCTCTTTGAATATATGTTGTCTCGAAGTCGTTCTTAATCTGCTCAAGTGAATGCATATTAGACAGACAATGGTCGCCCTGTAGATATTTACCTGCTGTTACTCCATTTGAGTAACCCCACTGCATCAAATTGTCCAAGTAACGGTGATCCACTGACACTGTAAGTTGACATTCTAAATAGGAAACAAGAGCGAGATGTTCAGCTGTCTTGTTTCTGACATAATCTAGACGCAAAAGCGATATGAACAAAAAAGACAGAAAGAGACATTTATTTGGAAGATAGATAGATAGATAGATAGATAGATAGATAGATAGATAGATAGATAGATAGATACATAGATAGATAGATAGATATGAATCAGACTGGGATAGATAGATAGATAGATAGATAGATAGATAGATAGATAGATAGATAGATAGATAGATAGATAGATATGAATCACACTGGGATAGATAGATAGATAGATAGATAGATAGATAGATAGATAGATAGATAGATAGATAGATAGATAGATAGATATGAATCAGACTGGGATAGATAGATAGATAGATAGATAGATAGATAGATAGATAGATATGAATCAGACTGGGATAGATAGATAGATAGATAGATAGATAGATAGATAGATAGATAGATAGATAGATAGATATATAGATAGATATGAATCAGACTGGGATAGATAGATAGATAGATAGATAGATAGATAGATAGATAGATAGATAGATAGATAGATAGATAGGAATGGAATCATACCGCTTCCTGACTTTATCCAGAGGAATTTCTCACTTCAAAATGCACCACAAATGTTCAATATTATTGATATCTGTAGATTGGGAAGGCTGCTCTCTGTGTTCTAGCTGACTTTCATGCTCTTCATACCAAATCTTAACCACTCAAACCGTATGTATTGGAGCATTATCGTCTTTGAAGATGCAGTCACCATCAGGGAATCAAGTCTGGGCTATTGGATGAACATGATCTCCCAAAATGGTCAGGTAATCTTTGCTGTTAATTCTACCATGCAGGGCGAGTAATGGACCGAGACATTTCAATGATATGCCGGCCCTAACTTTCACTGATCCACCTCTATGCTTCACTGTTGGAAGAAGGCAGTCAGGGTTGCAAGCTTCTTTGGGCCGCCTCCACACCTAAACTGACACTAAAGTTGGGAAAAGAGAAAAACTGGACTCGTCTGAGAATATGACTTGCTTCCATTGGTCTGCAGACCAGGCATTGTGATCTCTTCACCACTTGAACCTCTTCTGAATGTTGCGTGTGGAGAGAAGAGGTTTCCTTACGGCGTCTCTTCCATGGTATGCAGTCTTATGGAGCTCAGGACGAATCGGTTTAGTAGAAACTGGACAATTCAGATGATTATTCAACTCAGCAGTCACTTTGACTGCAGTAGTCCGATGATTTCTTTTGCCAAATTGCGTTTCAATGCACTCGGTTCCTTTCAGTAAGTTTGCAAGTCCGGCCCGAATTGCTATGCTTGCTAGAGGCTTTACCCTGTTTCTTGAATTGCGTCATAGTTCTTGATATCGTATCTCTTGAAAAACCAAACAGTTTAGCAACCTTAGTGATCGAGGCTCCTGCCATGCGAGATCCAACAAATTGCCATCTTTCGAACTCGGAGAGGTCACGCATTTAGCTTAAGTTTTATTTTTACTTTTTATTTTTATCGTGAAGTGTAAAATTCGTCGTAACGTTTTCATTAAAACACACACACACTCAGACACACATACATGTATATACAGGATGTCCATAAAGTTCGTGTGTACTTAAAAAAAATTATAACTTTATTTGTATTTGGGAGAGAAATAATCTGTAAAAAATATTATAAAGTTTAAAGTACCTAGTTTTAAGTATAGCTAAAATAACTAATGTGATTTCAGGCATTACTGTAAATCAGTTGGCAAATGTTTTCCGTCAACTGCAAAATCGTATTACCCTTTTTATTGCTAATGATGGAGGACATGTGGAAACTTAAATAAAATTGCAATAAAACTTTAAAAAATATAGAAATACTTCTTTCTAATCCTTTTTACAAATTATTTCTATCGCAAATACAAATAAAGTTATATTTTTCCTAAAGTGCACACGAACGTTTTGGGCACTATGTATATCTGTCTGTGTGTTTGTGAGTGAATGTATGTATATCATTCTTATTAATTAATAATATTACTGCACTGGTCGAGACTATTACAAGCTACTGCAAATTTCGTGAATATTAGCGTGAATAACATATATATATATATAATATTGCGTTCTAACCAATGAAATCCCATTAATAGTGTTTCATTCAATTATTTTACTTCGGATCATTTTTCGCAACAAAAAAAAAATCTTGTTTACATAGAATCCAGTTATTTTTCTCGAAAGAAGTGCTTCTCAGAGTTCAAGGTCAAATTCCTTCCATTGTCAAGCTCGCTTTCCCTAGTGCTTTCTCGTTTTCAATTGGCAAGTTGTTTCTTTGTTATTACTTTTTTTATTTTCAGTAACCATTTTTTTTTTTACTTTTATATTTATGGCTTATACATATGCGTGAAATTCCTCTGCAGGCTCAAATTCCTCCCTTCAGATTCGAAACTGCCCCCCCCCTGGCAGCCCAATATCCCTCGTTGTTGACGTTACATGAATTCCGACATTAATTATTTTTATTATTCTCTGTAGTTTAGTTTTCTACATCTCCGCTTTTTATTAAAACGTAAGACTCGGCGTTAAAATTAGAGCAAAGTTAGAATAAAATCCTTAGACTGTTTGGTAGAAACATAATACGATGAAAAAAGAAAGAAATAAAAGTGAATCTAAGAACTTATATAATGTCAGATTCTTTCTCCATAGACATTGTAAAAGAATGATGTGGTCTCGTATTTAGAAACTGAAACATAGTAAATTCGGACACTTTCTTACCAGTGATGTCTCATGTTTAAAGCGTCGTCCATATAAAAGTTTGTCATTGGCAAACATTTCATTGTTTCAAATCCATGCGACATAATCAAATTGTCGGAGAATAAGTCGGTATAAAACAGAGTGATAATGAGTAAAGAATAAGAGAAAAAATCGAAATCACCTTTTTAAGATCATATATCTTGAGGACAAAGCCAACCAAGCCTCGACACATATTCTTTTTAAATAATTATCCGTATTTCAATGCACAATAGTGGAGTGCATTTGCATTGCATTATCCAATATTTGCAATTCACAATTCTCACTAGGCTACCACACAGACTTTTCTTTTATTTAATCCATGTAAGAATATTGCTGCCACAGATAGTCCGGGACCTCTGCTACTAACATTGAGCACCTTGATAAAATCCAAAGAAAAATAAGCAATATTATTTGTCCTGATCGGGCGGCTTGGCTCCAATCACTTTCTCAACGTTGAAATGTTGCCTCTGTGTTTTTTCTATAAATACTTTCATTGCAATTGTTCGGATGAACTCTTCGCTCTGGTATCTAGACAGGGGAAGAGATCTCGTCAATTCACACTTGAGCTGATTAGATATGACCATAAGTTCCATGATAACAGTTTGTTTTCTCGCACTTCTCGCTTGTGGAACCCACTTCCGACTTCATGCTTTACAGCCAACTTTAAACTCCAAAATTAAATGGAATGTCAATCGCTATCTACTGTCATCTTGGTTAACCTTTTCTCCTTCCGCTCATTATTAATGTTTCTTTTCCTAATTCTTCCACATCCTGTAAACCCTTGTGTTTTAGTGACTTTACTGCCTTGCATCGGTTTGGCTATGTTTGGTTTGTTTTACGGCATATCAACCACAATAGGTTATTTAATGCCGAAAAAAATTGTATTGCTGGAAATATGTTTCCTTCAAAAAACCATTTCTGGGAATATTTTTCCTTGAAGAAATCTATAGCTGGTCATATATTTTCAAAAAAATGTACACCTGTTTGTATTACTAGTAATTTTTTTTATGTATTGTTGATAATAATTTTTCATTCAAAAATTTTTGACAGTAATACTTTTTTTATTACAAAGTATTTTTGGTATTAAATCATATTTTTATACAAATTTGGTTGTCAACTATTTACCCATAGCTGGGATCCAGACAAGTGTTACCACTTCGGGTCAGGGTGGACTGGAGAACGCCAGCAATTAAGAGTTGGTTCCACGCAACTCAAAACCTCCTGCTCAGAGGCCCTACTGTTGGACGTAGTTTATCGTATTACCCAGTACGCGGACGTAGTTTATCGTCATACCCAGGACGCGGACGTAGTTTATCGTCATACCCAGGACGCGGACGTAGTTTATCGTCATACCCAGGATGCGGACGTAGTTTATCGTCATACCCAGGATGCGGACCTAGTTTATCGTCATACCCAGGACGCGGACGTAGTTTATCGTCATACCCAGGACGCGGATGTAGTTTTTCGTCATACCCAGGACGGCTTGCATCGGGTGATGCGCATTTAAAAAAATGACAGTAGAGAAAAGACGAATTTATTTATTTTTTTCTCAAGGGAAATTGTGCAAAGATCAAGATAAGAGATGAGCCGACATTCAAACTCGGCTCGGTATTCCTTACACTAGCCGCTCATAATTGATTACACTCATTTAAGCACGTTCCCTATAATTTATGATCCGAAGTCCAAATCAACTATATCGAAAAAAGAAATGTAAATTCAAAAAAAGAATTCATATAATCCATGGAATTAATTTATCTAGATCTATTCAAATTTATCTCAAAAAGCATTTGGTCATGGATATCCGATGTATTCTATTGCCCTTTGACCTTTTATTTTGGCACATTTAAATTAATCGTTTATTGAAATTATGTGAATTACATATATCGGGATGTTAAGAGTAAAACAAGAACAGTTACAACAAATATAACAGAAGAGACATTACACCGATGCTAGACCGAGAAACAATAATGTCATTGTCTTCTCGATTCACTCATCTATATAGATTTAATCAATTCCAAAATGGCTCAAACTGTGTAAATCAAGACAGTGAGTTCAAGACAATGAAATAATATTTTAGCTAACACAGATGAGATTTCTATCATTCCACTGAAAATTACACATGCAGAGTAAAAATAGATGATAGAGAAAAACATTTTATTTTCCTTCATTGGAGACAATTTTCCTATTTACTTTTCATCAGTACCTTTGTTTATTTTTAAACTGGATATATTTTCATTGCCATCTTCTTTTTTTATATTGTTAGGCTTAGGCCTCATCATGTTGAAACACCGGTTGCCGTACAATCACTGAAGTTAAGGAACTATGAGCCTGGTCATTATTTAGATGAGAGGCCGCTTGTGAATACCATGTTCTGTGAGCCGAGTTCCTATTCTCGTTGGGTTCGTTATATTCACTTACGTGAAAATAACATTAGGAAGGGTATGAATTCGACTCTTCTCCCCAAAGCTATAGAATAATTAGAAGGACTTGTATTATTAAACCATTATTATCGCAATATAATAATTCTTAAAGTCTAAGAATATTTTATGGCTTTAAGAAACCTGCAAAGTTATGATAAGACATAGAAAAAGAATCAATCAATAAAATTTCTTTTTCTTTTTATCATCATTATTATTATTATTATTATTATTATTATTATTATTATTATTATTATTATCTTTGATGTCTGGTGTGTACACATTTCTTTAAGGGTCCCGCCCAGAGAGCTAAAGTTAGAAATGGCATCATGAAACTTTCCACAGACAAAAAAAATTACATAGATAAAGCCCTTCGTAATATGTGTGGGCTGTACTTGTGAGAACATTTTTTTTGTATGTCTTTGAGACATGGACTTCCAGGAGTCCCTTCAATTAGTCTACTGGAATCTTTTCCATCCAATCCTAAGGCTCCAGCTACAACAGGGATTGTTGATGTTCGCATGTGCCACAATTTTGAGATTTATATTTCTAGGTCCTTGTATTTTGACAGCTATCTGAATATCTTCAAAGATACATTGCAGTCTGCAGGGACTGCCATATAAAAAAGGAGGGACTTTTTTGTTTGTGGTCTCTAATAACAATGTCTGGGCCGTTGACTGTGATTGTTCTGTCAGTGTGTATTGTGTAGTCCCATAGAATTGAAACAGGTCCTATTTCTGTAACCGGGTCTGGGTGGTGTTCATACCAGTTTCTTTCAGTTTCCTTTCCGGCAGAAGTTGCATATTTTCCAGTGCAGATATTGGCCCACTCCACATGCCGAGTTTTATAATCTGTGGCTGCCCATACCCTGCCACCTGATACAAGATTATCAATTGTTTTTGGATATTTATCACTGACTTTGTCTTTATACAGTACGAGTTGGTTGCAAGTGGCAACCTAATACTTAAATAGATAATTTTTTTGTAACACATGATGCACAAAATTGTGTGTCATGCATGTAATCCGGCAGAAAATGTAATTCTTGTCAGTGTATGGAGAGAAATCGATGCAAGTTATGATAAGTGCACATCTGTATGACTTTGTGCAATTTATATATTTTAGAGCGACCAAAAATTTGTCTTACATATTTATTTATTTATTGTGCTACCATTTCCAAAGCCCCAACAACAACAGGTAATATTGTTGTCTTCAGATAGCTTATTTAACTGATATCTGTACTGTGGTATTGTTATTATTGTTGTTTTTCTACTGAGGTATTGTTATTGTTGTTTTTGCTGTTATTATTATTATTATTATAATTATTATTATTATTGTTATTATTCAATCATCTGCGTGTTTACACCAGATTTCAGGCAATCAACGCAACTTAATATTACTTAGTCTAATCGCCGGCCACAACAAAGCCGTATTCTGTATATCTCCACCTTTCCACGTACATTCAACTCATCCTCTCGTGGTTCGGGCGTTTTAGGCACACTTCCAAGTGAGCAGATTTCAGACTTCATATTCGATATCTATCACTGTACACATGAAAAGATCTTGTATTTCTCCAATTTCTCAATCTTTTTCATTTTCACTAAATAATATGCCGACACAGACAAGGACACAGCCTAGCAGCTTCTTTCTTTTTCTTTATTACCAGTTATAAGATCCGGTTTACTTGAATCAAGGTGGTAACAATCAGTGTCAAAATAATAAACGATTTATTATTCTTGAGGGAGAGAACAGTTCGCCAACGAAGTGAGGCTCATAAACAAATATGCAAAACTTGATCCAACGATCATGAGAATCAATCTGATAAGCTTAGACCAGACTCATGAATCACAAGCAAATATGCGCGATATCTTAGCAGTCTTATATAAAAGCACATAATCTTTTTAGGTGGAGCCCATTTAGAAATATGAGGGCCCTATTCCAAAGAGTCATAATCCGAAAAATGAGGATTAGAGGAGACATCTTTCATCAAGAATTATTAGAATTATATATATATATATATATATATATATATATATATATATAAACAGTGACTATTACGGCTAATAATGCAAGACTATTCGGTAAAATTTCCGACTGACGCGAATTCAGCCGGTTTTCGATTCTAGCCAGAGGCAACCGGACGTCTAGCCACCCTGATGAGCTGTGATACAGCGAAACAGTCTGTCTGTGGATGACAGTATATATATATATATATATATATATATATATATATATATATATATATATATATATATATATATATATATGAAGAAATATAATTTTAAGGTCTGCTATATTTTTGGAATAATGTGCTCAATATCAGGGATAGAAAGTAAATATGAAAGCGTCAATATAAATGTGAACATTGAAGTCAACAAATAGAAAATACGCGAAGATCACATTGCTTTCTAAGTATATCAAGTAAATTTAAAACAAAACGCAAATCACACCAAAAACATCATGGAAAATAAGGAAGAATCATCAGCCTACAATAATCAATCCAAAATTTGCAAACTTTGCTTGGAGGAAAAAAATAGCTATTATTAGCTTCCCAGACCAAAACAAAAATAAGAGAAAAAAAAACATGTAAAATAAATTAACCCAAGCAAATAGTAAACAAATTAACCAACCACTGCCACCATAAAAAAAAATTAAAAAAACTTTAGAATAGACGAAAAAGAATAAACACAAATAGAAATATTGGACAGTGACAGACTCTTCAACAAAAAGAAATTACTTTTTATATTTTAATTTATTTTTTGCATTCAAATTATTTCACTGACTCTAGAAGTATATGTATAGATTCCAACGTTAAACGATGAATATATATGAAGAGGGATGATATAGAAATATGAATCAATTGTTTATGAAAATTGAGATGGACCTCACTGCAGAGTAGGTATTTAATGGGATCGTCTCGCAAACTATTCTTTCCACAATGAGTTCAAAGTTTAGTGAAGGTCTCACATTTCTGGGCTTGTTGTATCAGGCAAGCTAACCTGAAGCGAGGAGATGAATATCGGATAAAGTTTTAACAGATTATGTCCTACGGATGATTTCGATCGAATTAAGGTGTTTCTGGTAGGTATCACTATTTTCAGCCCAGACACCGTTTATTTAAACGCAACTTAATCTCTGAATATTCAGATAGATCGATGTAATTAGCTCGATTATTATACGTTTAAGATGGAAAATTATTTCAAATATTAAAGGATTTTAAATATAACTTATATTATTTTGAATATTACTTATATTATTTTAAATATAACTTATATTATTTTGAATATTACTTATATTATTTTAAATATTACTTATATTGCTCACTTCCAGATCTATCTTCATCTACTATTTCTTTGCATATACACATAATATAATGTTTTTGTTTATTAATAATTTCACTCCGAGCATTTTTGGAATGCCACAAGTAGGCTGAGGCGGGGGAGGCTATAGAGAGTGAAAGTGAAAGAAATGTTTGAGTATAAGGAGTATTAAGTAAAGGACAAATGACTAATGGGATTTGAAAAGTCATACAATGGCAGTTGACTTTGCATTTCAATGTTTGAAGATTGTAATAATCAGGGAAGCAAATAAACGAAAGGAAGTTTCACAGTACGAGAAAAGAGACTGTTGCAGTAGAAGTTGCGGTTGCATGTAATTAGGTCAGCGGTAAACGAGTAGGATCTAGATGCCAACCTAGTAGCACGCTTAAATTCATTTAATCAGGGTACCAAGGGGGAAAGAAAAAGCTCATCAGATCACTTGCCATAAAAATATTTATAGAAAAAGGCGTCGGTGAGAAAGTTACTGAAGTCGAGATGCCAAGTCAGATAGATTACATTCCAGAGCCTTCTTTGACTTTTTTCAAGTACATCGAGATGAATGCCAGCGGTATTCAATGCCCTGGGGAATAGTATATTTGTAAATGTGCAAAATAAATACTGGTTTGGTGTGTTTTACGGCATATCAACCTCAATGGGTTATTTAATGCCGACAAAATTCTTATTGCTGGCAATATTTTTTAAAAGTAATATTTTTCCTTCAAAAATCTATTTCTGATGATATTTTTTTCAAAAATTATTGCTGGTAAAAAATATTTTGCTTAAAATGTATTACTGATAATAAAGTATTGCTGGTAATAATTGTAATTTTTTTTTACTAAGTATTTCTGGTATTAAGACCTATTTTTACACTTTCATAGAGTTTTGACCCCAGTTGGAGGTTAACTATTTGCTCATAGTTGGTACCCTAACTTGGACTACGACCCCGACTCAGGGTGGATCTGAGAACACGAGCAATTAAGAGGGGGTTCTTAGGTGGTTCCTGATCAGAGGCCTTGCTGCTGGACGTAGTTTATCGTCTTACCCAGGACGCCAAAAAATGAACTCTGACGAGAAGAAAATTCTGGCACGAAAAATTGACTCAACTTTCGAAAGTGCATTGTGTTGCTCTCCAGGAGTCTAGCATTAGTAATTCCGATGGCAAACAGAAAGGTTTCTCTGTGGGGTTAAATGAGTGCAGTTTTGTTTTGCAGGCATTAAAGTTTAGAAATAATTTTTTTCTAGATCAGCAATCAGGTATATTTTGTAAGCTCGAATTTGCTATTAAGGCAGGAATAACTGGTAATTTCATCTGCATAAATACTATTTTCAAGCATTTCAACCCAAGCAAGGCGGGAGTGCCAGTAGCACAGCAGTGGATACAGAGAATCTAACTAAGAAAAAAGTGTGTTTGAAAAAAGAATAAAGAGAAGGTCGAAGATCAACATCAAGGCATCCGATTGATATTTCATTTAAATCTTTGACGATTATAGTTATCAGGGAAGCAGGAAAGAGGAAGGGAGTTCCACTGTCGGGAAGTGCGAGAGAAGAAGCTGCTGGAGTAGAAGAGGCAGTTACATTTAACTGTTTCGACAGTAAAAAGCTGGGACCAAAATGTCAACCGAGTGGCACGCTTAAATTCATGTATTAGGTAATCCCATAAGTTCAATCCAAATTTTAACTTTTTGTTGAAATGAACGAAATTTAAAGAGTATTTTATAATGTCTAATGGAGCTGAACATTATTTCTATGTTTAGATGCAATTAAACTGATCAAATTTTATTTCAGAGAACAATAAAATTAAATTTTGTTTGATTAAAACCCTGCTAAAATGGAAGTACACAAGAATCATTTGAGGCACATAATGCTTTATGAGTTCAAGAAAGGAAACTCAGCAGCCGAAGCGGCTTGAAACATTCACTCAGTTTATGGAGAGCAATGTGTGAATGAAAGAACTTGCAGAAGATGGTTTGCAAAATTCTGAGGTGGAGATTTCACCCTTGAAGATAAAGATCGAAGCGGACGTCCAGATGAGTTTGATGAAAAACTTCTTGAAGCAGCCCTTGAAGAAAACCCTGCTTTATCAGTTGAGGATTTGGCAGTGGTTCTCAGTTCAAACCATACAACTCTTCATCGTCATCTTCAACAACTTGGAAATGTTCATAAACTTGGAAAATGGGTGCCTCATGAATTGTCTGAAAAAAACCACAAATCCCGAGTTGACATCTGCTCTTCTCTCCATTCTCGCCAAATTTTTTCACCTTTTTGTATAGACTTGTGACTGGCGACGAAAAATGAATCTTTTACCGAAATGTTAAGCGTCGGAGACAGTGGCTTGGTAAAGGGGAAGGACCCCAGCCACAACCGAGAAGGGAACTTCATGGGCAAAAGGTTCTTCTTTCAATCTGGTGGGATTCCCAAGGAATAATCCACTTTGAATTCTTACCACCTAATGCAACAATTAATGCTCAAATATACTGTCAGCATTAGAGCGTTTGAACCAAGCTTTGAGGAAAAAAAGACCTGCTCTAGTGAATCGAAAACGGGTGATGTTTCATCAGGACAATGCGCGACCACACACAGCAAGAATTACGTCACAAAAGATCGAAGAACTTGGTTGGGAGAAGATTCCTCATCCACCTTATTCTCCCAACCTTGCTCCTTCAGAGTGCCATTTGTTTCGTAGCTTACATAGTCATTTGGACAAAACAGCTTTTGTAAAACAGGAAGAGGTTAAAGTGACATTTGTGAATTCTTCGAATCAAAGCCAAAAGAAATTTACAGTAATGGAATCAGTAAGCTTGTTAATAGATGGAAGGAAGTCATAGATAATCAGGAAAAATACATTGTTGATTGAATCTGTAATTAAATGTAACATTTGGTCACTTGTTTTATTTCAAATTTCGGGCAGAACTTATGGGATGACCTGATAGTTAGGGCACCAGTGAGAATAGATCAGTTGCCATGAATATATTTGTAGAAAAGACAAAGGGATGCCAAATCACGTCTGTGAGAAATTGACTGGTGTCGAGATGACTTGTCAGGACCTATCACCTTATATATCCGTTCTAGTTTTTTTCTAGGAGCTCGAGATGAACAGCTAGAGCACAAGAACATATGTGATAACAGTATTCAAAGCCAGGACGAATGGGATATTTGTAGATTTGAAGGATGAACTCAGAAGAGAACAATATTCTGGCGTGACACAGAGAACCATATTTCTTTGCGGTAGATGTAGATATTTATTGAATGAATTTATTGCACCGCAGGTCAGTTGAAAGCGTGAGACCAAGAAGGCTCTGATAAGAACCAGGGAGGTTTCTCTATTGTGGGTAAATGAGAACAATTTCGTTTTGGGGGCATTAAAATTTACAAGCCATTTCCGGCCTCAGTGACACACAGATCGGAGGTTCTTTTTGTGACCAACGGTTAACTTTTCCTGTAATGTACAAACAGTACAAAATGGAAGTATCGTCTGCGGAGATGCCATCTTGAGTAGTGATGACATCAGAAAGTTCATTGTTGAAGATCAGAAAAAGCGTAGGGCCCAAGATAGTTCCTTGGAGGACTCCACCGTTCGTGTGAAAGGATCTGGAAGCGATTCCGTTCAAAACGATCTTTATTTCACGTGTTGATAGAAACGATGGGATTAAACAATCGTCCTGTAATACCGTAGAGCTGAGGCTCACGTAGAGGACCAGCGTAGCAAACACTGTCATATGTCTTCGAGATATCTAGAGCCACATGCGTATGTTTATTTTTGTGCGAACGTATGCCTGTTTGTGTGTGTAAGTGTGTGTGTGTTTGTGTGTGAGAGAGAGAAAGAGCAGCTGGAACGGGGGAAATATGACAAGTTGGAAATAAAATTGCCTTCATATATTTTGCCGTTAATCCAACATCCACAAAGAAAAAAAAGATTATAGATACTTTATCAAAGATAAGAAAGGTTTGGCACAATGAGCATATATCTTTTCTATGATGAAGGCAAAAGTTGTCGAAATAGTTTTCTGAATTTCCTATAGAATTAGATGGACACCAGTCGAGACTGACAAACTGTGTCGAAGCATTTTGATGCCCTTTCTCTCAGCAAATAGTCACAAGATGTTTAGCTGTTTATTCGTTCATTCTTTCTCTATTTGCGCAAAGATAGTGTTATATTTCCGCTGAAACATTTTTAAGATAAGATAGCCCAAAGGGAAATGCCTATGTCTGCCTTTCTCAGATACATTAAGGCCAAGTTGATTTTGTTTCTCCAATTCTGTGACTTTCATCTTATATCGTAATCGTAGCCACCTTTCTCACATAACGTAAAATATATGCTTGTAATCAGATTTTGCTTATTAAATAAATATTTTTGTATAGATTTTTTAATGGAAAACTGAAAGTGATTAAATAATATTCTGATTATACTTATGTAATTTAGGCAAAAGAGAAGTAAAATAAATTCCCATTGTTTTAATGCTAGAAGCAAAAGTATAAACGAAATATACGGGCTTCTTTTAATATATTAAGGCTAGAATGGAAATTAGTGTGGCTGTCAAAAATTTCACAAATTAGATTAACTAAATTAGCTTCAGTCTTATCGCTACCTTTGTCGGTTTGAATATGTAAATTTCATTTCTTTCTTCCAGGAAAAACATAAAATAAAATTAGATGTCTGCAGAAGATTTTTCTAACGGAAAACCAAGTCTGAAGAAACACCTACCCATTGGCAATTATTTTTACATCTTCGGCGATAATGAATAATTTATAGTCAAGTGATATTACGATCACATTTTTATGCATTTTTTTGAAAACTGATCATTAACATTTTTTTACAATGATGGTCATCCTGTACAAATCCCAAGAGCCACTCGAGGGAGAGTAAGAGGACAGATTATGGGGATATGTTGGGACTTGACTTGAACTTGTTAAGATTGTCGTGTTAAGGAAATCAATCTCTTAGCAGTTACTTCTATAAAGAAGAATCTGTTCGAGTTGAACTTACATCTCACCGATGGAATACAAAGGGAATAAGAATGGTTTACTACAATGTGCGCGGCACGGTAGTTCATGTAGACTAGAGCTGGTAGAACTAAAGTACGTAATTCGTTTGAACACTTTCCCTGAAAATAGCGATATTGTAACATATGGGATTTCAATTATATATCTAGATCCCATCTTGCTCGTAGCCTCGGTGTAAATCGCGTCTTGAGCGTCAGCGATAGTTGGCGACGTTTTTTTTTACCTCTCAAGATCCATCTCCATCTCCCTTTGACAAAAGTCCTAGATGAGGTCGCCCTCGTGTCGACCTGCCGGTAGTCAGTTCCCTGGACTGAAAAAACCGTCGGAATCCGCTCATCCGGAATGTGATGTACATATCCAAGCCAGCGGAGTCGGCGCTGTTGTTGATGAACCTATAGGTAATATAACTAGGCACGAGTGAAAACGGCATAATTGACACGGTCGGACCAACTGACACCTAGGTCGCGTCTCAAAGAGAGAAGATGAAAGTCGCTGAGCCGTCGTCTCTCCCGTCTGGAGTAGAGACTCTAAATCTCTATGTCATAGAGCAGGACGATGCATGCCCTATAGAGTCTGTAATTTTGAACTTCGTCGTGATTTTTCTGTTGACCTCAGTGTATAGGTAGAGGGTATTTCAAACGTTGGAATCGAGGTATGTAAATTCATGAACCAGGTCGTAGTTGTTGATTTTGATGGCGTTAGGTTGTTCAATGCATTGGGCAATCACGGTGATTTTCTTCAGAATGATGGTCAGTCTGAAATCTTGTCAGTTGCCTTTCAGTGTGTGCTGACAACGCTGCATCTTCTGCGAAGAACATTGACAGAATAGAGTGACCATGTGATCAAATAGAACTCACTTTGCGCCCTTGATGGTCTTTGGTAAAATGCCATCCAGTCCTGTTGCTTTCTATTGAGTAACTTTTCAAAATCTCCGTTAGCGCCCCATAATTCAACAACATGTTCAATCCCTCCATGAGCGATAAACAATCTACTGTGTCGAGTGCATCGTCTGAGATACTGCTTTCCGTGGAATATAGTTCCGAGTAATGCTCCACCTACTTCTGCCACGGAATTATCTGTGCCCTTGATAATCTCGGCGACCCGGGATTTCCGCGGTTCTGTCTTGCATTGGTTTGGATCGATGACTTTCTTGATTCCTTCCTACATCCCACGAATATCACCAGAGTCAGATGAGAAATATGCTATCGCTCAGATTGAGTCAGTATTGTTTGCACAGCCTCTGGTTCTCTTCTGTGCATTGTATCTGGCCGTCCTCAAAGCTTGCAACTACGCCTAAATAGGTCGGTGTTTCTATGCCAAGAGCCTAACGCGCTTATCGATGGCGACATTGAACTCATTCACATTCCCCCTGTTCCTCCCCAAAACATTCTGGCCAGTGTTGTGGATGGTGTCCATGGGAGTATCCTATATCTGTCGGACAGTTCCTCTAGCCTTTTTCTTCATGTGAATGAGGCAATTATTGTTTTATTTACTACGACAATGTTGCGGATGGAATTTTATGTGTTTCCGTGTGAATTTAAATGATTCATAATTAAGCTATGGCCAAAGAGATGTAGCATGAGTCTTCTTGATATGCATGTAGTTGTGTATCCAATACAGTTATACATGAATTCAGTTTAATCTGGAACACAGTCCCGTAAAGGTGAAGTTAATTCATAAATAATATTATCTGTAATTTTGATCGTGTAGGTGTTTTATTGTTGATTGTAAGGTTATCTGTTAATTCTTTTCTATTATAGATAATTTAATTTTCTTGTTCTTGTCATCTTGGATTTTGATCTTCTTTATAATGTTTCTAAGAAAAAAAATCCTGCTTGCAGTTAACGTGTATTTGATTTAAATAGTTATTGTTAAATTTTTATCTGTATATTCAGTGTTGCTATTGGTTATCTTAGAAAGAAATATTCTAATTTGGTGATCTATGAGGTGATACGGAAAACCGTTATGAACTAGGGTTTCACGTTGTTGAGCTATTTAAGAAAATACGAAGGGGAGGATGAATTCTAGTGCACTCTTGGACATTCACCAGTAAAATTATGGTGGCATGATTTTTATTTGAAGGTTTTTGTATAACGAAATAGTCAATGTGTTATTCTAAAAGAACGTCTAAAAATGGGAGTTTTGTTTTACTAAGTTCTTAGGTAATGTCAAGAAACATATCCTTTTCTAAAATGTTGTTTTGAGATTATGAATATATTTTATTGTTTTCACCTAAAACAAAAATATCATCTACATAATGGATATATATTTTCGGTTAAGTAACTCAATAACTTGAGTTCGACATGTAGTTATAGAAATACAGTCCGAGTGGATTTCCCGTACCAACGCCGTTAGTTTTGGTACAAGTATTGCGAGTTTGGTTGTAGAAGGGGACTTTAGATCTGCAGTTGTGTAGTAATTTCCTGGAAATATTAAATTTGATGCAGAGTATTACAATTTGTATCAATTATTTCATCGACATGGACGTTTGTGAATAAATGTTCTACATCAAATGAAGCTAAAATGTTTTGGTTTTCTTGTGTTGTTTGAAGGATTTGGAGAAATTTATGAGTTGATGTGATACTGTTATTGGAGGTAGATATGAATCACTAATATAATTGAAGAATTTCAATAACTGATGAATTGGTGTCGCTGATCTGTGAAATGATGGGTCGATGAGAATATCCAGAATTGTATTTTCACATTTCAGTATATGTATCCTATTTGCCCATCTTCAATGTTTTTGTTGATTCTCAAGAATCCTATGTCAGCATTGTTTGATATCATAATTTTGTTGTCAGATCTTTAGAGTCTCCGTGGTGTTTTAGTAAATTTAGACCGATCATCTATTATGTGTTGTGTTCTTTTATAATAATCCAATTTGGTCCAAATTATATGTTTATTATATTTATCGATTCATCTGCTGACAATATTAGAATTGCTTTTAGATTTTGCGGCAGTTTTGAGATTTTTTTTTTTTTTTTAAATATTGTTATAATCATTACGAGGAGTGTTATCTTTTAGGCCCTCTGCTTTAGGAGGATGTCTCAAGAGTGGATGGAGTTTTATTAATTTATTAGATTCCAGTAGGGCTCATGACTGATGTAGAATTTCAATTTGGGTCTTCTTGTGAGAAAATCAAATTTGGGCTGAAAATGATAATTTTGTCCAAGATTCAGGAATTCTTTCTGGTCATCAGATAATTTATGGCCAGATAGATTTATATATTTATCACTGCTATTGGAAAATGGAATGTTTCTTTGGTATAAATTGGTAATTAATTTTTGTAACGATTTAGATGTTTAAAACATAGAATGATATGGTTCTGTGCTTCCTTATATTCGTGTTCAGTCAAGGTGATTTTAGTATCTGATTATGGATTTGGATTTCATTATTTCAATGATGGATCTCATATTTAGCTGTTATTTGTTGTAAAACATTTTTTTCTGAATGATGTAATGTTTCTTTCCTTGTTGGCTGCCGGGTCATATAATTTAATCATTGTGTATTTGGGCAGCAATCCCTCTTTTACATAAGGTTCTTTAAGCATGAGTGAAGAGATTGCTTGTTTCGGATATTTATTTAATTTTGCTTGTGTACGTACAATTTTCTCCATTTCTGCACATAGATAAAATTGTGTAAAAATCGTCCGATTATTTTCGTATGTTTTAGTGCTTTCCGCCAATCTTTTTTTCATTATCAAGGTCAATTTGTTAATTTGTAATTAAACATGAATGTATGCGCCTACAGATATGGCCATTTTATTATTATTTTCCTAACACGGTCAAAAATGTGTAATCCTGTTCATAGTTGATGCAACTGAGTGCTGATTTTTATCTTGTTAATTATCAAAGATCATATATATATATATATATATATATATATATATATATATATATATATATATATATATATATATATATATATATATATGAATAAATATAGTCTTAAAGTCTGCTATATTTATGGGATAAAGTGCTCAATATCAGAGATAGAGCGTGTGTAAATATAAAAGTGAACATAGAAGTCAACACTTAGAGGCGACAGTCTGTTTCATGCTAGATGCAATCATCAAGCCTGGCGATTGCATCTAGCATGAAACAGACTGTCGCCTCTAATTGTTGACTTCTATGTTCGCTTTATATATATATATATATATATATATATATATATATATATATATATATATATATATATATATATATATATATATATATATAATAGCTGGCCACACATATTCGAGGATACCTGCCTACGAGGGCGGCTAGACAATTCCTATTGCAGACGCTCTCTCAGATACATTTGTAATTGCTCAACACCCAGAGTCCACTGTGGTTTATACTGCAACTATGCTGAGAAGACCTTAGTTACAGTTTCTGGGAGAGAGCGTGTTATCTACTGTGATCAACAATTTGAACAAGCCCAGAACGCTCAACCCCTCGGCCACGACGATATCTGGCTTTGTGCTAGCACAGTTATCGAGGGCCCTCAAGAGATCCGTCTATCCAATTTCACTGACAAGTTTTTGTTCAACTTGGTATGGTTTTCAGGCACCTTCCAAACGTTGGGCTCGCTGAGGTCGACCTCGACCCATTCCGACAACATCAGGAAATCTCCTTCCTGACAAATCGACAATGATGCGATTCGGCTCTCATGGTCAGAAAAAGAGCGCTCTCTCTCTCTTTCTCTCTGTATATATATATATATATATATATATATATATATATATATATATATATATATATATATATATATATATAAATGGATGCATGCCCAAGTGTTTAATTTGTAATTTCAAATTTGCTATATAAGCGTGTTGCATTAGGTGACAGAGCTTTGTATGATGCACACGGTTTGGCCATAGATACCTGTTGAGCGTTAGTTTCGTGCCTCAAGGGATATTCAGAACACATGAAATTTTTACTCTCGCAGCGGGCATTTTAGAGAAGTAAGTATGAGATGAAGATCAACTGACGTATGATAATTACAGACGACAGGCTGTGTGCATTTCTATGTCAACATGTTTTCACAAATATGAATACATATATACAGGCACCCCCGACACACGCATAAGCATAGGATTGGTGTATACGGAAGAAATTCCAATAACCAACAATTAATATTCTTAAAAGTGTGCTCAATAAATAGTAAAGCAAATATAATTATTTATTTGAAAATTATAACATAAATATGTTATAAAATCACTAAAAAAATAGTCATTCTGTTTCAACACCTCTGGTGTCAAGTGATGATGTTGAATGTAGAATAAAGGTTTTTAAAAGGTTTCAATTAATTAACCACCCCTCACAAGGGGAAACGCTGTTACATGAACTGGAATAAACAATCAAAATACAAGTATACGAGAATTAAAAAAAAAATGTTAGATATGAAATAAAAATAAAAATAGTAATAAAAAATAATAATAAATAATGACTAGCAACAAAATTTTAACCCAAATAAATAAACAAATAGACGTCTTCCGCCAAAATAACCGCCAAAATAGACTCCCCACAATGCACCACTTATCCGTATATATAAATAGCAGAGTAAAATATTAGCACTCGTGGCCTGACGATTGCGTTTTGTCCGCCTTGTCATTTTGTGTTCCATTTTTCAGACCGCTACACGACTGCCTTGTTGCCTGAATCTCTGAGTGAACTGTATTTTGGTTAAAGTTTGTTATTTTATTATTTTCTGTTGCAACTGTTTTTGGAAAAAAAAAAAAAAAAAGAAAAAAAAAAAAAAAGTCCTTTTGATTTTTTCTTCTATCCATTTTTTTTATTTTTACCCCCCTCTTTTAGTTCTATTCCATTTTTTTATTTTCAGTTTTTTTCCCCCTTTAATTTTTTGTTTTAGTTTTTCTTTTTACCCCCGTTAATTCTTTGTTTTTCATTTTATCCCCTATTCTAGTTTCTCGTTTTAATTCCCTTCCCCCGTTAATTTTTGTTTCTACCCCGTTTTAATTTCCACGCATTTTTAGTCTTCCTTAGAATTTTCATTTCCCGTTAATTTCTATCTTCGTTCTAGTTATATTGTAACCCTTGTCCGTGTTTTGCGTTAATTAATTTTAATTTCTTGTTTCTGTCCTAACTCTACGTTTTACGTGTTTTTCGTTTTATAATTTTGTTTGTACTAAAATCGTTTTGTAATTGTTGTATTGTCTAATTTATTTGTTTATTTTCTTTATTGGTTCGACTTGTTTGTTTTGGGTCGGCCATTTTGAATTTTTGTTGCTAGCTTTGGTTCTTGCCAAAGTTCCGTATTTTCTTTTGTTATTGTTTTCGTCTAGTCGGCCATTTTGATTTTTTGTCGAATTTGAGTATTTTCTTTGGTTACCTTGTTTGAACGTTTTATTTTATTATTTAATTGTCCTTTTCGTGTTTTGTTAATTGTTAGGCCTTTAGGCGATATTTGTGTTTAAGTTTTACGTGTTTTTTGTTTTATATTTGTAATTGTTGTACTGTTAAATTTAGCCGTTAATTTTCTGTTATTACTGGTTTGACTCGCTGCTTAGAGTCGGCCAACTTTATTTTTTTTAACTAGCTTCGGCTAGAGTTTTATTTATATTAGGTTTGTGTCCACTTTTTCTTTGAACGTTTTATTTTATCGTCCATTTTCCCCTTTTTATTTTTTTCCCCGCCTTTTGGCGTTATTTTTTTTGTTTTCGCCTTTAGGCGAAATTTATTGATTACGCCTTCCCCATTCCTTCACCCCTGACCCCCCTTTTTTTTCTCCACCATGGAGAAGAAGGAAAAAAAAGCCCCTTCTTTCCTTATTACTAAAAAAAAGACAGCGACCCTTGCTTCCATCCGAAAATCGGTGAGGAAGCATTTATTCAACCCCAAAAAAGACCCCCCAGATAAAGATAATCCGGATGAATATCCTGCCCTTCCTCGAACCCCCACAAATGAGGAAATAGTTGACGTCCTTAAAAAGGCCGCCAAAGCCAGGATAGAGAAAGAAATCCTGGAAAAAGAAACAAATAAAAACCCAGACAAGCCAAAAGTTAACACCGAGGTCGGGGATTCGCCCTCTTGTTGGAAGTCCCCTCCGAGTTGTATAATCGACATCGCGGAGTTCCTGGAGCGTGCCAAGAGTTACGCTCACCTCGTGGTGAAAGACGGGCTCTTGGAGGATCCAGTGGAACTGAAGAGAGTCGAGAAAAGAATAGTGTCTGTCTTTGTCGTCGACAAGCGTTCGCGCAAAATTTGTCGTTCGACTAAAGACACAGTGTTTAAAGCACTGGAGTCCCTGGGGTTCAAACCCCTAAGAATTGTCAAGGGAAAGGGATTCTTCATGTGGGACGTACTGCTGCCCACAGCGGAAGACTGCGTGAGAGCCACCCGGAGGGAATTGATCACAAAGGATCTCATCCTCCGAACCGAGTATGAGGGTCGGCGAAGGACCAGGGTGGCAGTATACGAGGTCCCTCCTCAGGTTATCGGGGAACACCTCGCGGCTTTCCTGGACCAATACGGGGAGATATTGGCCGCTTCCTGTGATAGCCTGACTGGGGGATGGAGCTTTGATATGATGCTCGATCGTAAGGCCTTCAGCTCCGTCCCCAACTGGATTGACGTTAGTGACTTGAAGCTGCCGGTCATCGTGACCGGTCGTAAACCAGCCTGCTGGAAGTGTGGAGTGACTGGTCATCTCTCCTCTTCCTGCCCAGAGAAGAAGGCCTCTGGGACTCAGGTCACTAAAGACCAAACTCCCCCTCTGACCGAGTCTGCAAAATCCGCCGCGCCTGTAATGGGCATGCCAGCTGCCGGGACCGGAGAGGTTGTTCCCCCGGTTGGGTCACCATCCAAGCCCCCATCCCCCGAAGAGCCCTCTTCCACCGCTTCTGCGGCTAAGAAGGGGGAAGAAGGGGAATGGCAGGTAGTTGGCAGGGTCAGAGGGAAGCGTCAGCCAGCGGGGCCTCAGTCCCCTGAAGCCTCAGGGACTAAAGACACACACAGTCCCACTCCCTCTAGCAACAGCATGGGCGACGCCCCGACCTCTTTAACATCTGAAGAGCATATGAAAAAATATGAACCGTCTTACGATAAAACCGTCAAACTGAAAGAACTTAAAAAACTAATAGACGTCCAGAGAAAACAAAAAAAATCCCCGGAAAAGAAATCCCCCTTGCAGTCTCCTCAACCCTCTTCTCCAGTCAAGTCTCCCCCTAAAAAGATGGCCACTCGCTCCACATCTTCGAAACCTATTCCTCCCACTCCATGTCCGTCAACCCCTCTCTCCAGAGTGAAGCCTTCTCCAGCCACCCCTTCCACTTCTCGTGCCCAGTCCCAAATCCCTCTCAGTAGAGACCCCAGTCCTTTTAGACATCCCAGTACTCCTCGCCACACTCCCAGTCCTTCACCCTCAAAAAAATTACCCACAACAGTTACCAAAAGGCCCAGAAGCCCTACTCAAGATGGTGCGGATAAAAAAAAGAGACCGAAGCACATATTTAACCCAGGCATAGAGATATGCAAAATATCTCCCCTACAAGCTGAAAAAGCGAGGGATTACGGGAATAGGATAAAGAGCCTAAAATTCCTCTTATCCGTAAAAAAATTTGGGGACAAAGACATTGAAGATCCCGGAAACTTCCCTAATGCCCAAAGGGTATTAACTGTAATTAGATCAGAGCCGGGAGCGAAATCAGTTTGGGCTATGGTGGATGAAGCGATTTCATCGTTCAGCTTGTCCCCGCCAATCGCCATAGTCCAAAATGATAAATTGAAAAAGATGAAGCAGTTTTGTGCAGGGAGGGTCCCGGTTTTTGTTCACCCCTCCCTTTATAGAGCACTAAAATTGACTTTCCCGTGGGATATCGGCGGAATCTCCGAAGACGGTACCATCAAGAATGAGATGGGCCATGGGTCTATGGGAGAGGCTGTCGGTATCCTAACCCCAGCCATGTTCAACGCAGATAAGCAACCCTAATCAGCATTCAATATGGCTCTCTGGTTAGCTACTTTAAATGTCCGGGGCCTGAGGTTGGAGTCTCGCAGGGCGAGGCTCTCTCGCGACCTTCAGCGCCTCGGGGTGAATATCTGTTGTGTGCAAGAGACCCGGTTTTCTTCTCATGATCGTGAGGATGTGCTGTCTGGGGGGTTCGCCCTTTATTCAGCATGTTTTGATGGTCGTTCGAGGGGTGTCTCTTGGCTGGTGAGCAGGTCTTTAGACGCTGTATGTACTCTTGTTTTCGCAGATCCGGCGGGCAGGCTTTGTGTGCTGGACGTTACCATAAAAGGTAAGGCTTTACGTCTCATCGGCGTTTATGCGCCCGTTATCCATGCTGAGCGTCCTGGTCTGTTTCGGCAGATCGAGCCGTTTTTGACGACATCTCGTCGGGTAGTTTTAGCGGGTGATTGGAATGCCGTCCTTGATCCCGATATAGATCGTATAGGGAAAAAACGGGCTACTAACAATCCTGATGTGAAACCATTTCGGGGCTTCATCGACGGGTTCGATCTCGTCGATAAGTACCGAAATGAGCATCCTCGGGATATAGCTTGGACTTGGACTAATAGTGGCAACTCGGATCCTGGGACGCTTGCGAGCTACCTCGATCGAGTCCTAGTTAAGAGAGTCGATGTAGGGCTCTTAGGGTGTCCAAGTTTCCATTATATAGTTTATTCGGATCATAGGCTTGTCCGGGTCCGTGTAAACTTAGATAAGCCTAAGGTTAGGTTGGCTGGTTACTGGAAATTCAACTGTTCACTGTTTGGTGAACAGGGATTTCGGGACCAGCTGTTACTAATGATACAACGGGAATTGTCGGGAGCGGTTTTGGGGAACGCCTGGTGGGGTAACCTTAAATCTAAAATTAGAACGTTTGCTGCCGATTTTAGTCGTCGACTCAATCGAGATAGATTAGCGGCGCAAACTGCTTTAGAAGAAAAAGTCGATCGGGCCGTGAAATCCCGTGTTAGTGGGGATGTAGCCTTAGCTAAGGCAGAGTTGGCCTCCTTGCTTATCAAGAAGGATCAAGCTCTGGTAGTTAGGGCTAGGTTAAAAAGAATGTCCTCTGAGGCGACGAATATGGCCGCTGAATTGCGTGCAGAGGAGAGTAGGAGTGCGTCTCGGCGACATATCGCGTGCGTCACATTACCGGATAATCGGACCGTGACTACAAACGCGGGCATATGTGAGGTCTTTCGAGATTATTTTCAGGATCTTTTCACCAGGGAGCCCGGTCTGAGCTCGGCTCAGTTCGACTCCTATTTAGCCGACTTTCCCTGCCTCGAGGCAGCTGAAGCGGCTGGGTGCGAGGGTCCCATAACAGAGTCTGAGATCTGGGAAGCGCTGAAGCAGGTTGGCCTGGATAAGTCTCCGGGACTCGATGGTCTGCCCTACGAAGTGTACTTGAGGCTGTCGCCCGTTTTTGTTCCTTTGCTGGAACTGATTTTCAACCACTGGATGAAGCAGGGGTCTATACCTCAACGCTTCACCAGGGGTGTGATCAAGTTGCTGCGTAAGGACAAGAACGGTGGGGATGGGTTAGGGAACTTTCGCCCTTTAACGATGCTAAACGCTGAGTTGAAGATTTTGGCGAAGATCTTAGCCAACCGTTTGCAGCTTGTCCTGTCTAGTCTGATTGGCCCCGAGCAGACTTGTGCTGTGAAGGGCAGGACTATTCAGGATAACCTGCATATGGTACGCTTGATCTTAGAACAAGTCGACGGTGAAGCCGCGCTGATCAATTTAGATCAGTCCAAGGCCTTCGATAGGGTTGATCATCGTTTTCTGGAGGCTGTCCTTTCGTCGGCCGGTTTCGGAGCCGACTTTCGCTCCTGGATCCGACTCTTGTATGCGACCCCCGGTGCGCTGGTGGAAGTGAATGGAGTAAGATCGAAGCCTTTCGTATTGTCTCGCTCTATTCGTCAGGGTTGTCCGCTCTCGCCTTTGCTTTACGTTCTTGCGTTGGAACCTTTCCTTCGCAAGTTAAAGGCGAATCCGGTCCTGCGTGGAATATCTCTGCCTGGGGCTACCACCTCAGCAAGGTATTCTGCCTATGCTGACGACGTTTCGGTTCTTGTGTCGAGCAGAGCCGAGATTGACGAAGTCAGCAAAGAGGTCAGTGGTTATGAGATGGTGACAGGGGCCAAGATCAACCGTGATAAGTCTGTTGGCTTGCGGTTGGGTGCGTGGAAGGGAGTTTCTCTTCCCGGACCTTTCCTCTGGACGGATGGGCCGATCAAGATTCTCGGCGTCTGGTTCGGTCCGGATCTCCAGTTGGAAATGAATTGGTCGGAGGTACGAGAGAAGGCCGAGAGCGCGGTTAATCTGTGGTCTCGGAGGAGGCTTTCCCTGAAGGGAAGGGCGGAAGTATGTGTTTCACACATATATCCAATCCTCGTGTACCGACTCTCTGTACTTCCACTTCCGTTTGCCCCACTAATTTTATTAGTAAGGCTCTTGTTCTCCTTCTTGTGGGGAGGCAAGGCCCCTATGGTATCTCGGGAGATCTGTTGCCTTCATACCGCTGAGGGCGGTCTGGGTATGCCAAGCATTGAGATTCGTCAACATATGCTTCGCATTGCATTCCTAGACCGATTGTGTCGCGAACCGGACGAGGTGGGAGCCTTCTGGAAGGAAGACGCCCGGAAAAATTTCCCGTCCCTAAGAAGTGTGCACTCGTGCGAGGGGGAGGCCCGCCGTAGACCCCGAGCCGAAAGCTCCTTCTATCACGAATGTCGTCGCGCTCTGAAATGCCTCTTACGGGCGTCGGAAGGCCTCTCCAACGTCCAGGCGTTGTCTCGTAGGGCATTGTATCAGGTGTTAGTTCGGGGGTCCGTTCAAGATGCTCTGATTAGCGAGCTCGGTCTTACGAAGCAGCAGGCTCGCTCAATATGGCCTTGGGCGCCAGGGTTGAAATGCCTCACTAACGATGAGGCATCACTCACCTGGCGGGTGATTCGTAGAGCCCTCTGGGTCGGCAAAAGACTTTGTTCAGCGGGCTTGGAGAATTCTCCAGACTGCCGCCGCTGCGTTGGGGAAGTCGAGACCATTGGTCACGCCTTCTTTCAGTGCACGGTGGTAGTGCCGTTGTGCAAGTTCGTTGAAGGCCTCATGGTTCGCGTACTGCGGAGAAAGTCCTTTGTCCTGGATGTCGTTTCTGTCTGTAGCAATGTGGTGCCTCAGATGTCGAGGGCTGAGCATTATGTGTGCTGTTGCTTACTAGGCGTTATGAGAGTCGTGATTTGGACGACGCGTCAGAAGGAATTCTATGGTGGCGAGAAGTTTGCTTCTTCCGAACTGATCTTGTTCTTTAGGCATCAGCTTAAAGTCAAGATTAGGACGGAAAGGCGGCGGCTCACATCATCAGAATTTGGCGAAAGGTGGGTGAGTCTTGCGCGTTTGTGCCGTGTGAAAGGGGCTGACCTTGAGTGGCATTTTGATGCTGGTTAGGCATCAGGATATTGTTTGCCTGGGTTGAACTTGGCAACCCATCCCTGGATTTAGGATAGTTTAGGGTTTTTGCATTTGTATTTTAGTTTTTTAATTTCTGTAAAACTTAGCTAGAGTGAGTTTGCTCATTGGCCCCCTTTTTTTTCTGCCCCCCTTTTCTTTTCCTTTTGTTTAACTCCCCATCCCTCCCCGCTTTAGGTGCTCAGTGATTTTAGTTCTCTGGAGGATGCGGGACGCCTTTCGTTTCGAGTGTGTGAGCTTTTCGTATGTTTGAGGCTGAATCAGTGCGTGTTTGTGCGAATGGTTGGGATGGATAAATGTTTATTTTATAAAGTCCCGTGTCGATTTCGCCCAGGAAATTGATTTTACTGTCACATTTAGGAATTGTGGGGGGGTTTTATTACTAACATGATTTTGTTTAGTTTCATGTATATAATTTTAGACATATTGTATATATTCATTGGGGATATTTATTTGAAATTTTTACTCCCGCCCCCCCACAGACTTTATTGTACATATGGGGTTATTTAGGACTTTCATAGAGACCATGAGGTATTTTGGTGGATGTAGCATGAAAGGTAAGTATGAATGTGGCGTTTTGGTGAAAGGAATATTGTTTTGTATGCTTGGGTCAGTGCTTGGGACTAGCTAAGTTTAAGATTAAGACCAGTGATGACCTTCCTTTTCCCCAATCCCCCTTTTGGCCTTGTGCCGTATTTACTGTACATAACAGTATTAAATATTGTGGCCTGACGATTGCGTTTTGTCCGCCTTGTCATTTTGTGTTCCATTTTTCAGACCGCTACACGACTGCCTTGTTGCCTGAATCTCTGAGTGAACTGTATTTTGGTTAAAGTTTGTTATTTTATTATTTTCTGTTGCAACTGTTTTTGGAAAAAAAAAAAAAAAAAGAAAAAAAAAAAAAAAGTCCTTTTGATTTTTTCTTCTATCCATTTTTTTTATTTTTACCCCCCTCTTTTAGTTCTATTCCATTTTTTTATTTTCAGTTTTTTTCCCCCTTTAATTTTTTGTTTTAGTTTTTCTTTTTACCCCCGTTAATTCTTTGTTTTTCATTTTATCCCCTATTCTAGTTTCTCGTTTTAATTCCCTTCCCCCGTTAATTTTTGTTTCTACCCCGTTTTAATTTCCACGCATTTTTAGTCTTCCTTAGAATTTTCATTTCCCGTTAATTTCTATCTTCGTTCTAGTTATATTGTAACCCTTGTCCGTGTTTTGCGTTAATTAATTTTAATTTCTTGTTTCTGTCCTAACTCTACGTTTTACGTGTTTTTCGTTTTATAATTTTGTTTGTACTAAAATCGTTTTGTAATTGTTGTATTGTCTAATTTATTTGTTTATTTTCTTTATTGGTTCGACTTGTTTGTTTTGGGTCGGCCATTTTGAATTTTTGTTGCTAGCTTTGGTTCTTGCCAAAGTTCCGTATTTTCTTTTGTTATTGTTTTCGTCTAGTCGGCCATTTTGATTTTTTGTCGAATTTGAGTATTTTCTTTGGTTACCTTGTTTGAACGTTTTATTTTATTATTTAATTGTCCTTTTCGTGTTTTGTTAATTGTTAGGCCTTTAGGCGATATTTGTGTTTAAGTTTTACGTGTTTTTTGTTTTATATTTGTAATTGTTGTACTGTTAAATTTAGCCGTTAATTTTCTGTTATTACTGGTTTGACTCGCTGCTTAGAGTCGGCCAACTTTATTTTTTTTAACTAGCTTCGGCTAGAGTTTTATTTATATTAGGTTTGTGTTACTTTGAACGTTTTTTTATCGTCCATTTTCCCCTTTTTGTTTTTTTCCCCGCCTTTTGGCGTTATATTTTTTTTGTTTTTGTTTTTCGCCTTTAGGCGAAATTTATTGAATATCCCTTCCCCATTCCTTCACTCCTGACCCCCCTTTTTTTTTCTCCACCATGGAGAAGAAGGAAAAAAAAGCCCCTTCTTTCCTTATTACTAAAAAAAAGACAGCGACCCTTGCTTCCATCCGAAAATCGGTGAGGAAGCATTTATTCAACCCAAAAAAAGACCCCCCAGATAAAGATAATCCTGAGGAATATCCTGCACTCCCAAGGACCCCTACAAATGAGGAGATAGTAGACACCCTTAAAAAGGCTGCCAAAGCCAGGATAGAAAAAGAAATCCTGGAAAAAGAAACAAATAAAAACCCAGACAAGCCAAAAGTTAACACCGAGGTCGGGGATTCGCCCTCTTGTTGGAAGTCCCCTCCGAATTGTATAATCGACATCGCGGAGTTCCTGGAGCGTGCCAAGAGTTACGCTCACCTCGTGGTGAAAGACGGGCTCTTGGAGGATCCAGTGGAACTGAAGAGAGTCGAGAAAAGAATAGTCTCTGTTTTTGTCGTCGACAAGCGTTCGCGCAAAATTTGTCGTTCGACTAAAGACACAGTGTTTAAAGCACTGGAGTCCCTGGGGTTCAAACCCCTAAGAATTGTCAAGGGAAAGGGTTTCTTCATGTGGGACGTACTGCTGCCCACTGCGGAAGATTGCGTAAGAGCCACCCGGAGGGAGTTGATCACAAAGGATCTCATCCTCCGAACCGAGTATGAGGGTCGGCGAAGGACCAGGGTGGCAGTATACGAGGTCCCTCCTCAGGTTATCGGGGAACACCTCGCGGCTTTCCTGGACCAATACGGGGAGATATTGGCCGCTTCCTGTGATAGCCTGACTGGGGGATGGAGCTTTGATATGATGCTCGATCGTAAGGCCTTCAGCTCCGTCCCCAACTGGATTGACGTTAGTGACTTGAAGCTGCCGGTCATCGTGACCGGTCGTAAACCAGCCTGCTGGAAGTGTGGAGTGACTGGTCATCTCTCCTCTTCCTGCCCAGAGAAGAAGGCCTCTGGGACTCAGGTCACTAAAGACCAAACTCCCCCTCTGACCGAGTCTGCAAAATCCGCCGCGCCTGTAATGGGCATGCCAGCTGCCGGGACCGGAGAGGTTGTTCCCCCGGTTGGGTCACCATCCAAGCCCCCATCCCCCGAAGAGCCCTCTTCCACCGCTTCTGCGACTAAGAAGGGGGAAGAAGGGGAATGGCAGGTAGTTGGCAGGGTCAGAGGGAAGCGTCAGCCAGCGGGTCCTCAGTCCCCTGAAGCCTCGGGGACTAAAGACACACACAGTCCCACTCCCTCTAGCAACAGCATGGGCGACGCCCCGACCTCTTTAACATCAGAAGATCATATGAAAAAATATGAACCGTCTTACGAAAAAACCGTCAAACTGAAAGAACTGAAAAAACTAATAGACGTCCAAAGAAAACAAAAAAAATCCCCGGAAAAGAAATCCCCCTTGCAGTCTCCTCAACCCTCTTCTCCAGTCAAGTCTCCCCCTAAAAAGATGGCCACTCGCTCCACATCTTCCAAACCTATTCCTCCCACTCCATGTCCGTCAACCCCTCTCTCCAGAGTGAAGCCTTCTCCAGCCACCCCTTCCACTTCTCGTGCCCAGTCCCAAATCCCTCTCAGTAGAGACCCCAGTCCTTTTAGACATCCCAGTACTCCTCGCCACACTCCCAGTCCTTCACCCTCAAAAAAATTATCCACAACAGTAACCAAAAGGCCCAGAAGCCCTACACAAGATGGTGCGGATAAAAAAAAGAGACCGAAGCACATATTTAACCCAGGCATAGAGATATGCAAAATATCTCCCCTACAAGCTGAAAAAGCGAGGGATTACGGGAATAGGATAAAGTGCCTAAAATTCCTCTTATCCGTAAAAAAATTTGGGGACAAAGACATTGAAGATCCCGGAAACTTCCCTAATGCCCAAAGGGTATTAACTGTAATTAGATCAGAGCCGGGAGCGAAATCAGTTTGGGCTATGGTGGATGAAGCGATTTCATCGTTCAGCTTGTCCCCGCCAATCGCCATAGTCCAAAATGATAAATTGAAAAAGATGAAGCAGTTTTGTGCAGGGAGGGTCCCGGTTTTTGTTCACCCCTCCCTTTATAGAGCACTAAAATTGACTTTCCCGTGGGATATCGGCGGAATCTCCGAAGACGGTACCATCAAGAATGAGATGGGCCATGGGTCTATGGGAGAGGCTGTCGGTATCCTAACCCCAGCCATGTTCAACGCAGATAAGCAACCCTAATCAGCATTCAATATGGCTCTCTGGTTAGCTACTTTAAATGTCCGGGGCCTGAGGTTGGAGTCTCGCAGGGCGAGGCTCTCTCGCGACCTTCAGCGCCTCGGGGTGAATATCTGTTGTGTGCAAGAGACCCGGTTTTCTTCTCATGATCGTGAGGATGTGCTGTCTAATGGGTTCGCCCTTTATTCAGCATGTTTTGATGGTCGTTCGAGGGGTGTCTCTTGGCTAGTGAGCAGGTCTTTAGACGCTGTATGTACTCTTGTTTTCGCAGATCCGGCGGGCAGGCTTTGTGTGCTGGACGTTACCATAAAAGGTAAGGCTTTACGTCTCATCGGCGTTTATGCGCCCGTCATCCATGCTGAGCGTCCTGGTCTGTTTCGGCAGATCGAGCCGTTTTTGACGACATCTCGGCGGGTAGTTTTAGCGGGTGATTGGAATGCCGTCCTTGATCCCGATATAGATCGTATAGGGAAAAAACGGGCTACTAACAATCCTGATGTGAAACCATTTCGGGGCTTCATCGACGGGTTCGATCTCGTCGATAAGTACCGAAATGAGCATCCTCGGGATATAGCTTGGACTTGGACTAATAGTGGCAACTCGGATCCTGGGACGCTTGCGAGCTACCTCGATCGAGTCCTAGTTAAGAGAGTCGATGTAGGGCTCTTAGGGTGTCCAAGTTTCCATTATATAGTTTATTCGGATCATAGGCTTGTCCGGGTCCGTGTAAACTTAGATAAGCCTAAGGTTAGGTTGGCTGGTTACTGGAAATTCAACTGTTCACTGTTTGGTGAACAGGGATTTCGGGACCAGCTGTTACTAATGATACAACGGGAATTGTCGGGAGCGGTTTTTGGGAACGCCTGGTGGGGTAACCTTAAATCTAAAATTAGAACGTTTGCTGCCGATTTTAGCCGTCGACTCAATCGAGATAGATTAGCGGCGCAAACTGCTTTAGAAGACAAAGTCGATCGGGCCGTGAAATCCCGTGTTAGTGGGGATGTAGCCTTAGCTAAGGCAGAGTTGGCCTCCTTGCTTATCAAGAAGGATCAAGCTCTGGTAGTTAGGGCTAGGTTAAAAAGAATGTCCTCTGAGGCGACGAATATGGCCGCTGAATTGCGTGCAGAGGAGAGTAGGAGTGCGTCTCGGCGACATATCGCGTGCGTCACATTACCGGATAATCGGACCGTGACTACAAACGCGGGCATATGTGAGGTCTTTCGAGATTATTTTCAGGATCTTTTCACCAGGGAGCCCGGTCTGAGCTCGGCTCAGTTCGACTCCTATTTAGCCGACTTTCCCTGCCTCGAGGCAGCTGAAGCGGCTGGGTGCGAGGGTCCCATAACAGAGTCTGAGATCTGGGAAGCGCTGAAGCAGGTTGGCCTGGATAAGTCTCCGGGACTCGATGGTCTGCCCTACGAAGTGTACTTGAGGCTGTCGCCCGTTTTTGTTCCTTTGCTGGAACTGATTTTCAACCACTGGATGAAGCAGGGGTCTATACCTCAACGCTTCACCAGGGGTGTGATCAAGTTGCTGCGTAAGGACAAGAACGGTGGGGATGGGTTAGGGAACTTTCGCCCTTTAACGATGCTAAACGCTGAGTTGAAGATTTTGGCGAAGATCTTAGCCAACCGTTTGCAGCTTGTCCTGTCTAGTCTGATTGGCCCCGAGCAGACTTGTGCTGTGAAGGGCAGGACTATTCAGGATAACCTGCATATGGTACGCTTGATCTTAGAACAAGTCGACGGTGAAGCCGCGCTGATCAATTTAGATCAGTCCAAGGCCTTCGATAGGGTTGATCATCGTTTTCTGGAGGCTGTCCTTTCGTCGGCCGGTTTCGGAGCCGACTTTCGCTCCTGGATCCGACTCTTGTATGCGACCCCCGGTGCGCTGGTGGAAGTGAATGGAGTAAGATCGAAGCCTTTCGTATTGTCTCGCTCTATTCGTCAGGGTTGTCCGCTCTCGCCTTTGCTTTACGTTCTTGCGTTGGAACCTTTCCTTCGCAAGTTAAAGGCGAATCCGGTCCTGCGTGGAATATCTCTGCCTGGGGCTACCACCTCAGCAAGGTATTCTGCCTATGCTGACGACGTTTCGGTTCTTGTGTCGAGCAGAGCCGATATTGACGAAGTCAGCAAAGAGGTCAGTGGTTATGAGATGGTGACAGGGGCCAAGATCAACCGTGATAAGTCTGTTGGCTTGCGGTTGGGTGCGTGGAAGGGAGTTTCTCTTCCCGGACCTTTCCTCTGGACGGATGGGCCGATCAAGATTCTCGGCGTCTGGTTCGGTCCGGATCTCCAGTTGGAAATGAATTGGTCGGAGGTACGAGAGAAGGCCGAGAGCGCGGTTAATCTGTGGTCTCGGAGGAGGCTTTCCCTGAAGGGAAGGGCGGAAGTATGTGTTTCACACATATATCCAATCCTCGTGTACCGACTCTCTGTACTTCCACTTCCGTTTGCCCCACTAATTTTATTAGTAAGGCTCTTGTTCTCCTTCTTGTGGGGAGGCAAGGCCCCTATGGTATCTCGGGAGATCTGTTGCCTTCATACCGCTGAGGGCGGTCTGGGTATGCCAAGCATTGAGATTCGTCAACATATGCTTCGCATTGCATTCCTAGACCGATTGTGTCGCGAACCGGACGAGGTGGGAGCCTTCTGGAAGGAAGACGCCCGGAAAAATTTCCCGTCCCTAAGAAGTGTGCACTCGTGCGAGGGGGAGGCCCGCCGTAGACCCCGAGCCGAAAGCTCCTTCTATCACGAATGTCGTCGCGCTCTGAAATGCCTCTTACGGGCGTCGGAAGGCCTCTCCAACGTCCAGGCGTTGTCTCGTAGGGCATTGTATCAGGTGTTAGTTCGGGGGTCCGTTCAAGATGCTCTGATTAGCGAGCTCGGTCTTACGAAGCAGCAGGCTCGCTCAATATGGCCTTGGGCGCCAGGGTTGAAATGCCTCACTAACGATGAGGCATCACTCACCTGGCGGGTGATTCGTAGAGCCCTCTGGGTCGGCAAAAGACTTTGTTCAGCGGGCTTGGAGAATTCTCCAGACTGCCGCCGCTGCGTTGGGGAAGTCGAGACCATTGGTCACGCCTTCTTTCAGTGCACGGTGGTAGTGCCGTTGTGCAAGTTCGTTGAAGGCCTCATGGTTCGCGTACTGCGGAGAAAGTCCTTTGTCCTGGATGTCGTTTCTGTCTGTAGCAATGTGGTGCCTCAGATGTCGAGGGCTGAGCATTATGTGTGCTGTTGCTTACTAGGCGTTATGAGAGTCGTGATTTGGACGACGCGTCAGAAGGAATTCTATGGTGGCGAGAAGTTTGCTTCTTCCGAACTGATCTTGTTCTTTAGGCATCAGCTTAAAGTCAAGATTAGGACGGAAAGGCGGCGGCTCACATCATCAGAATTTGGCGAAAGGTGGGTGAGTCTTGCGCGTTTGTGCCGTGTGAAAGGGGCTGACCTTGAGTGGCATTTTGATGCTGGTTAGGCATCAGGATATTGTTTGCCTGGGTTGAACTTGGCAACCCATCCCTGGATTTAGGATAGTTTAGGGGTTTTTGCTTTTTAGTTTTTTTTTAATTTCTGTAAAACTTAGCTAGAGTGTGTTTGTTCATTGGCCCCCTTTTTTTCTGTCCCCCTTTTCTTTTCCTTTAGTTTAACTCCCCTTCCCTCCCCTCTTTAGGTGCTCAGTGATTTCAGTTCTCTGGAGGATACGGGACGCCTTTCGTTTCGAGTGTGTGAGCTTTTCGTATGTTTGAGGCTGAATCAGTGCGTGTTTGTGCGAATGGTTGGGATGGATAAATGGTTATTTTATAAAGTCCCGTGTCGATTTCGCCCAGGAATTTGATTTTACTGTCACATTTAGGAATTGTGGGGGGGGTTTATTACTAACATGATTTTGTTCAGTTTCATGTATATAATTTTAGACATATTGTATATATTCATTGGGGATATTTATTTGAAATTTTTACTCCCGCCCCCCCACAGACTTTATTGTACATATGGGGTTATTTAGGACTTTCATAGAGACCATGAGGTATTTTGGTGGATGTAGCATGAAAGGTAAGTATGAATGTGGCGTTTTGGTGAAAGGAATATTGTTTTGTATGCTTGGGTCAGTGCTTGGGACTAGCTAAGTTTAAGATTAAGACAAGTGATGACCTTCCTTTTCCCCAATCCCCCTTTTGGCCTTGTGCCGTATTTACTGTACATAACAGTATTAAATATTGTGGCCTGACGATTGCGTTTTGTCCGCCTTGTCATTTTGTGTTCCATTTTTCAGACCGCTACACGACTGCCTTGTTGCCTGAATCTCTGAGTGAACTGTATTTTGGTTAAAGTTTGTTATTTTATTATTTTCTGTTGCAACTGTTTTTGGAAAAAAAAAAAAAAAAAGAAAAAAAAAAAAAAAGTCCTTTTGATTTTTTCTTCTATCCATTTTTTTTATTTTTACCCCCCTCTTTTAGTTCTATTCCATTTTTATTTTCATTTTTTTTCCCCCCTTTAATTTTTTGTTTTAGTTTTTCTTTTTACCCCCGTTAATTCTTTGTTTTTCATTTTATCCCCTATTCTAGTTTCTCGTTTTAATTCCCTTCCCCCGTTAATTTTTGTTTCTACCCCGTTTTAATTTCCACGCATTTTTAGTCTTCCTTAGAATTTTCATTTCCCGTTAATTTCTATCTTCGTTCTAGTTATATTGTAACCCTTGTCCGTGTTTTGCGTTAATTAATTTTAATTTCTTGTTTCTGTCCTAACTCTACGTTTTACGTGTTCTTTGTTTTATAAATTTGTTTGTACTAAAATCGTTTTGTAATCGTTGTATTGTCTAATTTATTTGTTTATTTTCTTTATTGGTTCGACTTGTTTGTTTTGGGTCGGCCATTTTGAATTTTTGTTGCTAGCTTTGGTTCTTGCCAAAGTTCCGTATTTTCTTTTGTTATTGTTTTCGTCTAGTGTCGGCCATTTTGATTTTTTTCGAATTTAAGTATTTTCTTTGGTTACCTTGTTTGAACGTTTTATTTTATTATTTAATTGTCCTTTTCGTGTTTTGTTAATTGTTAGGCCTTTAGGCGATATTTGTGTTTAAGTTTTACGTGTTTTTTGTTTTATATTTGTAATTGTTGTACGTTTAAAGTTAGCTGTTAATTTTCATTTATTTACTGGTTTGACTCGCTTCTTAGAGTCGGCCAGCTTTATTTTTTTAACTAGCTTCGGCTAGAGTTTTATTTATATTAGGTTTGTGTCCACTTTTACTTTGAACGTTTTTTTATCGTCCATTTTCCCCTTTTTATTTTTTTCCCCGCCTTTTGGCGTTATATTTTTTTTTGTTTTTGTTTTCGCCTTTAGGCGAAATTTATTGAATATCCCTTCCCCATTCCTTCACCCCTGACCCCCCTTTTTTTTCTCCACCATGGAGAAGAAGGAAAAAAAAGCCCCTTCTTTCCTTATTACTAAAAAAAAGACAGCGACCCTTGCTTCCATCCGAAAATCGGTGAGGAAGCATTTATTCAACCCAAAAAAAGACCCCCCAGATAAAGACAATCCCGAGGAATATCCTGCCCTTCCTCGAACCCCCACAAATGAGGAAATAGTTGACGTCCTTAAAAAGGCCGCCAAAGCCAGGATAGAGAAAGAAATCCTGGAAAAAGAAACCAATAAAAACCCAGACAAGCCAAAAGTTAACACCGAGGTCGGGGATTCGCCCTCTTGTTGGAAGTCCCCTCCGAATTGTATAATCGACATCGCGGAGTTCCTGGAGCGTGCCAAGAGTTACGCTCACCTCGTGGTGAAAGACGGGCTCTTGGAGGATCCAGTGGAACTGAAGAGAGTCGAGAAAAGAATAGTCTCTGTTTTTGTCGTCGACAAGCGTTCGCGCAAAATTTGTCGTTCGACTAAAGACACAGTGTTTAAAGCACTGG
Source organism: Acanthosepion esculentum (assembly GCA_964036315.1). Classification (NCBI taxonomy): domain Eukaryota; kingdom Metazoa; phylum Mollusca; class Cephalopoda; order Sepiida; family Sepiidae; genus Acanthosepion; species Acanthosepion esculentum. The sequence goes on along the minus strand of OZ038481.1, from coordinate 128,709,899 downwards.
AGTCCCTGGGGTTCAAACCCCTAAGAATTGTCAAGGGAAAGGGGTTCTTCATGTGGGACGTACTGCTGCCCACTGCAGAAGACTGCGTAAGAGCCACCCGGAGGGAGTTGATCACAAAGGATCTCATCCTCCGAACCGAGTATGAGGGTCGGCGAAGGACCAGTGTGGCAGTATACGAGGTCCCTCCTCAGGTTATCGGGGAACACCTCGCGGCGTTCCTGGACCAATACGGGGAGATATTGGCCGCTTCCTGTGATAGCCTGACTGGGGGATGGAGCTTTGATATGATGCTCGATCGTAAGGCCTTCAGCTCCGTCCCCAACTGGATTGACGTTAGTGACTTGAAGCTGCCGGTCATCGTGACCGGTCGTAAACCAGCCTGCTGGAAGTGTGGAGTGACTGGTCATCTCTCCTCTTCCTGCCCAGAGAAGAAGGCCTCTGGGACTCAGGTCACTAAAGACCAAACTCCCCCTCTGACCCAGTCTGCAAAATCCGCCGCGCCTGTAATGGGCATGCCAGCTGCCGGGACCGGAGAGGTTGTTCCCCCGGTTGGGTCACCATCCAAGCCCCCATCCCCCGAAGAGCCCTCTTCCACCGCTTCTGCGACTAAGAAGGGGGAAGAAGGGGAATGGCAGGTAGTTGGCAGGGTCAGAGGGAAGCGTCAGCCAGCGGGTCCTCAGTCCCCTGAAGCCTCGGGGACTAAAGACACACACAGTCCCACTCCCTCTAGCAACAGCATGGGCGACGCCCCGACCTCTTTAACATCAGAAGATCATATGAAAAAATATGAACCGTCTTACGAAAAAACCGTCAAACTGAAAGAACTGAAAAAACTAATAGACGTCCAAAGAAAACAAAAAAAATCCCCGGAAAAGAAATCCCCCTTGCAGTCTCCTCAACCCTCTTCTCCAGTCAAGTCTCCCCCTAAAAAGATGGCCACTCGCTCCACATCTTCCAAATCTATTCCTCCCACTCCATGTCCGTCAACCCCTCTCTCCAGAGTGAAGCCTTCTCCAGCCACCCCTTCCACTTCTCGTGCCCAGTCCCAAATCCCTCTCAGTAGAGACCCCAGTCCTTTTAGACATCCCAGTACTCCTCGCCACACTCCCAGTCCTTCACCCTCAAAAAAATTATCCACAACAGTAACCAAAAGGCCCAGAAGCCCTACTCAAGATGGTGCGGATAAAAAAAAGAGACCGAAGCACATATTTAACCCAGGCATAGAGATATGCAAAATATCTCCCCTACAAGCTGAAAAAGCGAGGGATTACGGGAATAGGATAAAGAGCCTAAAATTCCTCTTATCTGTAAAGAAATTTGGGGACAAAGACATTGAAGATCCCGGAAACTTCCCTAATGCCCAAAGGGTATTAACTGTAATCAGATCAGAGCCGGGAGCGAAATCAGTTTGGGCTATGGTGGATGAAGCGATTTCATCGTTCAGCTTGTCCCCGCCAATCGCCATAGTCCAAAATGATAAATTGAAAAAGATGAAGCAGTTTTGTGCAGGGAGGGTCCCGGTTTTTGTTCACCCCTCCCTTTATAGAGCACTAAAATTGACTTTCCCGTGGGATATCGGCGGAATCTCCGAAGACGGTACCATCAAGAATGAGATGGGCCATGGGTCTATGGGAGAGGCTGTCGGTATCCTAACCCCAGCCATGTTCAACGCAGATAAGCAACCCTAATCAGCATTCAATATGGCTCTCTGGTTAGCTAGTTTAAATGTCCGGGGCCTGAGGGTGGAGTCTCGTAGGGCGAGGCTCTCTCGTGACCTTCAGCGCCTCGGGGTAAATATCTGTTGTGTGCAAGAGACCCGGTTTTCTTCTCATGATCGTGAGGATGTGCTGTCTAATGGGTTCGCCCTTTATTCAGCATGTTTTGATGGTCGTTCGAGGGGTGTCTCTTGGCTAGTGAGCAGGTCTTTAGACGCTGTATGTACTCTTGTTTTCGCAGATCCGGCGGGCAGGCTTTGTGTGCTGGACGTTACCATAAAAGGTAAGGCTTTACGTCTCATCGGCGTTTATGCGCCTAATATCCATGCTGAGCGACCTGGTCTGTTTCGGCAGATCGAGCCGTTTTTGACGACATCTCGTCGGGTAGTTTTAGCGGGTGATTGGAATGCCGTCCTTGATCCCGATATAGATCGTATAGGGAAAAAACGGGCTACTAACAATCCTGATGTGAAACCATTCCGGGACTTTATCGACGGGTTCGATCTCGTCGATAAGTACCGGAATGAGCATCCTCGGGATATAGCTTGGACTTGGACTAATAGTGGCAACTCGGATCCTGGGACGCTTGCGAGCTACCTCGATCGAGTCCTAGTTAAGAGAGTCGATGTAGGGCTCTTAGGGTGTCCAAGTTTCCATTATATAGTTTATTCGGATCATAGGCTTGTCCGGGTCCGTGTAAACTTAGATAAGCCTAAGGTTAGGTTGGCTGGTTACTGGAAATTCAACTGTTCACTGTTTGGTGAACAGGGATTTCGGGACCAGCTGTTACTAATGATACAACGGGAATTGTCGGGAGCGGTTTTGGGGAACGCCTGGTGGGGTAACCTTAAATCTAAAATTAGAACGTTTGCTGCCGATTTTAGTCGTCGACTCAATCGAGATAGATTAGCGGCGCAAACTGCTTTAGAAGATAAAGTCGATCGGGCCGTGAAATCCCGTGTTAGTGGGGATGTAGCCTTAGCTAAGGCAGAGTTGGCCTCCTTGCTTATCAAGAAGGATCAAGCTCTGGTAGTTAGGGCTAGGTTAAAAAGAATGTCCTCTGAGGCGACGAATATGGCCGCTGAATTGCGTGCAGAGGAGAGTAGGAGTGCGTCTCGGCGACATATCGCGTGCGTCACATTACCGGATAATCGGACCGTGACTACAAACGCGGGCATATGTGAGGTCTTTCGAGATTATTTTCAGGATCTTTTCACCAGGGAGCCCGGTCTGAGCTCGGCTCAGTTCGACTCCTATTTAGCCGACTTTCCCTGCCTCGAGGCAGCTGAAGCGGCTGGGTGCGAGGGTCCCATAACAGAGTCTGAGATCTGGGAAGCGCTGAAGCAGGTTGGCCTGGATAAGTCTCCGGGACTCGATGGTCTGCCCTACGAAGTGTACTTGAGGCTGTCGCCCGTTTTTGTTCCTTTGCTGGAACTGATTTTCAACCACTGGATGAAGCAGGGGTCTATACCTCAACGCTTCACCAGGGGTGTGATCAAGTTGCTGCGTAAGGACAAGAACGGTGGGGATGGGTTAGGGAACTTTCGCCCTTTAACGATGCTAAACGCTGAGTTGAAGATTTTGGCGAAGATCTTAGCCAACCGTTTGCAGCTTGTCCTGTCTAGTCTGATTGGCCCCGAGCAGACTTGTGCTGTGAAGGGCAGGACTATTCAGGATAACCTGCATATGGTACGCTTGATCTTAGAACAAGTCGACGGTGAAGCCGCGCTGATCAATTTAGATCAGTCCAAGGCCTTCGATAGGGTTGATCATCGTTTTCTGGAGGCTGTCCTTTCGTCGGCCGGTTTCGGAGCCGACTTTCGCTCCTGGATCCGACTCTTGTATGCGACCCCCGGTGCGCTGGTGGAAGTGAATGGAGTAAGATCGAAGCCTTTCGTATTGTCTCGCTCTATTCGTCAGGGTTGTCCGCTCTCGCCTTTGCTTTACGTTCTTGCGTTGGAACCTTTCCTTCGCAAGTTAAAGGCGAATCCGGTCCTGCGTGGAATATCTCTGCCTGGGGCTACCACCTCAGCAAGGTATTCTGCCTATGCTGACGACGTTTCGGTTCTTGTGTCGAGCAGAGCCGAGATTGACGAAGTCAGCAAAGAGGTCAGTGGTTATGAGATGGTGACAGGGGCCAAGATCAACCGTGATAAGTCTGTTGGCTTGCGGTTGGGTGCGTGGAAGGGAGTTTCTCTTCCCGGACCTTTCCTCTGGACGGATGGGCCGATCAAGATTCTCGGCGTCTGGTTCGGTCCGGATCTCCAGTTGGAAATGAATTGGTCGGAGGTACGAGAGAAGGCCGAGAGCGCGGTTAATCTGTGGTCTCGGAGGAGGCTTTCCCTGAAGGGAAGGGCGGAAGTATGTGTTTCACACATATATCCAATCCTCGTGTACCGACTCTCTGTACTTCCACTTCCGTTTGCCCCACTAATTTTATTAGTAAGGCTCTTGTTCTCCTTCTTGTGGGGAGGCAAGGCCCCTATGGTATCTCGGGAGATCTGTTGCCTTCATACCGCTGAGGGCGGTCTGGGTATGCCAAGCATTGAGATTCGTCAACATATGCTTCGCATTGCATTCCTAGACCGATTGTGTCGCGAACCGGACGAGGTGGGAGCCTTCTGGAAGGAAGACGCCCGGAAAAATTTCCCGTCCCTAAGAAGTGTGCACTCGTGCGAGGGGGAGGCCCGCCGTAGACCCCGAGCCGAAAGCTCCTTCTATCACGAATGTCGTCGCGCTCTGAAATGCCTCTTACGGGCGTCGGAAGGCCTCTCCAACGTCCAGGCGTTGTCTCGTAGGGCATTGTATCAGGTGTTAGTTCGGGGGTCCGTTCAAGATGCTCTGATTAGCGAGCTCGGTCTTACGAAGCAGCAGGCTCGCTCAATATGGCCTTGGGCGCCAGGGTTGAAATGCCTCACTAACGATGAGGCATCACTCACCTGGCGGGTGATTCGTAGAGCCCTCTGGGTCGGCAAAAGACTTTGTTCAGCGGGCTTGGAGAATTCTCCAGACTGCCGCCGCTGCGTTGGGGAAGTCGAGACCATTGGTCACGCCTTCTTTCAGTGCACGGTGGTAGTGCCGTTGTGCAAGTTCGTTGAAGGCCTCATGGTTCGCGTACTGCGGAGAAAGTCCTTTGTCCTGGATGTCGTTTCTGTCTGTAGCAATGTGGTGCCTCAGATGTCGAGGGCTGAGCATTATGTGTGCTGTTGCTTACTAGGCGTTATGAGAGTCGTGATTTGGACGACGCGTCAGAAGGAATTCTATGGTGGCGAGAAGTTTGCTTCTTCCGAACTGATCTTGTTCTTTAGGCATCAGCTTAAAGTCAAGATTAGGACGGAAAGGCGGCGGCTCACATCATCAGAATTTGGCGAAAGGTGGGTGAGTCTTGCGCGTTTGTGCCGTGTGAAAGGGGCTGACCTTGAGTGGCATTTTGATGCTGGTTAGGCATCAGGATATTGTTTGCCTGGGTTGAACTTGGCAACCCATCCCTGGATTTAGGATAGTTTAGGGTTTTTGCATTTGTATTTTAGTTTTTTTTAATTTCTGTAAAACTTAGCTAGAGTGAGTTTGCTCATTGGCCCCCTTTTTTTTCTGCCCCCCTTTTTCTTTTCCTTTTGTTTAACTCCCCATCCCTCCCCGCTTTAGGTGCTCAGTGATTTTAGTTCTCTGGAGGATGCGGGACGCCTTTCGTTTCGAGTGTGTGAGCTTTTCGTATGTTTGAGGCTGAATCAGTGCGTGTTTGTGCGAATGGTTGGGATGGATAAATGTTTATTTTATAAAGTCCCGTGTCGATTTCGCCCAGGAAATTGATTTTACTGTCACATTTAGGAATTGTGGGGGGGTTTTATTACTAACATGATTTTGTTTAGTTTCATGTATATAATTTTAGACATATTGTATATATTCATTGGGGATATTTATTTGAAATTTTTACTCCCGCCCCCCCCACAGACTTTATTGTACATATGGGGTTATTTAGGACTTTCATAGAGACCATGAGGTATTTTGGTGGATGTAGCATGAAAGGTAAGTATGAATGTGGCGTTTTGGTGAAAGGAATATTGTTTTGTATGCTTGGGTCAGTGCTTGGGACTAGCTAAGTTTAAGATTAAGACCAGTGATGACCTTCCTTTTCCCCAATCCCCCTTTTGGCCTTGTGCCGTATTTACTGTACATAACAGTATTAAATATTGTGGCCTGACGATTGCGTTTTGTCCGCCTTGTCATTTTGTGTTCCATTTTTCAGACCGCTACACGACTGCCTTGTTGCCTGAATCTCTGAGTGAACTGTATTTTGGTTAAAGTTTGTTATTTTATTATTTTCTGTTGCAACTGTTTTTGGAAAAAAAAAAAAAAAAAGAAAAAAAAAAAAAAAGTCCTTTTGATTTTTTCTTCTATCCATTTTTTTTATTTTTACCCCCCTCTTTTAGTTCTATTCCATTTTTTTATTTTCAGTTTTTTTCCCCCTTTAATTTTTTGTTTTAGTTTTTCTTTTTACCCCCGTTAATTCTTTGTTTTTCATTTTATCCCCTATTCTAGTTTCTCGTTTTAATTCCCTTCCCCCGTTAATTTTTGTTTCTACCCCGTTTTAATTTCCACGCATTTTTAGTCTTCCTTAGAATTTTCATTTCCCGTTAATTTCTATCTTCGTTCTAGTTATATTGTAACCCTTGTCCGTGTTTTGCGTTAATTAATTTTAATTTCTTGTTTCTGTCCTAACTCTACGTTTTACGTGTTTTTCGTTTTATAATTTTGTTTGTACTAAAATCGTTTTGTAATTGTTGTATTGTCTAATTTATTTGTTTATTTTCTTTATTGGTTCGACTTGTTTGTTTTGGGTCGGCCATTTTGAATTTTTGTTGCTAGCTTTGGTTCTTGCCAAAGTTCCGTATTTTCTTTTGTTATTGTTTTCGTCTAGTCGGCCATTTTGATTTTTTGTCGAATTTGAGTATTTTCTTTGGTTACCTTGTTTGAACGTTTTATTTTATTATTTAATTGTCCTTTTCGTGTTTTGTTAATTGTTAGGCCTTTAGGCGATATTTGTGTTTAAGTTTTACGTGTTTTTTGTTTTATATTTGTAATTGTTGTACTGTTAAATTTAGCCGTTAATTTTCTGTTATTACTGGTTTGACTCGCTGCTTAGAGTCGGCCAACTTTATTTTTTTTAACTAGCTTCGGCTAGAGTTTTATTTATATTAGGTTTGTGTCCACTTTTTCTTTGAACGTTTTATTTTATCGTCCATTTTCCCCTTTTTATTTTTTTCCCCGCCTTTTGGCGTTATTTTTTTTGTTTTCGCCTTTAGGCGAAATTTATTGATTACGCCTTCCCCATTCCTTCACCCCTGACCCCCCTTTTTTTTCTCCACCATGGAGAAGAAGGAAAAAAAAGCCCCTTCTTTCCTTATTACTAAAAAAAAGACAGCGACCCTTGCTTCCATCCGAAAATCGGTGAGGAAGCATTTATTCAACCCCAAAAAAGACCCCCCAGATAAAGATAATCCGGATGAATATCCTGCCCTTCCTCGAACCCCCACAAATGAGGAAATAGTTGACGTCCTTAAAAAGGCCGCCAAAGCCAGGATAGAGAAAGAAATCCTGGAAAAAGAAACAAATAAAAACCCAGACAAGCCAAAAGTTAACACCGAGGTCGGGGATTCGCCCTCTTGTTGGAAGTCCCCTCCGAGTTGTATAATCGACATCGCGGAGTTCCTGGAGCGTGCCAAGAGTTACGCTCACCTCGTGGTGAAAGACGGGCTCTTGGAGGATCCAGTGGAACTGAAGAGAGTCGAGAAAAGAATAGTGTCTGTCTTTGTCGTCGACAAGCGTTCGCGCAAAATTTGTCGTTCGACTAAAGACACAGTGTTTAAAGCACTGGAGTCCCTGGGGTTCAAACCCCTAAGAATTGTCAAGGGAAAGGGATTCTTCATGTGGGACGTACTGCTGCCCACAGCGGAAGACTGCGTGAGAGCCACCCGGAGGGAATTGATCACAAAGGATCTCATCCTCCGAACCGAGTATGAGGGTCGGCGAAGGACCAGGGTGGCAGTATACGAGGTCCCTCCTCAGGTTATCGGGGAACACCTCGCGGCTTTCCTGGACCAATACGGGGAGATATTGGCCGCTTCCTGTGATAGCCTGACTGGGGGATGGAGCTTTGATATGATGCTCGATCGTAAGGCCTTCAGCTCCGTCCCCAACTGGATTGACGTTAGTGACTTGAAGCTGCCGGTCATCGTGACCGGTCGTAAACCAGCCTGCTGGAAGTGTGGAGTGACTGGTCATCTCTCCTCTTCCTGCCCAGAGAAGAAGGCCTCTGGGACTCAGGTCACTAAAGACCAAACTCCCCCTCTGACCGAGTCTGCAAAATCCGCCGCGCCTGTAATGGGCATGCCAGCTGCCGGGACCGGAGAGGTTGTTCCCCCGGTTGGGTCACCATCCAAGCCCCCATCCCCCGAAGAGCCCTCTTCCACCGCTTCTGCGGCTAAGAAGGGGGAAGAAGGGGAATGGCAGGTAGTTGGCAGGGTCAGAGGGAAGCGTCAGCCAGCGGGGCCTCAGTCCCCTGAAGCCTCAGGGACTAAAGACACACACAGTCCCACTCCCTCTAGCAACAGCATGGGCGACGCCCCGACCTCTTTAACATCTGAAGAGCATATGAAAAAATATGAACCGTCTTACGATAAAACCGTCAAACTGAAAGAACTTAAAAAACTAATAGACGTCCAGAGAAAACAAAAAAAATCCCCGGAAAAGAAATCCCCCTTGCAGTCTCCTCAACCCTCTTCTCCAGTCAAGTCTCCCCCTAAAAAGATGGCCACTCGCTCCACATCTTCGAAACCTATTCCTCCCACTCCATGTCCGTCAACCCCTCTCTCCAGAGTGAAGCCTTCTCCAGCCACCCCTTCCACTTCTCGTGCCCAGTCCCAAATCCCTCTCAGTAGAGACCCCAGTCCTTTTAGACATCCCAGTACTCCTCGCCACACTCCCAGTCCTTCACCCTCAAAAAAATTACCCACAACAGTTACCAAAAGGCCCAGAAGCCCTACTCAAGATGGTGCGGATAAAAAAAAGAGACCGAAGCACATATTTAACCCAGGCATAGAGATATGCAAAATATCTCCCCTACAAGCTGAAAAAGCGAGGGATTACGGGAATAGGATAAAGAGCCTAAAATTCCTCTTATCCGTAAAAAAATTTGGGGACAAAGACATTGAAGATCCCGGAAACTTCCCTAATGCCCAAAGGGTATTAACTGTAATTAGATCAGAGCCGGGAGCGAAATCAGTTTGGGCTATGGTGGATGAAGCGATTTCATCGTTCAGCTTGTCCCCGCCAATCGCCATAGTCCAAAATGATAAATTGAAAAAGATGAAGCAGTTTTGTGCAGGGAGGGTCCCGGTTTTTGTTCACCCCTCCCTTTATAGAGCACTAAAATTGACTTTCCCGTGGGATATCGGCGGAATCTCCGAAGACGGTACCATCAAGAATGAGATGGGCCATGGGTCTATGGGAGAGGCTGTCGGTATCCTAACCCCAGCCATGTTCAACGCAGATAAGCAACCCTAATCAGCATTCAATATGGCTCTCTGGTTAGCTACTTTAAATGTCCGGGGCCTGAGGTTGGAGTCTCGCAGGGCGAGGCTCTCTCGCGACCTTCAGCGCCTCGGGGTGAATATCTGTTGTGTGCAAGAGACCCGGTTTTCTTCTCATGATCGTGAGGATGTGCTGTCTGGGGGGTTCGCCCTTTATTCAGCATGTTTTGATGGTCGTTCGAGGGGTGTCTCTTGGCTGGTGAGCAGGTCTTTAGACGCTGTATGTACTCTTGTTTTCGCAGATCCGGCGGGCAGGCTTTGTGTGCTGGACGTTACCATAAAAGGTAAGGCTTTACGTCTCATCGGCGTTTATGCGCCCGTTATCCATGCTGAGCGTCCTGGTCTGTTTCGGCAGATCGAGCCGTTTTTGACGACATCTCGTCGGGTAGTTTTAGCGGGTGATTGGAATGCCGTCCTTGATCCCGATATAGATCGTATAGGGAAAAAACGGGCTACTAACAATCCTGATGTGAAACCATTTCGGGGCTTCATCGACGGGTTCGATCTCGTCGATAAGTACCGAAATGAGCATCCTCGGGATATAGCTTGGACTTGGACTAATAGTGGCAACTCGGATCCTGGGACGCTTGCGAGCTACCTCGATCGAGTCCTAGTTAAGAGAGTCGATGTAGGGCTCTTAGGGTGTCCAAGTTTCCATTATATAGTTTATTCGGATCATAGGCTTGTCCGGGTCCGTGTAAACTTAGATAAGCCTAAGGTTAGGTTGGCTGGTTACTGGAAATTCAACTGTTCACTGTTTGGTGAACAGGGATTTCGGGACCAGCTGTTACTAATGATACAACGGGAATTGTCGGGAGCGGTTTTGGGGAACGCCTGGTGGGGTAACCTTAAATCTAAAATTAGAACGTTTGCTGCCGATTTTAGTCGTCGACTCAATCGAGATAGATTAGCGGCGCAAACTGCTTTAGAAGAAAAAGTCGATCGGGCCGTGAAATCCCGTGTTAGTGGGGATGTAGCCTTAGCTAAGGCAGAGTTGGCCTCCTTGCTTATCAAGAAGGATCAAGCTCTGGTAGTTAGGGCTAGGTTAAAAAGAATGTCCTCTGAGGCGACGAATATGGCCGCTGAATTGCGTGCAGAGGAGAGTAGGAGTGCGTCTCGGCGACATATCGCGTGCGTCACATTACCGGATAATCGGACCGTGACTACAAACGCGGGCATATGTGAGGTCTTTCGAGATTATTTTCAGGATCTTTTCACCAGGGAGCCCGGTCTGAGCTCGGCTCAGTTCGACTCCTATTTAGCCGACTTTCCCTGCCTCGAGGCAGCTGAAGCGGCTGGGTGCGAGGGTCCCATAACAGAGTCTGAGATCTGGGAAGCGCTGAAGCAGGTTGGCCTGGATAAGTCTCCGGGACTCGATGGTCTGCCCTACGAAGTGTACTTGAGGCTGTCGCCCGTTTTTGTTCCTTTGCTGGAACTGATTTTCAACCACTGGATGAAGCAGGGGTCTATACCTCAACGCTTCACCAGGGGTGTGATCAAGTTGCTGCGTAAGGACAAGAACGGTGGGGATGGGTTAGGGAACTTTCGCCCTTTAACGATGCTAAACGCTGAGTTGAAGATTTTGGCGAAGATCTTAGCCAACCGTTTGCAGCTTGTCCTGTCTAGTCTGATTGGCCCCGAGCAGACTTGTGCTGTGAAGGGCAGGACTATTCAGGATAACCTGCATATGGTACGCTTGATCTTAGAACAAGTCGACGGTGAAGCCGCGCTGATCAATTTAGATCAGTCCAAGGCCTTCGATAGGGTTGATCATCGTTTTCTGGAGGCTGTCCTTTCGTCGGCCGGTTTCGGAGCCGACTTTCGCTCCTGGATCCGACTCTTGTATGCGACCCCCGGTGCGCTGGTGGAAGTGAATGGAGTAAGATCGAAGCCTTTCGTATTGTCTCGCTCTATTCGTCAGGGTTGTCCGCTCTCGCCTTTGCTTTACGTTCTTGCGTTGGAACCTTTCCTTCGCAAGTTAAAGGCGAATCCGGTCCTGCGTGGAATATCTCTGCCTGGGGCTACCACCTCAGCAAGGTATTCTGCCTATGCTGACGACGTTTCGGTTCTTGTGTCGAGCAGAGCCGAGATTGACGAAGTCAGCAAAGAGGTCAGTGGTTATGAGATGGTGACAGGGGCCAAGATCAACCGTGATAAGTCTGTTGGCTTGCGGTTGGGTGCGTGGAAGGGAGTTTCTCTTCCCGGACCTTTCCTCTGGACGGATGGGCCGATCAAGATTCTCGGCGTCTGGTTCGGTCCGGATCTCCAGTTGGAAATGAATTGGTCGGAGGTACGAGAGAAGGCCGAGGGCGCGGTTAATCTGTGGTCTCGGAGGAGGCTTTCCCTGAAGGGAAGGGCGGAAGTATGTGTTTCACACATATATCCAATCCTCGTGTACCGACTCTCTGTACTTCCACTTCCGTTTGCCCCACTAATTTTATTAGTAAGGCTCTTGTTCTCCTTCTTGTGGGGAGGCAAGGCCCCTATGGTATCTCGGGAGATCTGTTGCCTTCATACCGCTGAGGGCGGTCTGGGTATGCCAAGCATTGAGATTCGTCAACATATGCTTCGCATTGCATTCCTAGACCGATTGTGTCGCGAACCGGACGAGGTGGGAGCCTTCTGGAAGGAAGACGCCCGGAAAAATTTCCCGTCCCTAAGAAGTGTGCACTCGTGCGAGGGGGAGGCCCGCCGTAGACCCCGAGCCGAAAGCTCCTTCTATCACGAATGTCGTCGCGCTCTGAAATGCCTCTTACGGGCGTCGGAAGGCCTCTCCAACGTCCAGGCGTTGTCTCGTAGGGCATTGTATCAGGTGTTAGTTCGGGGGTCCGTTCAAGATGCTCTGATTAGCGAGCTCGGTCTTACGAAGCAGCAGGCTCGCTCAATATGGCCTTGGGCGCCAGGGTTGAAATGCCTCACTAACGATGAGGCATCACTCACCTGGCGGGTGATTCGTAGAGCCCTCTGGGTCGGCAAAAGACTTTGTTCAGCGGGCTTGGAGAATTCTCCAGACTGCCGCCGCTGCGTTGGGGAAGTCGAGACCATTGGTCACGCCTTCTTTCAGTGCACGGTGGTAGTGCCGTTGTGCAAGTTCGTTGAAGGCCTCATGGTTCGCGTACTGCGGAGAAAGTCCTTTGTCCTGGATGTCGTTTCTGTCTGTAGCAATGTGGTGCCTCAGATGTCGAGGGCTGAGCATTATGTGTGCTGTTGCTTACTAGGCGTTATGAGAGTCGTGATTTGGACGACGCGTCAGAAGGAATTCTATGGTGGCGAGAAGTTTGCTTCTTCCGAACTGATCTTGTTCTTTAGGCATCAGCTTAAAGTCAAGATTAGGACGGAAAGGCGGCGGCTCACATCATCAGAATTTGGCGAAAGGTGGGTGAGTCTTGCGCGTTTGTGCCGTGTGAAAGGGGCTGACCTTGAGTGGCATTTTGATGCTGGTTAGGCATCAGGATTTTGTTTGCCTGGGTTGAACTTGAGCAACCCATCCCTGGATTTAGGATAGTTTAGGGTTTTTGTATTTGTATTTTAGTTTTTTAATTTCTGTATAACTTAGCTAGAGTGTGTATGCTCATTGGCCCCCTTTTTTTTTCTGCCCCCCTTTTCTTTTCCTTTAGTTTAACTCCCCTTCCCTCCCCTCTTTAGGTGCTCAGTGATTTCAGTTCTCTGGAGGATACGGGACGCCTTTCGTTTCGAGTGTGAGCTTTTTCGTATGGTTGAGTCTGAATCAGTGCGTGGTTGTGTGAGTGGTTGGGATGGATAAATGTTTGTTCTGTTATAGTCCCGTGTCGATTTCGCCCAGTCAATTGATTTTACTGTCACATTTAGGATTTGTGGGGGGTTTTTATTACTAACATACATTTTGTTTCGTTTCTTGTACATATATATTTTAGTCATATTGTATATACTCATTGGGGATTATTTATTGTATAAAATTTTTACTCCCGCCCCCCACAGACTTTATTGTACATATGGGGTTATTTAGGACTTTCATAGAGACCATGAGGTATTTTGGTGGATGTAGCATGAAAGGTAAGCATGAATGTGGCGTTTTGGTGAAAGGAATATTGTTTTGTATGTTTGGGTCAGTGCTTGGGACTAGCTAAGTTTAAGATTAAGACCAGTGATGACCTTCCTTTTCCCCAATCCCCCTTTTGGCCTTGTGCCGTATTTACTGTATATCACGGTAATAAATATTGTGGCCTGACGATTGCGTTTTGTCCGCCTTGTCATTTTGTGTTCCATTTTTCAGACCGCTACACGACTGCCTTGTTGCCTGAATCTCTGAGTGAACTGTATTTTGGTTAAAGTTTGTTATTTTATTATTTTCTGTTGCAACTGTTTTTGGAAAAAAAAAAAAAAAAAGAAAAAAAAAAAAAAAGTCCTTTTGATTTTTTCTTCTATCCATTTTTTTTATTTTTACCCCCCTCTTTTAGTTCTATTCCATTTTTTTATTTTCAGTTTTTTTCCCCCTTTAATTTTTTGTTTTAGTTTTTCTTTTTACCCCCGTTAATTCTTTGTTTTTCATTTTATCCCCTATTCTAGTTTCTCGTTTTAATTCCCTTCCCCCGTTAATTTTTGTTTCTACCCCGTTTTAATTTCCACGCATTTTTAGTCTTCCTTAGAATTTTCATTTCCCGTTAATTTCTATCTTCGTTCTAGTTATATTGTAACCCTTGTCCGTGTTTTGCGTTAATTAATTTTAATTTCTTGTTTCTGTCCTAACTCTACGTTTTACGTGTTTTTCGTTTTATAATTTTGTTTGTACTAAAATCGTTTTGTAATTGTTGTATTGTCTAATTTATTTGTTTATTTTCTTTATTGGTTCGACTTGTTTGTTTTGGGTCGGCCATTTTGAATTTTTGTTGCTAGCTTTGGTTCTTGCCAAAGTTCCGTATTTTCTTTTGTTATTGTTTTCGTCTAGTCGGCCATTTTGATTTTTTGTCGAATTTGAGTATTTTCTTTGGTTACCTTGTTTGAACGTTTTATTTTATTATTTAATTGTCCTTTTCGTGTTTTGTTAATTGTTAGGCCTTTAGGCGATATTTGTGTTTAAGTTTTACGTGTTTTTTGTTTTATATTTGTAATTGTTGTACTGTTAAATTTAGCCGTTAATTTTCTGTTATTACTGGTTTGACTCGCTGCTTAGAGTCGGCCAACTTTATTTTTTTTAACTAGCTTCGGCTAGAGTTTTATTTATATTAGGTTTGTGTCCACTTTTTCTTTGAACGTTTTATTTTATCGTCCATTTTCCCCTTTTTATTTTTTTCCCCGCCTTTTGGCGTTATTTTTTTTGTTTTCGCCTTTAGGCGAAATTTATTGATTACGCCTTCCCCATTCCTTCACCCCTGACCCCCCTTTTTTTTCTCCACCATGGAGAAGAAGGAAAAAAAAGCCCCTTCTTTCCTTATTACTAAAAAAAAGACAGCGACCCTTGCTTCCATCCGAAAATCGGTGAGGAAGCATTTATTCAACCCCAAAAAAGACCCCCCAGATAAAGATAATCCGGATGAATATCCTGCCCTTCCTCGAACCCCCACAAATGAGGAAATAGTTGACGTCCTTAAAAAGGCCGCCAAAGCCAGGATAGAGAAAGAAATCCTGGAAAAAGAAACAAATAAAAACCCAGACAAGCCAAAAGTTAACACCGAGGTCGGGGATTCGCCCTCTTGTTGGAAGTCCCCTCCGAGTTGTATAATCGACATCGCGGAGTTCCTGGAGCGTGCCAAGAGTTACGCTCACCTCGTGGTGAAAGACGGGCTCTTGGAGGATCCAGTGGAACTGAAGAGAGTCGAGAAAAGAATAGTGTCTGTCTTTGTCGTCGACAAGCGTTCGCGCAAAATTTGTCGTTCGACTAAAGACACAGTGTTTAAAGCACTGGAGTCCCTGGGGTTCAAACCCCTAAGAATTGTCAAGGGAAAGGGATTCTTCATGTGGGACGTACTGCTGCCCACAGCGGAAGACTGCGTGAGAGCCACCCGGAGGGAATTGATCACAAAGGATCTCATCCTCCGAACCGAGTATGAGGGTCGGCGAAGGACCAGGGTGGCAGTATACGAGGTCCCTCCTCAGGTTATCGGGGAACACCTCGCGGCTTTCCTGGACCAATACGGGGAGATATTGGCCGCTTCCTGTGATAGCCTGACTGGGGGATGGAGCTTTGATATGATGCTCGATCGTAAGGCCTTCAGCTCCGTCCCCAACTGGATTGACGTTAGTGACTTGAAGCTGCCGGTCATCGTGACCGGTCGTAAACCAGCCTGCTGGAAGTGTGGAGTGACTGGTCATCTCTCCTCTTCCTGCCCAGAGAAGAAGGCCTCTGGGACTCAGGTCACTAAAGACCAAACTCCCCCTCTGACCGAGTCTGCAAAATCCGCCGCGCCTGTAATGGGCATGCCAGCTGCCGGGACCGGAGAGGTTGTTCCCCCGGTTGGGTCACCATCCAAGCCCCCATCCCCCGAAGAGCCCTCTTCCACCGCTTCTGCGGCTAAGAAGGGGGAAGAAGGGGAATGGCAGGTAGTTGGCAGGGTCAGAGGGAAGCGTCAGCCAGCGGGGCCTCAGTCCCCTGAAGCCTCAGGGACTAAAGACACACACAGTCCCACTCCCTCTAGCAACAGCATGGGCGACGCCCCGACCTCTTTAACATCTGAAGAGCATATGAAAAAATATGAACCGTCTTACGATAAAACCGTCAAACTGAAAGAACTTAAAAAACTAATAGACGTCCAGAGAAAACAAAAAAAATCCCCGGAAAAGAAATCCCCCTTGCAGTCTCCTCAACCCTCTTCTCCAGTCAAGTCTCCCCCTAAAAAGATGGCCACTCGCTCCACATCTTCGAAACCTATTCCTCCCACTCCATGTCCGTCAACCCCTCTCTCCAGAGTGAAGCCTTCTCCAGCCACCCCTTCCACTTCTCGTGCCCAGTCCCAAATCCCTCTCAGTAGAGACCCCAGTCCTTTTAGACATCCCAGTACTCCTCGCCACACTCCCAGTCCTTCACCCTCAAAAAAATTACCCACAACAGTTACCAAAAGGCCCAGAAGCCCTACTCAAGATGGTGCGGATAAAAAAAAGAGACCGAAGCACATATTTAACCCAGGCATAGAGATATGCAAAATATCTCCCCTACAAGCTGAAAAAGCGAGGGATTACGGGAATAGGATAAAGAGCCTAAAATTCCTCTTATCCGTAAAAAAATTTGGGGACAAAGACATTGAAGATCCCGGAAACTTCCCTAATGCCCAAAGGGTATTAACTGTAATTAGATCAGAGCCGGGAGCGAAATCAGTTTGGGCTATGGTGGATGAAGCGATTTCATCGTTCAGCTTGTCCCCGCCAATCGCCATAGTCCAAAATGATAAATTGAAAAAGATGAAGCAGTTTTGTGCAGGGAGGGTCCCGGTTTTTGTTCACCCCTCCCTTTATAGAGCACTAAAATTGACTTTCCCGTGGGATATCGGCGGAATCTCCGAAGACGGTACCATCAAGAATGAGATGGGCCATGGGTCTATGGGAGAGGCTGTCGGTATCCTAACCCCAGCCATGTTCAACGCAGATAAGCAACCCTAATCAGCATTCAATATGGCTCTCTGGTTAGCTACTTTAAATGTCCGGGGCCTGAGGTTGGAGTCTCGCAGGGCGAGGCTCTCTCGCGACCTTCAGCGCCTCGGGGTGAATATCTGTTGTGTGCAAGAGACCCGGTTTTCTTCTCATGATCGTGAGGATGTGCTGTCTGGGGGGTTCGCCCTTTATTCAGCATGTTTTGATGGTCGTTCGAGGGGTGTCTCTTGGCTAGTGAGCAGGTCTTTAGACGCTGTATGTACTCTTGTTTTCGCAGATCCGGCGGGCAGGCTTTGTGTGCTGGACGTTACCATAAAAGGTAAGGCTTTACGTCTCATCGGCGTTTATGCGCCCGTTATCCATGCTGAGCGTCCTGGTCTGTTTCGGCAGATCGAGCCGTTTTTGACGACATCTCGTCGGGTAGTTTTAGCGGGTGATTGGAATGCCGTCCTTGATCCCGATATAGATCGTATAGGAAAAAAACGGGCTACTAACAATCCTGATGTGAAACCATTTCGGGGCTTCATCGACGGGTTCGATCTCGTCGATAAGTACCGAAATGAGCATCCTCGGGATATAGCTTGGACTTGGACTAATAGTGGCAACTCGGATCCTGGGACGCTTGCGAGCTACCTCGATCGAGTCCTAGTTAAGAGAGTCGATGTAGGGCTCTTAGGGTGTCCAAGTTTCCATTATATAGTTTATTCGGATCATAGGCTTGTCCGGGTCCGTGTAAACTTAGATAAGCCTAAGGTTAGGTTGGCTGGTTACTGGAAATTCAACTGTTCACTGTTTGGTGAACAGGGATTTCGGGACCAGCTGCTACTAATGATACAACGGGAATTGTCGGGAGCGGTTTTGGGGAACGCCTGGTGGGGTAACCTTAAATCCAAAATTAGAACGTTTGCTGCCGATTTTAGTCGTCGACTCAATCGAGATAGATTAGCGGCGCAAACTGCTTTAGAAGAAAAAGTCGATCGGGCCGTGAAATCCCGTGTTAGTGGGGATGTAGCCTTAGCTAAGGCAGAGTTGGCCTCCTTGCTTATCAAGAAGGATCAAGCTCTGGTAGTTAGGGCTAGGTTAAAAAGAATGTCCTCTGAGGCGACGAATATGGCCGCTGAATTGCGTGCAGAGGAGAGTAGGAGTGCGTCTCGGCGACATATCGCGTGCGTCACATTACCGGATAATCGGACCGTGACTACAAACGCGGGCATATGTGAGGTCTTTCGAGATTATTTTCAGGATCTTTTCACCAGGGAGCCCGGTCTGAGCTCGGCTCAGTTCGACTCCTATTTAGCCGACTTTCCCTGCCTCGAGGCAGCTGAAGCGGCTGGGTGCGAGGGTCCCATAACAGAGTCTGAGATCTGGGAAGCGCTGAAGCAGGTTGGCCTGGATAAGTCTCCGGGACTCGATGGTCTGCCCTACGAAGTGTACTTGAGGCTGTCGCCCGTTTTTGTTCCTTTGCTGGAACTGATTTTCAACCACTGGATGAAGCAGGGGTCTATACCTCAACGCTTCACCAGGGGTGTGATCAAGTTGCTGCGTAAGGACAAGAACGGTGGGGATGGGTTAGGGAACTTTCGCCCTTTAACGATGCTAAACGCTGAGTTGAAGATTTTGGCGAAGATCTTAGCCAACCGTTTGCAGCTTGTCCTGTCTAGTCTGATTGGCCCCGAGCAGACTTGTGCTGTGAAGGGCAGGACTATTCAGGATAACCTGCATATGGTACGCTTGATCTTAGAACAAGTCGACGGTGAAGCCGCGCTGATCAATTTAGATCAGTCCAAGGCCTTCGATAGGGTTGATCATCGTTTTCTGGAGGCTGTCCTTTCGTCGGCCGGTTTCGGAGCCGACTTTCGCTCCTGGATCCGACTCTTGTATGCGACCCCCGGTGCGCTGGTGGAAGTGAATGGAGTAAGATCGAAGCCTTTCGTATTGTCTCGCTCTATTCGTCAGGGTTGTCCGCTCTCGCCTTTGCTTTACGTTCTTGCGTTGGAACCTTTCCTTCGCAAGTTAAAGGCGAATCCGGTCCTGCGTGGAATATCTCTGCCTGGGGCTACCACCTCAGCAAGGTATTCTGCCTATGCTGACGACGTTTCGGTTCTTGTGTCGAGCAGAGCCGAGATTGACGAAGTCAGCAAAGAGGTCAGTGGTTATGAGATGGTGACAGGGGCCAAGATCAACCGTGATAAGTCTGTTGGCTTGCGGTTGGGTGCGTGGAAGGGAGTTTCTCTTCCCGGACCTTTCCTCTGGACGGATGGGCCGATCAAGATTCTCGGCGTCTGGTTCGGTCCGGAGCTCCAGTTGGAAATGAATTGGTCGGAGGTACGAGAGAAGGCCGAGAGCGCGGTTAATCTGTGGTCTCGGAGGAGGCTTTCCCTGAAGGGAAGGGCGGAAGTATGTGTTTCACACATATATCCAATCCTCGTGTACCGACTCTCTGTACTTCCACTTCCGTTTGCCCCACTAATTTTATTAGTAAGGCTCTTGTTCTCCTTCTTGTGGGGAGGCAAGGCCCCTATGGTATCTCGGGAGATCTGTTGCCTTCATACCGCTGAGGGCGGTCTGGGTATGCCAAGCATTGAGATTCGTCAACATATGCTTCGCATTGCATTCCTAGACCGATTGTGTCGCGAACCGGACGAGGTGGGAGCCTTCTGGAAGGAAGACGCCCGGAAAAATTTCCCGTCCCTAAGAAGTGTGCACTCGTGCGAGGGGGAGGCCCGCCGTAGACCCCGAGCCGAAAGCTCCTTCTATCACGAATGTCGTCGCGCTCTGAAATGCCTCTTACGGGCGTCGGAAGGCCTCTCCAACGTCCAGGCGTTGTCTCGTAGGGCATTGTATCAGGTGTTAGTTCGGGGGTCCGTTCAAGATGCTCTGATTAGCGAGCTCGGTCTTACGAAGCAGCAGGCTCGCTCAATATGGCCTTGGGCGCCAGGGTTGAAATGCCTCACTAACGATGAGGCATCACTCACCTGGCGGGTGATTCGTAGAGCCCTCTGGGTCGGCAAAAGACTTTGTTCAGCGGGCTTGGAGAATTCTCCAGACTGCCGCCGCTGCGTTGGGGAAGTCGAGACCATTGGTCACGCCTTCTTTCAGTGCACGGTGGTAGTGCCGTTGTGCAGGTTCGTTGAAGGCCTCATGGTTCGCGTACTGCGGAGAAAGTCCTTTGTCCTGGATGTCGTTTCTGTCTGTAGCAATGTGGTGCCTCAGATGTCGAGGGCTGAGCATTATGTGTGCTGTTGCTTACTGGGCGTTATGAGAGTCGTGATTTGGACGACGCGTCAGAAGGAATTCTATGGTGGCGAGAAGTTTGCTTCTTCCGAACTGATCTTGTTCTTTAGGCATCAGCTTAAAGTCAAGATTAGGACGGAAAGGCGGCGGCTCACATCATCAGAATTTGGCGAAAGGTGGGTGAGTCTTGCGCGTTTGTGCCGTGTGAAAGGGGCTGACCTTGAGTGGCATTTTGATGCTGGTTAGGCATCAGGATATTGTTTGCCTGGGTTGAACTTGGCAACCCATCCCTGGATTTAGGATAGTTTAGGGTTTTTGCTTTTTAGTTTTTTAATTTCTGTAAAACTTAGCTAGAGTGTGTTTGCTCATTGGCCCCCTTTTTTTCTGTCCCCTTTTTCTTTTCCTTTAGTTTAACTCCCCTTCCCTCCCCTCTTTAGGTGCTCAGTGATTTCAGTTCTCTGGAGGATACGGGACGCCTTTCGTTTCGAGTGTGAGCTTTTTCGTATGGTTGAGTCTGAATCAGTGCGTGTTTGTGTGAGTGGTTGGGATGGATAAATGTTTGTTCTGTTATAGTCCCGTGTCGATTTCGCCCAGTTAATTGATTTTACTGTCACATTTAGGAATTGTGGGGGGTTTTTATTACTAACATAATTTTGTTTAGTTTCATGTATATAATTTTAGTCATATTGTATATATTCATTGGGGATATTTATTATTTTGAAATTTTTACTCCCGCCCCCCACAGACTTTATTGTACATATGGGGTTATTTAGGACTTTCATAGAGACCATGAGGTATTTTGGTGGATGTAGCATGAAAGGTAAGTATAAATGTGGCGTTTTGGTGAAAGGAATATTGTTTTGTATGTTTGGGTCAGTGCTCGGGACTAGCTAAGTTTAAGATTAAGACAAGTGATGACCTTCCTTTTCCCCAATCCCCCTTTTGGCCTTGTGCCGTATTTACTGTGTATAACAGTAATAAATATTGTGGCCTGACGATTGCGTTTTGTCCGCCTTGTCATTTTGTGTTCCATTTTTCAGACCGCTGCACGACTGCCTTGTTGCCTGAATCTCTGAGTGAACTGTATTTTGGTTAAAGTTTGTTATTTTATTTATTTTCTGTTTCAACTGTTTTGAAAAAAAAAAGAAAAAAAAAAAAAAAAAAAAAAAGTCCTTTTGATTTTTTCTTCTATCCATTTTTTTATTTTTACCCCCCTCTTTTAGTTCTTTTCCATTTTTATTTTCAGTTTTTTTTTTTTTCCCCCTTTAATTTTTTGTTTTAGTTTTTCTTTTTACCCCCGTTAATTCTTTGTTTTTCTTTTTATCCCCTATTCTAGTTTCTCGTTTTAATTCCCTTCCCCCGTTAATTTTTGTTTCTACCCCGTTTTAATTTCCACGCTTTTTTAGCCTTCCTTATAACCTTCATTTCCCGTTAATTTCTATCTTCGTTCTAGTTATATTGTAACCCTTGTCCGTGTTTTGCGTTAATTAATTTTAATTTCTTGTTTCTGTCCTAACTCTACGTTTTACGTGTTTTTCGTTTTATAAATTTGTTTGTACTAAAATCGTTTTGTAATCGTTGTATTGTCTAATTTATTTGTTTATTTTCTTTATTGGTTCGACTTGTTTGTTTTGGGTCGGCCATTTTGAATTTTTGTTGTTAGCTTTGGTTCTTGCCAAAGTTCCGTATTTTCTTTTGTTATTGTTTTCGTCTAGTGTCGGCCATTTTGATTTTTTGTCGAAGTTGAATATTTTCTTTGGTTACCTTGTTTGAACGTTTTATTTTATTATTTAATTGTCCTTTTCGTGTTTTGTTAATTGTTAGGCCTTTAGGCGATATTTGTGTTTAAGTTTTACGTGTTTTTTGTTTTATATTTGTAATTGTTGTACTGTTAAATTTAGCCGTTAATTTTCTGTTATTACTGGTTTGACTCGCTGCTTAGAGTCGGCCAACTTTATTTTTTTAACTAGCTTCGGCTAGAGTTTTATTTATATTAGGTTTGTGTCCACTTTTACTTTGAACGTTTTTTTTTTATCGTCCATTTTCCCCTTTTTATTTTTTTCCCCGCTTTTTGGCGTTATATTTTTTTTGTTTTTGTTTTCGCCTTTAGGCGAAATTTATTGAATATCCCTTCCCCATTCCTTCACTCCTGACCCCCCTTTTTTTTTTCTCCACCATGGAGAAGAAGGAAAAAAAAGCCCCTTCTTACCTTATTACTAAAAAAAAGACAGCGACCCTTGCTTCCATCCGAAAATCGGTGAGGAAGCATTTATTCAACCCAAAAAAAGACCCCCCAGATAAAGATAATCCTGAGGAATATCCTGCACTCCCAAGGACCCCTACAAATGAGGAGATAGTAGACACCCTTAAAAAGGCTGCCAAAGCCAGGATAGAAAAAGAAATCCTGGAAAAAGAAACAAATAAAAACCCAGAAAAGCCAAAAGTTAACACCGAGGTCGGGGATTCGCCCTCTTGTTGGAAGTCCCCTCCGAATTGTATAATCGACATCGCGGAGTTCCTGGAGCGTGCCAAGAGTTACGCTCACCTCGTGGTGAAAGACGGGCTCTTGGAGGATCCAGTGGAACTAAAGAGAGTCGAGAAAAGAATAGTGTCTGTCTTTGTCGTCGACAAGCGTTCGCGCAAAATTTGTCGGTCGACTAAAGACACAGTGTTTAAAGCACTGGAGTCCCTGGGGTTCAAACCCCTAAGAATTGTCAAGGGAAAGGGATTCTTCATGTGGGACGTACTGCTGCCCACAGCGGAAGACTGCGTGAGAGCCACCCGGAGGGAATTGATCACAAAGGATCTCATCCTCCGAACCGAGTATGAGGGTCGGCGAAGGACCAGGGTGGCAGTATACGAGGTCCCTCCTCAGGTTATCGGGGAACACCTCGCGGCTTTTCTGGACCAATACGGGGAGATATTGGCCGCTTCCTGTGATAGCCTGACTGGGGGATGGAGCTTTGATATGATGCTCGATCGTAAGGCCTTCAGCTCCGTCCCCAACTGGATTGACGTTAGTGACTTGAAGCTGCCGGTCATCGTGACCGGTCGTAAACCAGCCTGCTGGAAGTGTGGAGTGACTGGTCATCTCTCCTCTTCCTGCCCAGAGAAGAAGGCCTCTGGGACTCAGGTCACTAAAGACCAAACTCCCCCTCTGACCGAGTCTGCAAAATCCGCCGCGCCTGTAATGGGCATGCCAGCTGCCGGGACCGGAGAGGTTGTTCCCCCGGTTGGGTCACCATCCAAGCCCCCATCCCCCGAAGAGCCCTCTTCCACCGCTTCTGCGACTAAGAAGGGGGAAGAAGGGGAATGGCAGGTAGTTGGCAGGGTCAGAGGGAAGCGTCAGCCAGCGGGTCCTCAGTCCCCTGAAGCATCGGGGACTAATGACACACACAGTCCCACTCCCTCTAGCAACAGCATGGGCGACGCCCCGACCTCTTTAACATCAGAAGATCATATGAAAAAATATGAACCGTCTTACGAAAAAACCGTCAAACTGAAAGAACTGAAAAAACTAATAGACGTCCAAAGAAAACAAAAAAAATCCCCGGAAAAGAAATCCCCCTTGCAGTCTCCTCAACCCTCTTCTCCAGTCAAGTCTCCCCCTAAAAAGATGGCCACTCGCTCCACATCTTCCAAATCTATTCCTCCCACTCCATGTCCGTCAACCCCTCTCTCCAGAGTGAAGCCTTCTCCAGCCACCCCTTCCACTTCTCGTGCCCAGTCCCAAATCCCTCTCAGTAGAGACCCCAGTCCTTTTAGACATCCCAGTACTCCTCGCCACACTCCCAGTCCTTCACCCTCAAAAAAATTATCCACAACAGTAACCAAAAGGCCCAGAAGCCCTACACAAGATGGTGCGGATAAAAAAAAGAGACCGAAGCACATATTTAACCCAGGCATAGAGATATGCAAAATATCTCCCCTACAAGCTGAAAAAGCGAGGGATTACGGGAATAGGATAAAGAGCCTAAAATTCCTCTTATCCGTAAAAAAATTTGGGGACAAAGACATTGAAGATCCCGGAAACTTCCCTAGTGCCCAAAGGGTATTAACTGTAATTAGATCAGAGCCGGGAGCGAAATCAGTTTGGGCTATGGTGGATGAAGCGATTTCATCGTTCAGCTTGTCCCCGCCAATCGCCATAGTCCAAAATGATAAATTGAAAAAGATGAAGCAGTTTTGTGCAGGGAGGGTCCCGGTTTTTGTTCACCCCTCCCTTTATAGAGCACTAAAATTGACTTTCCCGTGGGATATCGGCGGAATCTCCGAAGACGGTACCATCAAGAATGAGATGGGCCATGGGTCTATGGGAGAGGCTGTCGGTATCCTAACCCCAGCCATGTTCAACGCAGATAAGCAACCCTAATCAGCATTCAATATGGCTCTCTGGTTAGCTAGTTTAAATGTCCGGGGCCTGAGGTTGGAGTCTCGCAGGGCGAGGCTCTCTCGCGACCTTCAGCGCCTCGGGGTGAATATCTGTTGTGTGCAAGAGACCCGGTTTTCTTCTCATGATCGTGAGGATGTGCTGTCTAATGGGTTCGCCCTTTATTCAGCATGTTTTGACGGTCGTTCGAGGGGTGTCTCTTGGCTAGTGAGCAGGTCTTTAGACGCTGTATGTACTCTTGTTTTCGCAGATCCGGCGGGCAGGCTTTGTGTGCTGGACGTTACCATAAAAGGTAAGGCTTTACGTCTCATCGGCGTTTATGCGCCCGTTATCCATGCTGAGCGTCCTGGTCTGTTTCGGCAGATCGAGCCGTTTTTGACGACATCTCGTCGGGTAGTTTTAGCGGGTGATTGGAATGCCGTCCTTGATCCCGATATAGATCGTATAGGGAAAAAACGGGTTACTAACAATCCTGATGTGAAACCATTCCGGGGCTTTATCGACGGGTTCGATCTCGTCGATAAGTACCGGAATGAGCATCCTCGGGATATAGCTTGGACTTGGACTAATAGTGGCAACTCGGATCCTGGGACGCTTGCGAGCTACCTCGATCGAGTCCTAGTTAAGAGAGTCGATGTAGGGCTCTTAGGGTGTCCAAGTTTCCATTATATAGTTTATTCGGATCATAGGCTTGTCCGGGTCCGTGTAAACTTAGATAAGCCTAAGGTTAGGTTGGCTGGTTACTGGAAATTCAACTGTTCACTGTTTGGTGAACAGGGATTTCGGGACCAGCTATTACTAATGATACAACGGGAATTGTCGGGAGCGGTTTTGGGGAACGCCTGGTGGGGTAACCTTAAATCTAAAATTAGAACGTTTGCTGCCGATTTTAGTCGTCGACTCAATCGAGATAGATTAGCGGCGCAAACTGCTTTAGAAGAAAAAGTCGATCGGGCCGTGAAATCCCGTGTTAGTGGGGATGTAGCCTTAGCTAAGGCAGAGTTGGCCTCCTTGCTTATCAAGAAGGATCAAGCTCTGGTAGTTAGGGCTAGGTTAAAAAGAATGTCCTCTGAGGCGACGAATATGGCCGCTGAATTGCGTGCAGAGGAGAGTAGGAGTGCGTCTCGGCGACATATCGCGTGCGTCACATTACCGGATAATCGGACCGTGACTACAAACGCGGGCATATGTGAGGTCTTTCGAGATTATTTTCAGGATCTTTTCACCAGGGAGCCCGGTCTGAGCTCGGCTCAGTTCGACTCCTATTTAGCCGACTTTCCCTGCCTCGAGGCAGCTGAAGCGGCTGGGTGCGAGGGTCCCATAACAGAGTCTGAGATCTGGGAAGCGCTGAAGCAGGTTGGCCTGGATAAGTCTCCGGGACTCGATGGTCTGCCCTACGAAGTGTACTTGAGGCTGTCGCCCGTTTTTGTTCCTTTGCTGGAACTGATTTTCAACCACTGGATGAAGCAGGGGTCTATACCTCAACGCTTCACCAGGGGTGTGATCAAGTTGCTGCGTAAGGACAAGAACGGTGGGGATGGGTTAGGGAACTTTCGCCCTTTAACGATGCTAAACGCTGAGTTGAAGATTTTGGCGAAGATCTTAGCCAACCGTTTGCAGCTTGTCCTGTCTAGTCTGATTGGCCCCGAGCAGACTTGTGCTGTGAAGGGCAGGACTATTCAGGATAACCTGCATATGGTACGCTTGATCTTAGAACAAGTCGACGGTGAAGCCGCGCTGATCAATTTAGATCAGTCCAAGGCCTTCGATAGGGTTGATCATCGTTTTCTGGAGGCTGTCCTTTCGTCGGCCGGTTTCGGAGCCGACTTTCGCTCCTGGATCCGACTCTTGTATGCGACCCCCGGTGCGCTGGTGGAAGTGAATGGAGTAAGATCGAAGCCTTTCGTATTGTCTCGCTCTATTCGTCAGGGTTGTCCGCTCTCGCCTTTGCTTTACGTTCTTGCGTTGGAACCTTTCCTTCGCAAGTTAAAGGCGAATCCGGTCCTGCGTGGAATATCTCTGCCTGGGGCTACCACCTCAGCAAGGTATTCTGCCTATGCTGACGACGTTTCGGTTCTTGTGTCGAGCAGAGCCGAGATTGACGAAGTCAGCAAAGAGGTCAGTGGTTATGAGATGGTGACAGGGGCCAAGATCAACCGTGATAAGTCTGTTGGCTTGCGGTTGGGTGCGTGGAAGGGAGTTTCTCTTCCCGGACCTTTCCTCTGGACGGATGGGCCGATCAAGATTCTCGGCGTCTGGTTCGGTCCGGATCTCCAGTTGGAAATGAATTGGTCGGAGGTACGAGAGAAGGCCGAGAGCGCGGTTAATCTGTGGTCTCGGAGGAGGCTTTCCCTGAAGGGAAGGGCGGAAGTATGTGTTTCACACATATATCCAATCCTCGTGTACCGACTCTCTGTACTTCCACTTCCGTTTGCCCCACTAATTTTATTAGTAAGGCTCTTGTTCTCCTTCTTGTGGGGAGGCAAGGCCCCTATGGTATCTCGGGAGATCTGTTGCCTTCATACCGCTGAGGGCGGTCTGGGTATGCCAAGCATTGAGATTCGTCAACATATGCTTCGCATTGCATTCCTAGACCGATTGTGTCGCGAACCGGACGAGGTGGGAGCCTTCTGGAAGGAAGACGCCCGGAAAAATTTCCCGTCCCTAAGAAGTGTGCACTCGTGCGAGGGGGAGGCCCGCCGTAGACCCCGAGCCGAAAGCTCCTTCTATCACGAATGTCGTCGCGCTCTGAAATGCCTCTTACGGGCGTCGGAAGGCCTCTCCAACGTCCAGGCGTTGTCTCGTAGGGCATTGTATCAGGTGTTAGTTCGGGGGTCCGTTCAAGATGCTCTGATTAGCGAGCTCGGTCTTACGAAGCAGCAGGCTCGCTCAATATGGCCTTGGGCGCCAGGCTTGAAATGCCTCACTAACGATGAGGCATCACTCACCTGGCGGGTGATTCGTGGAGCCCTCTGGGTCGGCAAAAGACTTTGTTCAGCGGGCTTGGAGAATTCTCCAGACTGCCGCCGCTGCGTTGGGGAAGTCGAGACCATTGGTCACGCCTTCTTTCAGTGCACGGTGGTAGTGCCGTTGTGCAAGTTCGTTGAAGGCCTCATGGTTCGCGTACTGCGGAGAAAGTCCTTTGTCCTGGATGTCGTTTCTGTCTGTAGCAATGTGGTGCCTCAGATGTCGAGGGCTGAGCATTATGTGTGCTGTTGCTTACTAGGCGTTATGAGAGTCGTGATTTGGACGACGCGTCAGAAGGAATTCTATGGTGGCGAGAAGTTTGCTTCTTCCGAACTGATCTTGTTCTTTAGGCATCAGCTTAAAGTCAAGATTAGGACGGAAAGGCGGCGGCTCACATCATCAGAATTTGGCGAAAGGTGGGTGAGTCTTGCGCGTTTGTGCCGTGTGAAAGGGGCTGACCTTGAGTGGCATTTTGATGCTGGTTAGGCATCAGGATATTGTTTGCCTGGGTTGAACTTGGCAACCCATCCCTGGATTTAGGATAGTTTAGGGTTTTTGCATTTGTATTTTAGTTTTTTAATTTCTGTAAAACTTAGCTAGAGTGAGTTTGCTCATTGGCCCCCTTTTTTTTCTGCCCCCCTTTTTCTTTTCCTTTTGTTTAACTCCCCATCCCTCCCCGCTTTAGGTGCTCAGTGATTTTAGTTCTCTGGAGGATGCGGGACGCCTTTCGTTTCGAGTGTGTGAGCTTTTCGTATGTTTGAGGCTGAATCAGTGCGTGTTTGTGCGAATGGTTGGGATGGATAAATGTTTATTTTATAAAGTCCCGTGTCGATTTCGCCCAGGAAATTGATTTTACTGTCACATTTAGGAATTGTGGGGGGGTTTTATTACTAACATGATTTTGTTTAGTTTCATGTATATAATTTTAGACATATTGTATATATTCATTGGGGATATTTATTTGAAATTTTTACTCCCGCCCCCCCACAGACTTTATTGTACATATGGGGTTATTTAGGACTTTCATAGAGACCATGAGGTATTTTGGTGGATGTAGCATGAAAGGTAAGTATGAATGTAGCGTTTTGGTGAAAGGAATATTGTTTTGTATGCTTGGGTCAGTGCTTGGGACTAGCTAAGTTTAAGATTAAGACCAGTGATGACCTTCCTTTTCCCCAATCCCCCTTTTTGGCCTTGTGCCGTATTTACTGTACATAACAGTATTAAATATTGTGGCCTGACGATTGCGTTTTGTCCGCCTTGTCATTTTGTGTTCCATTTTTCAGACCGCTACACGACTGCCTTGTTGCCTGAATCTCTGAGTGAACTGTATTTTGGTTAAAGTTTGTTATTTTATTTATTTTCTGTTGCAACTGTTTTGAAAAAAAAAAAAAAAAAGTCCTTTTGATTTTTTCTTCTATCCATTTTTTTTATTTTTACCCCCCTCTTTTAGTTCTTTTCCATTTTTATTTTCAGTTTTTTTCCCCCTTTAATTTTTTGTTTTAGTTTTTCTTTTTACCCCCGTTAATTCTTTGTTTTTCATTTTATCCCCTATTCTAGTTTCTCGTTTTAATTCCCTTCCCCCGTTAATTTTTGTTTCTACCCCGTTTTAATTTCCACGCTTTTTTAGCCTTCCTTAGAATTTTCATTTACCGATAATTTCTAGCTTCGTTTTATATATAGTGTTACCCTTGTCCGTGTTTTGCGTTAATTAATTTTAATTTCTTGTTTCTGTCCTAACTCTACGTTTTACGTGTTTTTCGTTTTATAAATTTGTTTGTACTAAAATCGTTTTGTAATTGTTGTATTGTCTAATTTATTTGTTTATTTTTTTTATTGGTTCGACTTGTTTGTTTTGGGTCGGCCATTTTGAATTTTTGTTGCTAGCTTTGGTTCTTGCCAAAGTTCCGTATTTTCTTTTGTTATTGTTTTCGTCTAGTGTCGGCCATTTTGATTTTTTGTCGAAGTTGAGTATTTTCTTTGGTTACCTTGTTTGAACGTTTTATTTTATTATTTAATTGTCCTTTTCGTGTTTTGTTAATTGTTAGGCCTTTAGGCGATATTTGTGTTTAAGTTTTACGTGTTTTTTGTTTTATATTTGTAATTGTTGTACTGTTAAATTTAGCCGTTAATTTTCTGTTATTACTGGTTTGACTCGCTGCTTAGAGTCGGCCATCTTTATTTTTTAACTAGCCTCGGCTAGAGTTCAATTATATTAGGTTCCTGTCTACTTTTTCTTCGAACGTTTTATTTTTTTATCCAATTTTCCCCTTTTTTATTTTTTTTTCGCCTTTTGGCGTTATTTGTTTGTTTTTTGTGTTTCGCCTTGAGGCGAAATTTTTTGAATATCCCTTCCCCTTTCCTTCACCCCCTGACCCCCCTTTTTTTTTTTCTCCACCATGGAGAAGAAGGAAAAAAAAGCCCCTTCTTTCCTTATTACTAAAAAAAAGACAACAACCCTTGCTTCCATCCGAAAATCGGTTAGGAAGCACTTGTTTAACCCCAAAAAAGACCCCCCAGATAAAGACAATCCCGAGGAATATCCTGCTCTCCCAAGGACCCCTACTAATGAGGAGATAGTAGACACCCTTAAAAAGGCTGCCAAAGCCAGGATAGAAAAAGAGATCCTGGAAAAAGAGAAAAATAAAACCCCAGAAAACACGAAAGTTAATACGGAGGTCGGGGATTCGCCCTCTTGTTGGAAGTCCCCTCCGAATTGTATAATCGACATCGCGGAGTTCCTGGAGCGTGCCAAGAGTTACGCTCACCTCGTGGTGAAAGACGGGCTCTTGGAAGATCCAGTGGAACTGAAGAGAGTCGAGAAAAGAATAGTGTCTGTCTTTGTCGTCGACAAGCGTTCGCGCAAAATTTGTCGTTCGACTAAAGACACAGTGTTTAAAGCACTGGAGTCCCTGGGGTTCAAACCCCTAAGAATTGTCAAGGGAAAGGGGTTCTTCATGTGGGACGTACTGCTGCCCACTGCAGAAGACTGCGTAAGAGCCACCCGGAGGGAATTGATCACAAAGGATCTCATCCTCCGAACCGAGTATGAGGGTCGGCGAAGGACCAGGGTGGCAGTATACGAGGTCCCTCCTCAGGTTATCGGGGAACACCTCGCGGCTTTCCTGGACCAATACGGGGAGATATTGGCCGCTTCCTGTGATAGCCTGACTGGGGGATGGAGCTTTGATATGATGCTCGATCGTAAGGCCTTCAGCTCCGTCCCCAACTGGATTGACGTTAGTGACTTGAAGCTGCCGGTCATCGTGACCGGTCGTAAACCAGCCTGCTGGAAGTGTGGAGTGACTGGTCATCTCTCCTCTTCCTGCCCAGAGAAGAAGGCCTCTGGGACTCAGGTCACTAAAGACCAAACTCCCCCTCTGACCGAGTCTGCAAAATCCGCCGCGCCTGTAATGGGCATGCCAGCTGCCGGGACCGGAGAGGTTGTTCCCCCGGTTGGGTCACCATCCAAGCCCCCATCCCCCGAAGAGCCCTCTTCCACCGCTTCTGCGGCTAAGAAGGGGGAAGAAGGGGAATGGCAGGTAGTTGGCAGGGTCAGAGGGAAGCGTCAGCCAGCGGGGCCTCAGTCCCCTGAAGCCTCAGGGACTAAAGACACACACAGTCCCACTCCCTCTAGCAACAGCATGGGCGACGCCCCGACCTCTTTAACATCTGAAGAGCATATGAAAAAATATGAACCGTCTTACGATAAAACCGTCAAACTGAAAGAACTTAAAAAACTAATAGACGTCCAGAGAAAACAAAAAAAATCCCCGGAAAAGAAATCCCCCTTGCAGTCTCCTCAACCCTCTTCTCCAGTCAAGTCTCCCCCTAAAAAGATGGCCACTCGCTCCACATCTTCGAAACCTATTCCTCCCACTCCATGTCCGTCAACCCCTCTCTCCAGAGTGAAGCCTTCTCCAGCCACCCCTTCCACTTCTCGTGCCCAGTCCCAAATCCCTCTCAGTAGAGACCCCAGTCCTTTTAGACATCCCAGTACTCCTCGCCACACTCCCAGTCCTTCACCCTCAAAAAAATTACCCACAACAGTTACCAAAAGGCCCAGAAGCCCTACTCAAGATGGTGCGGATAAAAAAAAGAGACCGAAGCACATATTTAACCCAGGCATAGAGATATGCAAAATATCTCCCCTACAAGCTGAAAAAGCGAGGGATTACGGGAATAGGATAAAGAGCCTAAAATTCCTCTTATCCGTAAAAAAATTTGGGGACAAAGACATTGAAGATCCCGGAAACTTCCCTAATGCCCAAAGGGTATTAACTGTAATTAGATCAGAGCCGGGAGCGAAATCAGTTTGGGCTATGGTGGATGAAGCGATTTCATCGTTCAGCTTGTCCCCGCCAATCGCCATAGTCCAAAATGATAAATTGAAAAAGATGAAGCAGTTTTGTGCAGGGAGGGTCCCGGTTTTTGTTCACCCCTCCCTTTATAGAGCACTAAAATTGACTTTCCCGTGGGATATCGGCGGAATCTCCGAAGACGGTACCATCAAGAATGAGATGGGCCATGGGTCTATGGGAGAGGCTGTCGGTATCCTAACCCCAGCCATGTTCAACGCAGATAAGCAACCCTAATCAGCATTCATTATGGCTCTCTGGTTAGCTACTTTAAATGTCCGGGGCCTGAGGTTGGAGTCTCGCAGGGCGAGGCTCTCTCGCGACCTTCAGCGCCTCGGGGTGAATATCTGTTGTGTGCAAGAGACCCGGTTTTCTTCTCATGATCGTGAGGATGTGCTGTCTAATGGGTTCGCCCTTTATTCAGCATGTTTTGATGGTCGTTCGAGGGGTGTCTCTTGGCTAGTGAGCAGGTCTTTAGACGCTGTATGTACTCTTGTTTTCGCAGATCCGGCGGGCAGGCTTTGTGTGCTGGACGTTACCATAAAAGGTAAGGCTTTACGTCTCATCGGCGTTTATGCGCCCGTTATCCATGCTGAGCGTCCTGGCCTGTTTCGGCAGATCGAGCCGTTTTTGACGACATCTCGTCGGGTAGTTTTAGCGGGTGATTGGAATGCCGTCCTTGATCCCGATATAGATCGTATAGGGAAAAAACGGGCTACTAACAATCCTGATGTGAAACCATTTCGGGGCTTCATCGACGGGTTCGATCTCGTCGATAAGTACCGAAATGAGCATCCTCGGGATATAGCTTGGACTTGGACTAATAGTGGCAACTCGGATCCTGGGACGCTTGCGAGCTACCTCGATCGAGTCCTAGTTAAGAGAGTCGATGTAGGGCTCTTAGGGTGTCCAAGTTTCCATTATATAGTTTATTCGGATCATAGGCTTGTCCGGGTCCGTGTAAACTTAGATAAGCCTAAGGTTAGGTTGGCTGGTTACTGGAAATTCAACTGTTCACTGTTTGGTGAACAGGGATTTCGGGACCAGCTGTTACTAATGATACAACGGGAATTGTCGGGAGCGGTTTTTGGGAACGCCTGGTGGGGTAACCTTAAATCTAAAATTAGAACGTTTGCTGCCGATTTTAGTCGTCGACTCAATCGAGATAGATTAGCGGCGCAAACTGCTTTAGAAGATAAAGTCGATCGGGCCGTGAAATCCCGTGTTAGTGGGGATGTAGCCTTAGCTAAGGCAGAGTTGGCCTCCTTGCTTATCAAGAAGGATCAAGCTCTGGTAGTTAGGGCTAGGTTAAAAAGAATGTCCTCTGAGGCGACGAATATGGCCGCTGAATTGCGTGCAGAGGAGAGTAGGAGTGCGTCTCGGCGACATATCGCGTGCGTCACATTACCGGATAATCGGACCGTGACTACAAACGCGGGCATATGTGAGGTCTTTCGAGATTATTTTCAGGATCTTTTCACCAGGGAGCCCGGTCTGAGCTCGGCTCAGTTCGACTCCTATTTAGCCGACTTTCCCTGCCTCGAGGCAGCTGAAGCGGCTGGGTGCGAGGGTCCCATAACAGAGTCTGAGATCTGGGAAGCGCTGAAGCAGGTTGGCCTGGATAAGTCTCCGGGACTCGATGGTCTGCCCTACGAAGTGTACTTGAGGCTGTCGCCCGTTTTTGTTCCTTTGCTGGAACTGATTTTCAACCACTGGATGAAGCAGGGGTCTATACCTCAACGCTTCACCAGGGGTGTGATCAAGTTGCTGCGTAAGGACAAGAACGGTGGGGATGGGTTAGGGAACTTTCGCCCTTTAACGATGCTAAACGCTGAGTTGAAGATTTTGGCGAAGATCTTAGCCAACCGTTTGCAGCTTGTACTGTCTAGTCTGATTGGCCCCGAGCAGACTTGTGCTGTGAAGGGCAGGACTATTCAGGATAACCTGCATATGGTACGCTTGATCTTAGAACAAGTCGACGGTGAAGCCGCGCTGATCAATTTAGATCAGTCCAAGGCCTTCGATAGGGTTGATCATCGTTTTCTGGAGGCTGTCCTTTCGTCGGCCGGTTTCGGAGCCGACTTTCGCTCCTGGATCCGACTCTTGTATGCGACCCCCGGTGCGCTGGTGGAAGTGAATGGAGTAAGATCGAAGCCTTTCGTATTGTCTCGCTCTATTCGTCAGGGTTGTCCGCTCTCGCCTTTGCTTTACGTTCTTGCGTTGGAACCTTTCCTTCGCAAGTTAAAGGCGAATCCGGTCCTGCGTGGAATATCTCTGCCTGGGGCTACCACCTCAGCAAGGTATTCTGCCTATGCTGACGACGTTTCGGTTCTTGTGTCGAGCAGAGCCGAGATTGACGAAGTCAGCAAAGAGGTCAGTGGTTATGAGATGGTGACAGGGGCCAAGATCAACCGTGATAAGTCTGTTGGCTTGCGGTTGGGTGCGTGGAAGGGAGTTTCTCTTCCCGGACCTTTCCTCTGGACGGATGGGCCGATCAAGATTCTCGGCGTCTGGTTCGGTCCGGATCTCCAGTTGGAAATGAATTGGTCGGAGGTACGAGAGAAGGCCGAGAGCGCGGTTAATCTGTGGTCTCGGAGGAGGCTTTCCCTGAAGGGAAGGGCGGAAGTATGTGTTTCACACATATATCCAATCCTCGTGTACCGACTCTCTGTACTTCCACTTCCGTTTGCCCCACTAATTTTATTAGTAAGGCTCTTGTTCTCCTTCTTGTGGGGAGGCAAGGCCCCTATGGTATCTCGGGAGATCTGTTGCCTTCATACCGCTGAGGGCGGTCTGGGTATGCCAAGCATTGAGATTCGTCAACATATGCTTCGCATTGCATTCCTAGACCGATTGTGTCGCGAACCGGACGAGGTGGGAGCCTTCTGGAAGGAAGACGCCCGGAAAAATTTCCCGTCCCTAAGAAGTGTGCACTCGTGCGAGGGGGAGGCCCGCCGTAGACCCCGAGCCGAAAGCTCCTTCTATCACGAATGTCGTCGCGCTCTGAAATGCCTCTTACGGGCGTCGGAAGGCCTCTCCAACGTCCAGGCGTTGTCTCGTAGGGCATTGTATCAGGTGTTAGTTCGGGGGTCCGTTCAAGATGCTCTGATTAGCGAGCTCGGTCTTACGAAGCAGCAGGCTCGCTCAATATGGCCTTGGGCGCCAGGCTTGAAATGCCTCACTAACGATGAGGCATCACTCACCTGGCGGGTGATTCGTAGAGCCCTCTGGGTCGGCAAAAGACTTTGTTCAGCGGGCTTGGAGAATTCTCCAGACTGCCGCCGCTGCGTTGGGGAAGTCGAGACCATTGGTCACGCCTTCTTTCAGTGCACGGTGGTAGTGCCGTTGTGCAAGTTCGTTGAAGGCCTCATGGTTCGCGTACTGCGGAGAAAGTCCTTTGTCCTGGATGTCGTTTCTGTCTGTAGCAATGTGGTGCCTCAGATGTCGAGGGCTGAGCATTATGTGTGCTGTTGCTTACTAGGCGTTATGAGAGTCGTGATTTGGACGACGCGTCAGAAGGAATTCTATGGTGGCGAGAAGTTTGCTTCTTCCGAACTGATCTTGTTCTTTAGGCATCAGCTTAAAGTCAAGATTAGGACGGAAAGGCGGCGGCTCACATCATCAGAATTTGGCGAAAGGTGGGTGAGTCTTGCACGTTTGTGCCGTGTGAAAGGGGCTGACCTTGAGTGGCATTTTGATGCTGGTTAGGCATCAGGATATTGTTTGCCTGGGTTGAACTTGGCAACCCATCCCTGGAGTTAGGATAGTTTAGGGTTTTTGCATTTGTATTTTAGTTTTTTAATTTCTGTAAAACTTAGCTAGAGTGAGTTTGCTCATTGGCCCCCTTTTTTTTCTGCCCCCCTTTTTCTTTTCCTTTTGTTTAACTCCCCATCCCTCCCCGCTTTAGGTGCTCAGTGATTTTAGTTCTCTGGAGGATGCGGGACGCCTTTCGTTTCGAGTGTGTGAGCTTTTCGTATGTTTGAGGCTGAATCAGTGCGTGTTTGTGCGAATGGTTGGGATGGATAAATGTTTATTTTATAAAGTCCCGTGTCGATTTCGCCCAGGAAATTGATTTTACTGTCACATTTAGGAATTGTGGGGGGGTTTTATTACTAACATGATTTTGTTTAGTTTCATGTATATAATTTTAGACATATTGTATATATTCATTGGGGATATTTATTTGAAATTTTTACTCCCGCCCCCCCACAGACTTTATTGTACATATGGGGTTATTTAGGACTTTCATAGAGACCATGAGGTATTTTGGTGGATGTAGCATGAAAGGTAAGTATGAATGTGGCGTTTTGGTGAAAGGAATATTGTTTTGTATGCTTGGGTCAGTGCTTGGGACTAGCTAAGTTTAAGATTAAGACCAGTGATGACCTTCCTTTTACCCAATCCCCCTTTTGGCCTTGTGCCGTATTTACTGTACATAACAGTATTAAATATTGTGGCCTGACGATTGCGTTTTGTCCGCCTTGTCATTTTGTGTTCCATTTTTCAGACCGCTACACGACTGCCTTGTTGCCTGAATCTCTGAGTGAACTGTATTTTGGTTAAAGTTTGTTATTTTATTTATTTTCTGTTGCAACTGTTTTGAAAAAAAAAAAAAAAAAAGTCCTTTTGATTTTTTCTTCTATCCATTTTTTTTATTTTTACCCCCCTCTTTTAGTTCTTTTCCATTTTTATTTTCAGTTTTTTTCCCCCTTTAATTTTTTGTTTTAGTTTTTCTTTTTACCCCCGTTAATTCTTTGTTTTTCATTTTATCCCCTATTCTAGTTTCTCGTTTTAATTCCCTTCCCCCGTTAATTTTTGTTTCTACCCCGTTTTAATTTCCACGCTTTTTTAGCCTTCCTTAGAATTTTCATTTACCGATAATTTCTAGCTTCGTTTTATATATAGTGTTACCCTTGTCCGTGTTTTGCGTTAATTAATTTTAATTTCTTGTTTCTGTCCTAACTCTACGTTTTACGTGTTTTTCGTTTTATAAATTTGTTTGTACTAAAATCGTTTTGTAATTGTTGTATTGTCTAATTTATTTGTTTATTTTTTTTATTGGTTCGACTTGTTTGTTTTGGGTCGGCCATTTTGAATTTTTGTTGCTAGCTTTGGTTCTTGCCAAAGTTCCGTATTTTCTTTTGTTATTGTTTTCGTCTAGTGTCGGCCATTTTGATTTTTTGTCGAAGTTGAGTATTTTCTTTGGTTACCTTGTTTGAACGTTTTATTTTATTATTTAATTGTCCTTTTCGTGTTTTGTTAATTGTTAGGCCTTTAGGCGATATTTGTGTTTAAGTTTTACGTGTTTTTTGTTTTATATTTGTAATTGTTGTACTGTTAAATTTAGCCGTTAATTTTCTGTTATTACTGGTTTGACTCGCTGCTTAGAGTCGGCCATCTTTATTTTTTAACTAGCCTCGGCTAGAGTTCAATTATATTAGGTTCCTGTCTACTTTTTCTTCGAACGTTTTATTTTTTTATCCAATTTTCCCCTTTTTTATTTTTTTTTCGCCTTTTGGCGTTATTTGTTTGTTTTTTGTGTTTCGCCTTGAGGCGAAATTTTTTGAATATCCCTTCCCCTTTCCTTCACCCCCTGACCCCCCTTTTTTTTTTCTCCACCATGGAGAAGAAGGAAAAAAAAGCCCCTTCTTTCCTTATTACTAAAAAAAAGACAACAACCCTTGCTTCCATCCGAAAATCGGTTAGGAAGCACTTGTTTAACCCCAAAAAAGACCCCCCAGATAAAGACAATCCCGAGGAATATCCTGCTCTCCCAAGGACCCCTACTAATGAGGAGATAGTAGACACCCTTAAAAAGGCTGCCAAAGCCAGGATAGAAAAAGAGATCCTGGAAAAAGAGAAAAATAAAACCCCAGAAAACACGAAAGTTAATACGGAGGTCGGGGATTCGCCCTCTTGTTGGAAGTCCCCTCCGAATTGTATAATCGACATCGCGGAGTTCCTGGAGCGTGCCAAGAGTTACGCTCACCTCGTGGTGAAAGACGGGCTCTTGGAAGATCCAGTGGAACTGAAGAGAGTCGAGAAAAGAATAGTGTCTGTCTTTGTCGTCGACAAGCGTTCGCGCAAAATTTGTCGTTCGACTAAAGACACAGTGTTTAAAGCACTGGAGTCCCTGGGGTTCAAACCCCTAAGAATTGTCAAGGGAAAGGGGTTCTTCATGTGGGACGTACTGCTGCCCACTGCAGAAGACTGCGTAAGAGCCACCCGGAGGGAATTGATCACAAAGGATCTCATCCTCCGAACCGAGTATGAGGGTCGGCGAAGGACCAGGGTGGCAGTATACGAGGTCCCTCCTCAGGTTATCGGGGAACACCTCGCGGCTTTCCTGGACCAATACGGGGAGATATTGGCCGCTTCCTGTGATAGCCTGACTGGGGGATGGAGCTTTGATATGATGCTCGATCGTAAGGCCTTCAGCTCCGTCCCCAACTGGATTGACGTTAGTGACTTGAAGCTGCCGGTCATCGTGACCGGTCGTAAACCAGCCTGCTGGAAGTGTGGAGTGACTGGTCATCTCTCCTCTTCCTGCCCAGAGAAGAAGGCCTCTGGGACTCAGGTCACTAAAGACCAAACTCCCCCTCTGACCGAGTCTGCAAAATCCGCCGCGCCTGTAATGGGCATGCCAGCTGCCGGGACCGGAGAGGTTGTTCCCCCGGTTGGGTCACCATCCAAGCCCCCATCCCCCGAAGAGCCCTCTTCCACCGCTTCTGCGGCTAAGAAGGGGGAAGAAGGGGAATGGCAGGTAGTTGGCAGGGTCAGAGGGAAGCGTCAGCCAGCGGGGCCTCAGTCCCCTGAAGCCTCAGGGACTAAAGACACACACAGTCCCACTCCCTCTAGCAACAGCATGGGCGACGCCCCGACCTCTTTAACATCTGAAGAGCATATGAAAAAATATGAACCGTCTTACGATAAAACCGTCAAACTGAAAGAACTTAAAAAACTAATAGACGTCCAGAGAAAACAAAAAAAATCCCCGGAAAAGAAATCCCCCTTGCAGTCTCCTCAACCCTCTTCTCCAGTCAAGTCTCCCCCTAAAAAGATGGCCACTCGCTCCACATCTTCGAAACCTATTCCTCCCACTCCATGTCCGTCAACCCCTCTCTCCAGAGTGAAGCCTTCTCCAGCCACCCCTTCCACTTCTCGTGCCCAGTCCCAAATCCCTCTCAGTAGAGACCCCAGTCCTTTTAGACATCCCAGTACTCCTCGCCACACTCCCAGTCCTTCACCCTCAAAAAAATTACCCACAACAGTTACCAAAAGGCCCAGAAGCCCTACTCAAGATGGTGCGGATAAAAAAAAGAGACCGAAGCACATATTTAACCCAGGCATAGAGATATGCAAAATATCTCCCCTACAAGCTGAAAAAGCGAGGGATTACGGGA
Organism: Acanthosepion esculentum; assembly: GCA_964036315.1. NCBI lineage: Eukaryota > Metazoa > Mollusca > Cephalopoda > Sepiida > Sepiidae > Acanthosepion > Acanthosepion esculentum. The sequence continues at coordinate 128,670,683 of OZ038481.1, read as the reverse complement.
ATAGGATAAAGAGCCTAAAATTCCTCTTATCCGTAAAAAAATTTGGGGACAAAGACATTGAAGATCCCGGAAACTTCCCTAATGCCCAAAGGGTATTAACTGTAATTAGATCAGAGCCGGGAGCGAAATCAGTTTGGGCTATGGTGGATGAAGCGATTTCATCGTTCAGCTTGTCCCCGCCAATCGCCATAGTCCAAAATGATAAATTGAAAAAGATGAAGCAGTTTTGTGCAGGGAGGGTCCCGGTTTTTGTTCACCCCTCCCTTTATAGAGCACTAAAATTGACTTTCCCGTGGGATATCGGCGGAATCTCCGAAGACGGTACCATCAAGAATGAGATGGGCCATGGGTCTATGGGAGAGGCTGTCGGTATCCTAACCCCAGCCATGTTCAACGCAGATAAGCAACCCTAATCAGCATTCATTATGGCTCTCTGGTTAGCTACTTTAAATGTCCGGGGCCTGAGGTTGGAGTCTCGCAGGGCGAGGCTCTCTCGCGACCTTCAGCGCCTCGGGGTGAATATCTGTTGTGTGCAAGAGACCCGGTTTTCTTCTCATGATCGTGAGGATGTGCTGTCTGGGGGGTTCGCCCTTTATTCAGCATGTTTTGATGGTCGTTCGAGGGGTGTCTCTTGGCTAGTGAGCAGGTCTTTAGACGCTGTATGTACTCTTGTTTTCGCAGATCCGGCGGGCAGGCTTTGTGTGCTGGACGTTACCATAAAAGGTAAGGCTTTACGTCTCATCGGCGTTTATGCGCCCGTTATCCATGCTGAGCGTCCTGGTCTGTTTCGGCAGATCGAGCCGTTTTTGACGACATCTCGTCGGGTAGTTTTAGCGGGTGATTGGAATGCCGTCCTTGATCCCGATATAGATCGTATAGGAAAAAAACGGGCTACTAACAATCCTGATGTGAAACCATTTCGGGGCTTCATCGACGGGTTCGATCTCGTCGATAAGTACCGAAATGAGCATCCTCGGGATATAGCTTGGACTTGGACTAATAGTGGCAACTCGGATCCTGGGACGCTTGCGAGCTACCTCGATCGAGTCCTAGTTAAGAGAGTCGATGTAGGGCTCTTAGGGTGTCCAAGTTTCCATTATATAGTTTATTCGGATCATAGGCTTGTCCGGGTCCGTGTAAACTTAGATAAGCCTAAGGTTAGGTTGGCTGGTTACTGGAAATTCAACTGTTCACTGTTTGGTGAACAGGGATTTCGGGACCAGCTGCTACTAATGATACAACGGGAATTGTCGGGAGCGGTTTTGGGGAACGCCTGGTGGGGTAACCTTAAATCCAAAATTAGAACGTTTGCTGCCGATTTTAGTCGTCGACTCAATCGAGATAGATTAGCGGCGCAAACTGCTTTAGAAGAAAAAGTCGATCGGGCCGTGAAATCCCGTGTTAGTGGGGATGTAGCCTTAGCTAAGGCAGAGTTGGCCTCCTTGCTTATCAAGAAGGATCAAGCTCTGGTAGTTAGGGCTAGGTTAAAAAGAATGTCCTCTGAGGCGACGAATATGGCCGCTGAATTGCGTGCAGAGGAGAGTAGGAGTGCGTCTCGGCGACATATCGCGTGCGTCACATTACCGGATAATCGGACCGTGACTACAAACGCGGGCATATGTGAGGTCTTTCGAGATTATTTTCAGGATCTTTTCACCAGGGAGCCCGGTCTGAGCTCGGCTCAGTTCGACTCCTATTTAGCCGACTTTCCCTGCCTCGAGGCAGCTGAAGCGGCTGGGTGCGAGGGTCCCATAACAGAGTCTGAGATCTGGGAAGCGCTGAAGCAGGTTGGCCTGGATAAGTCTCCGGGACTCGATGGTCTGCCCTACGAAGTGTACTTGAGGCTGTCGCCCGTTTTTGTTCCTTTGCTGGAACTGATTTTCAACCACTGGATGAAGCAGGGGTCTATACCTCAACGCTTCACCAGGGGTGTGATCAAGTTGCTGCGTAAGGACAAGAACGGTGGGGATGGGTTAGGGAACTTTCGCCCTTTAACGATGCTAAACGCTGAGTTGAAGATTTTGGCGAAGATCTTAGCCAACCGTTTGCAGCTTGTCCTGTCTAGTCTGATTGGCCCCGAGCAGACTTGTGCTGTGAAGGGCAGGACTATTCAGGATAACCTGCATATGGTACGCTTGATCTTAGAACAAGTCGACGGTGAAGCCGCGCTGATCAATTTAGATCAGTCCAAGGCCTTCGATAGGGTTGATCATCGTTTTCTGGAGGCTGTCCTTTCGTCGGCTGGTTTCGGAGCCGACTTTCGCTCCTGGATCCGACTCTTGTATGCGACCCCCGGTGCGCTGGTGGAAGTGAATGGAGTAAGATCGAAGCCTTTCGTATTGTCTCGCTCTATTCGTCAGGGTTGTCCGCTCTCGCCTTTGCTTTACGTTCTTGCGTTGGAACCTTTCCTTCGCAAGTTAAAGGCGAATCCGGTCCTGCGTGGAATATCTCTGCCTGGGGCTACCACCTCAGCAAGGTATTCTGCCTATGCTGACGACGTTTCGGTTCTTGTGTCGAGCAGAGCCGAGATTGACGAAGTCAGCAAAGAGGTCAGTGGTTATGAGATGGTGACAGGGGCCAAGATCAACCGTGATAAGTCTGTTGGCTTGCGGTTGGGTGCGTGGAAGGGAGTTTCTCTTCCCGGACCTTTCCTCTGGACGGATGGGCCGATCAAGATTCTCGGCGTCTGGTTCGGTCCGGATCTCCAGTTGGAAATGAATTGGTCGGAGGTACGAGAGAAGGCCGAGAGCGCGGTTAATCTGTGGTCTCGGAGGAGGCTTTCCCTGAAGGGAAGGGCGGAAGTATGTGTTTCACACATATATCCAATCCTCGTGTACCGACTCTCTGTACTTCCACTTCCGTTTGCCCCACTAATTTTATTAGTAAGGCTCTTGTTCTCCTTCTTGTGGGGAGGCAAGGCCCCTATGGTATCTCGGGAGATCTGTTGCCTTCATACCGCTGAGGGCGGTCTGGGTATGCCAAGCATTGAGATTCGTCAACATATGCTTCGCATTGCATTCCTAGACCGATTGTGTCGCGAACCGGACGAGGTGGGAGCCTTCTGGAAGGAAGACGCCCGGAAAAATTTCCCGTCCCTAAGAAGTGTGCACTCGTGCGAGGGGGAGGCCCGCCGTAGACCCCGAGCCGAAAGCTCCTTCTATCACGAATGTCGTCGCGCTCTGAAATGCCTCTTACGGGCGTCGGAAGGCCTCTCCAACGTCCAGGCGTTGTCTCGTAGGGCATTGTATCAGGTGTTAGTTCGGGGGTCCGTTCAAGATGCTCTGATTAGCGAGCTCGGTCTTACGAAGCAGCAGGCTCGCTCAATATGGCCTTGGGCGCCAGGGTTGAAATGCCTCACTAACGATGAGGCATCACTCACCTGGCGGGTGATTCGTAGAGCCCTCTGGGTCGGCAAAAGACTTTGTTCAGCGGGCTTGGAGAATTCTCCAGACTGCCGTCGCTGCGTTGGGGAAGTCGAGACCATTGGTCACGCCTTCTTTCAGTGCACGGTGGTAGTGCCGTTGTGCAGGTTCGTTGAAGGCCTCATGGTTCGCGTACTGCGGAGAAAGTCCTTTGTCCTGGATGTCGTTTCTGTCTGTAGCAATGTGGTGCCTCAGATGTCGAGGGCTGAGCATTATGTGTGCTGTTGCTTACTAGGCGTTATGAGAGTCGTGATTTGGACGACGCGTCAGAAGGAATTCTATGGTGGCGAGAAGTTTGCTTCTTCCGAACTGATCTTGTTCTTTAGGCATCAGCTTAAAGTCAAGATTAGGACGGAAAGGCGGCGGCTCACATCATCAGAATTTGGCGAAAGGTGGGTGAGTCTTGCGCGTTTGTGCCGTGTGAAAGGGGCTGACCTTGAGTGGCATTTTGATGCTGGTTAGGCATCAGGATATTGTTTGCCTGGGTTGAACTTGGCAACCCATCCCTGGATTTAGGATAGTTTAGGGTTTTTGCATTTGTATTTTAGTTTTTTAATTTCTGTAAAACTTAGCTAGAGTGAGTTTGCTCATTGGCCCCCTTTTTTTTTCTGCCCTCCTTTTTCTTTTCCTTTTGTTTAACTCCCCATCCCTCCCCGCTTTAGGTGCTCAGTGATTTTAGTTCTCTGGAGGATGCGGGACGCCTTTCGTTTCGAGTGTGTGAGCTTTTCGTATGTTTGAGGCTGAATCAGTGCGTGTTTGTGCGAATGGTTGGGATGGATAAATGTTTATTTTATAAAGTCCCGTGTCGATTTCGCCCAGGAAATTGATTTTACTGTCACATTTAGGAATTGTGGGGGGGTTTTATTACTAACATGATTTTGTTTAGTTTCATGTATATAATTTTAGACATATTGTATATATTCATTGGGGATATTTATTTGAAATTTTTACTCCCGCCCCCCCACAGACTTTATTGTACATATGGGGTTATTTAGGACTTTCATAGAGACCATGAGGTATTTTGGTGGATGTAGCATGAAAGGTAAGTATGAATGTGGCGTTTTGGTGAAAGGAATATTGTTTTGTATGCTTGGGTCAGTGCTTGGGACTAGCTAAGTTTAAGATTAAGACCAGTGATGACCTTCCTTTTCCCCAATCCCCCTTTTTGGCCTTGTGCCGTATTTACTGTACATAACAGTATTAAATATTGTGGCCTGACGATTGCGTTTTGTCCGCCTTGTCATTTTGTGTTCCATTTTTCAGACCGCTACACGACTGCCTTGTTGCCTGAATCTCTGAGTGAACTGTATTTTGGTTAAAGTTTGTTATTTTATTTATTTTTTGTTTCAACTGTTTTGAAAAAAAAAAAAAAAAAAAAGTCCTTTTGATTTTTTCTTCTATCCATTTTTTTTATTTTTACCCCCCTCTTTTAGTTCTTTTCCATTTTTATTTTCAGTTTTTTTTCCCCCTTTAATTTTTTGTTTTAGTTTTTCTTTTTACCCCCGTTAATTCTTTGTTTTTCATTTTATCCCCTATTCTAGTTTCTCGTTTTAATTCCCTTCCCACGTTAATTTTTGTTTCTACCCCGTTTTAATTTCCACGTTTTTTTTTTAGCCTTCCTTATAACCTTCATTTCCCGTTAATTTCTATCTTCGTTCTAGTTATATTGTAACCCTTGTCCGTGTTTTGCGTTAATTAATTTTAATTTCTTGTTTCTGTCCTAACTCTACGTTTTACGTGTTTTTCGTTTTATAAATTTGGTTGTACTAAAATCGTTTTGTAATCGTTGTATTGTCTAATTTATTTGTTTATTTTCTTTATTGGTTCGACTTGTTTGTTTTCGGTCGGCCATTTTGAATTTTTGTTACTAGCTTTGGTTCTTGCCAAAGTTCCGTATTTTCTTTTGTTATTGTTTTCGTCTAGTGTCGGCCATTTTGATTTTTTGTCGAAGTTGAATATTTTCTTTGGTTACCTTGTTTGAACGTTTTATTTTATTATTTAATTGTCCTTTTCGTGTTTTGTTAATTGTTAGGCCTTTAGGCGATATTTGTGTTTAAGTTTTACGTGTTTTTTGTTTTATATTTGTAATTGTTGTACTGTTAAATTTAGCCGTTAATTTTCTGTTATTACTGGTTTGACTCGCTGCTTAGAGTCGGCCAACTTTATTTTTTTAACTAGCTTCGGCTAGAGTTTTATTTATATTAGGTTTGTGTCCACTTTTACTTTGAACGTTTTTTTATCGTCCATTTTCCCCTTTTTATTTTTTTCCCCGCCTTTTGGCGTTATATTTTTTTTGTTTTTGTTTTCGCCTTTAGGCGAAATTTATTGAATATCCCTTCCCCATTCCTTCACTCCTGACCCCCCTTTTTTTTCTCCACCATGGAGAAGAAGGAAAAAAAAGCCCCTTCTTACCTTATTACTAAAAAAAAGACAGCGACCCTTGCTTCCATCCGAAAATCGGTGAGGAAGCATTTATTCAACCCAAAAAAAGACCCCCCAGATAAAGACAATCCCGAGGAATATCCTGCCCTTCCTCGAACCCCCACAAATGAGGAAATAGTTGACGTCCTTAAAAAGGCCGCCAAAGCCAGGATAGAGAAAGAAATCCTGGAAAAAGAAACAAATAAAAACCCAGACAAGCCAAAAGTTAACACCGAGGTCGGGGATTCGCCCTCTTGTTGGAAGTCCCCTCCGAATTGTATAATCGACATCGCGGAGTTCCTGGAGCGTGCCAAGAGTTACGCTCACCTCGTGGTGAAAGACGGGCTCTTGGAGGATCCAGTGGAACTGAAGAGAGTCGAGAAAAGAATAGTCTCTGTTTTTGTCGTCGACAAGCGTTCGCGCAAAATTTGTCGTTCGACTAAAGACACAGTGTTTAAAGCACTGGAGTCCCTGGGGTTCAAACCCCTAAGAATTGTCAAGGGAAAGGGTTTCTTCATGTGGGACGTACTGCTGCCCACTGCGGAAGATTGCGTAAGAGCCACCCGGAGGGAGTTGATCACAAAGGATCTCATCCTCCGAACCGAGTATGAGGGTCGGCGAAGGACCAGGGTGGCAGTATACGAGGTCCCTCCTCAGGTTATCGGGGAACACCTCGCGGCTTTCCTGGACCAATACGGGGAGATATTGGCCGCTTCCTGTGATAGCCTGACTGGGGGATGGAGCTTTGATATGATGCTCGATCGTAAGGCCTTCAGCTCCGTCCCCAACTGGATTGACGTTAGTGACTTGAAGCTGCCGGTCATCGTGACCGGTCGTAAACCAGCCTGCTGGAAGTGTGGAGTGACTGGTCATCTCTCCTCTTCCTGCCCAGAGAAGAAGGCCTCTGGGACTCAGGTCACTAAAGACCAAACTCCCCCTCTGACCGAGTCTGCAAAATCCGCCGCGCCTGTAATGGGCATGCCAGCTGCCGGGACCGGAGAGGTTGTTCCCCCGGTTGGGTCACCATCCAAGCCCCCATCCCCCGAAGAGCCCTCTTCCACCGCTTCTGCGGCTAAGAAGGGGGAAGAAGGGGAATGGCAGGTAGTTGGCAGGGTCAGAGGGAAGCGTCAGCCAGCGGGGCCTCAGTCCCCTGAAGCCTCAGGGACTAAAGACACACACAGTCCCACTCCCTCTAGCAACAGCATGGGCGACGCCCCGACCTCTTTAACATCTGAAGAGCATATGAAAAAATATGAACCGTCTTACGATAAAACCGTCAAACTGAAAGAACTTAAAAAACTAATAGACGTCCAGAGAAAACAAAAAAAATCCCCGGAAAAGAAATCCCCCTTGCAGTCTCCTCAACCCTCTTCTCCAGTCAAGTCTCCCCCTAAAAAGATGGCCACTCGCTCCACATCTTCCAAACCTATTCCTCCCACTCCATGTCCGTCAACCCCTCTCTCCAGAGTGAAGCCTTCTCCAGCCACCCATTCCACTTCTCGTGCCCAGTCCCAAATCCCTCTCAGTAGAGACCCCAGTCCTTTTAGACATCCCAGTACTCCTCGCCACACTCCCAGTCCTTCACCCTCAAAAAAATTACCCACAACAGTTACCAAAAGGCCCAGAAGCCCTACTCAAGATGGTGCGGATAAAAAAAAGAGACCGAAGCACATATTTAACCCAGGCATAGAGATATGCAAAATATCTCCCCTACAAGCTGAAAAAGCGAGGGATTACGGGAATAGGATAAAGAGCCTAAAATTCCTCTTATCCGTAAAAAAATTTGGGGACAAAGACATTGAAGATCCCGGAAACTTCCCTAATGCCCAAAGGGTATTAACTGTAATTAGATCAGAGCCGGGAGCGAAATCAGTTTGGGCTATGGTGGATGAAGCGATTTCATCGTTCAGCTTGTCCCCGCCAATCGCCATAGTCCAAAATGATAAATTGAAAAAGATGAAGCAGTTTTGTGCAGGGAGGGTCCCGGTTTTTGTTCACCCCTCCCTTTATAGAGCACTAAAATTGACTTTCCCGTGGGATATCGGCGGAATCTCCGAAGACGGTACCATCAAGAATGAGATGGGCCATGGGTCTATGGGAGAGGCTGTCGGTATCCTAACCCCAGCCATGTTCAACGCAGATAAGCAACCCTAGTCAGCATTCATTATGGCTCTCTGGTTAGCTACTTTAAATGTCCGGGGCCTGAGGTTGGAGTCTCGCAGGGCGAGGCTCTCTCGCGACCTTCAGCGCCTCGGGGTGAATATCTGTTGTGTGCAGGAGACCCGGTTTTCTTCTCATGATCGTGAGGATGTGCTGTCTAATGGGTTCGCCCTTTATTCAGCATGTTTTGATGGTCGTTCGAGGGGTGTCTCTTGGCTAGTGAGCAGGTCTTTAGACGCTGTATGTACTCTTGTTTTCGCAGATCCGGCGGGCAGGCTTTGTGTGCTGGACGTTACCATAAAAGGTAAGGCTTTACGTCTCATCGGCGTTTATGCGCCTAATATCCATGCTGAGCGACCTGGTCTGTTTCGGCAGATCGAGCCGTTTTTGACGACATCTCGTCGGGTAGTTTTAGCGGGTGATTGGAATGCCGTCCTTGATCCCGATATAGATCGTATAGGGAAAAAACGGGCTACTAACAATCCTGATGTGAAACCATTCCGGGACTTTATCGACGGGTTCGATCTCGTCGATAAGTACCGAAATGAGCATCCTCGGGATATAGCTTGGACTTGGACTAATAGTGGCAACTCGGATCCTGGGACGCTTGCGAGCTACCTTGATCGAGTCCTAGTTAAGAGAGTCGATGTAGGGCTCTTAGGGTGTCCAAGTTTCCATTATATAGTTTATTCGGATCATAGGCTTGTCCGGGTCCGTGTAAACTTAGATAAGCCTAAGGTTAGGTTGGCTGGTTACTGGAAATTCAACTGTTCACTGTTTGGTGAACAGGGATTTCGGGACCAGCTGTTACTAATGATACAACGGGAATTGTCGGGAGCGGTTTTTGGGAACGCCTGGTGGGGTAACCTTAAATCTAAAATTAGAACGTTTGCTGCCGATTTTAGTCGTCGACTCAATCGAGATAGATTAGCGGCGCAAACTGCTTTAGAAGAAAAAGTCGATCGGGCCGTGAAATCCCGTGTTAGTGGGGATGTAGCCTTAGCTAAGGCAGAGTTGGCCTCCTTGCTTATCAAGAAGGATCAAGCTCTGGTAGTTAGGGCTAGGTTAAAAAGAATGTCCTCTGAGGCGACGAATATGGCCGCTGAATTGCGTGCAGAGGAGAGTAGGAGTGCGTCTCGGCGACATATCGCGTGCGTCACATTACCGGATAATCGGACCGTGACTACAAACGCGGGCATATGTGAGGTCTTTCGAGATTATTTTCAGGATCTTTTCACCAGGGAGCCCGGTCTGAGCTCGGCTCAGTTCGACTCCTATTTAGCCGACTTTCCCTGCCTCGAGGCAGCTGAAGCGGCTGGGTGCGAGGGTCCCATAACAGAGTCTGAGATCTGGGAAGCGCTGAAGCAGGTTGGCCTGGATAAGTCTCCGGGACTCGATGGTCTGCCCTACGAAGTGTACTTGAGGCTGTCGCCCGTTTTTGTTCCTTTGCTGGAACTGATTTTCAACCACTGGATGAAGCAGGGGTCTATACCTCAACGCTTCACCAGGGGTGTGATCAAGTTGCTGCGTAAGGACAAGAACGGTGGGGATGGGTTAGGGAACTTTCGCCCTTTAACGATGCTAAACGCTGAGTTGAAGATTTTGGCGAAGATCTTAGCCAACCGTTTGCAGCTTGTCCTGTCTAGTCTGATTGGCCCCGAGCAGACTTGTGCTGTGAAGGGCAGGACTATTCAGGATAACCTGCATATGGTACGCTTGATCTTAGAACAAGTCGACGGTGAAGCCGCGCTGATCAATTTAGATCAGTCCAAGGCCTTCGATAGGGTTGATCATCGTTTTCTGGAGGCTGTCCTTTCGTCGGCCGGTTTCGGAGCCGACTTTCGCTCCTGGATCCGACTCTTGTATGCGACCCCCGGTGCGCTGGTGGAAGTGAATGGAGTAAGATCGAAGCCTTTCGTATTGTCTCGCTCTATTCGTCAGGGTTGTCCGCTCTCGCCTTTGCTTTACGTTCTTGCGTTGGAACCTTTCCTTCGCAAGTTAAAGGCGAATCCGGTCCTGCGTGGAATATCTCTGCCTGGGGCTACCACCTCAGCAAGGTATTCTGCCTATGCTGACGACGTTTCGGTTCTTGTGTCGAGCAGAGCCGAGATTGACGAAGTCAGCAAAGAGGTCAGTGGTTATGAGATGGTGACAGGGGCCAAGATCAACCGTGATAAGTCTGTTGGCTTGCGGTTGGGTGCGTGGAAGGGAGTTTCTCTTCCCGGACCTTTCCTCTGGACGGATGGGCCGATCAAGATTCTCGGCGTCTGGTTCGGTCCGGATCTCCAGTTGGAAATGAATTGGTCGGAGGTACGAGAGAAGGCCGAGAGCGCGGTTAATCTGTGGTCTCGGAGGAGGCTTTCCCTGAAGGGAAGGGCGGAAGTATGTGTTTCACACATATATCCAATCCTCGTGTACCGACTCTCTGTACTTCCACTTCCGTTTGCCCCACTAATTTTATTAGTAAGGCTCTTGTTCTCCTTCTTGTGGGGAGGCAAGGCCCCTATGGTATCTCGGGAGATCTGTTGCCTTCATACCGCTGAGGGCGGTCTGGGTATGCCAAGCATTGAGATTCGTCAACATATGCTTCGCATTGCATTCCTAGACCGATTGTGTCGCGAACCGGACGAGGTGGGAGCCTTCTGGAAGGAAGACGCCCGGAAAAATTTCCCGTCCCTAAGAAGTGTGCACTCGTGCGAGGGGGAGGCCCGCCGTAGACCCCGAGCCGAAAGCTCCTTCTATCACGAATGTCGTCGCGCTCTGAAATGCCTCTTACGGGCGTCGGAAGGCCTCTCCAACGTCCAGGCGTTGTCTCGTAGGGCATTGTATCAGGTGTTAGTTCGGGGGTCCGTTCAAGATGCTCTGATTGGCGAGCTCGGTCTTACGAAGCAGCAGGCTCGCTCAATATGGCCTTGGGCGCCAGGGTTGAAATGCCTCACTAACGATGAGGCATCACTCACCTGGCGGGTGATTCGTAGAGCCCTCTGGGTCGGCAAAAGACTTTGTTCAGCGGGCTTGGAGAATTCTCCAGACTGCCGCCGCTGCGTTGGGGAAGTCGAGACCATTGGTCACGCCTTCTTTCAGTGCACGGTGGTAGTGCCGTTGTGCAAGTTCGTTGAAGGCCTCATGGTTCGCGTACTGCGGAGAAAGTCCTTTGTCCTGGATGTCGTTTCTGTCTGTAGCAATGTGGTGCCTCAGATGTCGAGGGCTGAGCATTATGTGTGCTGTTGCTTACTAGGCGTTATGAGAGTCGTGATTTGGACGACGCGTCAGAAGGAATTCTATGGTGGCGAGAAGTTTGCTTCTTCCGAACTGATCTTGTTCTTTAGGCATCAGCTTAAAGTCAAGATTAGGACGGAAAGGCGGCGGCTCACATCATCAGAATTTGGCGAAAGGTGGGTGAGTCTTGCGCGTTTGTGCCGTGTGAAAGGGGCTGACCTTGAGTGGCATTTTGATGCTGGTTAGGCATCAGGATATTGTTTGCCTGGGTTGAACTTGGCAACCCATCCCTGGATTTAGGATAGTTTAGGGTTTTTGCATTTGTATTTTAGTTTTTTAATTTCTGTAAAACTTAGCTAGAGTGAGTTTGCTCATTGGCCCCCTTTTTTTTCTGCCCCCCTTTTTCTTTTCCTTTTGTTTAACTCCCCATCCCTCCCCGCTTTAGGTGCTCAGTGATTTTAGTTCTCTGGAGGATGCGGGACGCCTTTCGTTTCGAGTGTGTGAGCTTTTCGTATGTTTGAGGCTGAATCAGTGCGTGTTTGTGCGAATGGTTGGGATGGATAAATGTTTATTTTATAAAGTCCCGTGTCGATTTCGCCCAGGAAATTGATTTTACTGTCACATTTAGGAATTGTGGGGGGGTTTTATTACTAACATGATTTTGTTTAGTTTCATGTATATAATTTTAGACATATTGTATATATTCATTGGGGATATTTATTTGAAATTTTTACTCCCGCCCCCCCACAGACTTTATTGTACATATGGGGTTATTTAGGACTTTCATAGAGACCATGAGGTATTTTGGTGGATGTAGCATGAAAGGTAAGTATGAATGTGGCGTTTTGGTGAAAGGAATATTGTTTTGTATGCTTGGGTCAGTGCTTGGGACTAGCTAAGTTTAAGATTAAGACCAGTGATGACCTTCCTTTTCCCCAATCCCCCTTTTGGCCTTGTGCCGTATTTACTGTACATAACAGTATTAAATATTGTGGCCTGACGATTGCGTCTAGCATGAAACAGACTGTCGCCTCTAAGTGTTGACTTCTATATTCACCTTTCTATTTACACACGCTCTATCTCTGATATTGAGCACTTTATCCCATAAATATAGCACACCTTACGACTATATGCCTTCGTGTATATATATATATATATATATATATATATATATATATATATATATATATATATATATGTATATATATATATATATATATATATATATATATATATATATATATATATATGTATAAATGACAAAAGGAAAAATATTTTAGTGCACGCGACTCGTCGGAGGGACATTCTGAAGGACAGAATGCATCGGCTAAGATATCTTTGACATATATATTCTGTCTGCAAAAATTTACGTTTACACACACACACATACATATATATATATATATATATATATATATATATATATATATATATATATATATATATATATATATATATATACTAAAGGGGAAAGAAATATGGTAAAATGTAGTTTTAATGTCTTTACTTGAATTAGTCCAAGAAATGTAGGAATTTAACAGATTATCTCGTTTACTCACTGTTTTTTTATTTCCTGGACTTATTTGAAAAAAAAATCTTCTTTGACTTGGCAAGTCTTAATTCTCCAGAAAAAGAAATAACACTTAATCCGATAAGTCATAATCAATCTTGGCGGATTACCCAACTGGTGTGTAAGTTTGTAATGTATTGAGATTAACGTAAACAAGCATAACCCAACTGGTGTGTAAGTTTGTAATGTACTGAGATTAACGTAAACAAGCATTTCATTGAAACAAAATAGGACTACTATATGGAAAATGTTTGAGAAGAAAGAACTTTATTATTGCATAAATAATTGATAAACCCGCAAGTAGAAGATAAATAGAAAGTTGCTATTTGATTTCTTATTTTCAGCAAGGATTACGTTAATCGAACCGGGATCGGATGATTTCATTTGTTTTACGTGCTGATAAACGAGAACGTCAATTACTATTTTACTATTCTTGGAAAAAAATAACACACTAGTATTGGTGTTATGCTTCGTGTATGGTTTTCAAATGCATCAACAAAAAATATACACAAATGTATTTACAGTTAAATGTTCGGCATTATTTTCCATGCAGTATTGGAAATATTCAATTTATTTTGTTATTTTTATTCAATATTGGATATTTATTTTACTATGATCTATTCGCTTCGGTTCAAATTGATGGAAAGACAATTTAATTATTCCTATAATTATTATATTTTTTATCCAGCATATTAAATATTTACTTCCATCAGCATTGCTGATGCCAACCCCAATGACTGAAAATCATTCAGGATTGTGAATGTTTACATGCAAGTTTGCATAATGTTATACAGACATAGTTTTGTACAAGACAGCAATAGAATATCCGAGAATGACCATGAACAAAGATCAAAAGAACCAAGGTAGCCCTTCTAAATAATGCCGCCAACGTAGAAAATATCTAAAAAGAATTAGCAAGATGGCGACAGAAAAAGAAAAAAAAGATAAACGGACACAGAAAATGAAATAAAAAGTTACAATATTTTTCATCCCCATTTGTGTCTAACAAAAAAGGGGAAAGTTTGTAAAAAAAGATATAATTACGTAACGCACACATAAATCTTTCTGGAAAATATTCAGGAAAAGAATTTACATTTTTTATTCGGAGATTAATTTTACGTAGTGGGAGCGAGATTTTTTTTCCTTATATCTGTTTTGCACGGTTTTTATTTACATGCTTTTTTATTTACATGTTTTTTTTTATTTACATGGTTTTATTTTATTTTTGTTTTGTGTGTACACATTTCACCCTACGTTTACTTTTTGTTATGGTCAGCCATTTCTTGATGCATTTATGCTCACGGCAAAAAAAAATATTTCGTTTTATAATTTAGGAAACCTGCAATGCGTTTTTTTATATAATGCATGTAATGACAGAGAATTAAAAAATATTACAAGGGGCGCTATTTTCAAAGTATATTTGGATTTGGTTTATCGTTATTCGAAAAGATAATGGGCGTAAAAATATATTATTTGGCATTATTCCATAATTTAATAGAGTCATCAAAACGCAATCACTGAATGGAGTTTTCGCTTAAGGAGCGAATAGTAGCTTCGGTTTAACGAGCACATTGGATTACGTGGGTTAATTTATAGATGTGTGGTAAATGCATGCGAGCTCCATCGCACAATCGGTCTAATAATTCTCATCATCCGAAAAGAGAAAATGACAAATAGACAAGAGAGAAAGATTAGATCAGAATTACGACAAGAACGTTGTGCTCTCATTAAAGACGCTATAACATGTAATGTGATATTTATGCTCTAAATGATAGCAGAAAAGGAATGAATATAAATACAGAACGATGTATACGTATCTTTTATACATTATGCAAAAGCATTTAAGTACGGCATAAGTAACTGTTTGAACTGCGAGGTAATCTTGTTTTATTTGGTGTGTATATTAAATTAATCTAGAACTTAAACTGGGAACAAATCGCCTGAATACGGATAGAAATTTAATTCAGTAAATACACAAAAATAGAAACTGTTGATAGCAAACCCAAATGAGAAAAGAAACGGTTGGCTTCAAAAGGTTGAACAGGAAAGCAAGAAGAAGGAACGAAACATAAATTGTAAGAAAACAGTATTTATGTTAAACCAAGAAACAGCATAAGCTGCGAATTGCAAATTGGAAACACCAAAATCATGCAAGTAAGAAAATCTAAATACTGAATAATTATTTTAACAGAGGAAAGTAGACAGGAAGCAACAGTAATGTGATTAGGCAGAATGGTCGTGAGAATGCCATGGTTGGAACATGTGAAAAGCATGGGAGTTTTAAGGAATGTAAAAAGGTAATTAGAATCTGAAAGAAAATTGATTTGAATATTAGGTAACACTGATATTTCAGAGTTCACAGGGGAGAAGTGGAGGGGGAGATAGACAGTGGGGATGGGGAGAGGGTGTACATAAATGAGAGAAAAATGTAACAATATGTATGCCCTACAGATAAAGTGTAATTTGTCGAAAATAAAGGGATATATATTTTGTTTTGTTTCTCAGTCATTTTTGCAGAGAATATCCGAATGATTCAGTCTCTGCAAAATCAAAGGTAGAGATACCAAATATCCAGCACTTGACAACTTTTGTGTTATTATATTAGGCAATACGGAGTTAAAAAAAAAATTCTCTAAAATATTTTGTTTAAAATGAAAAATAAATTTAAGCCTCTATGAAAAAAGAAGCAAGTCGTATATACAGGGTGTTGAAGTAAAATCCGAGACTCTACAAAAAAAACAACCGGAATAGGCTATAAAAACAAAAGTTGTATATGCAGAGACCCGACAGTTTATTTAGCAACAGTTAGAGTTACATACTTCATTATTTTTCAGTGACGACCATCTCAAGGCGAGCGCGAAATGAGTAATACGCATTGGCGACCATGTTCTTGTACATAGCGGCGAACGCCTCCACGATGGCAGTCTTCAGAGAGTCGATCGTGTTGTGGCGTGCTTGTTGGTCTTGACCTCGAAATACTCAAGTGGGTTGCAGTCGGGTGAGGAGGGCGGTCACAAGTCTGGAGACGACAGGTGAGCAACATTGTTTAGCAGCCACGCCTAGGTCGTCTTGGCCTTGTGTGCAGAAGCGGGGTCCTGCTGGTTACGTAGGGACGTCTGGTGGCGATCTCGTCAATCCAGGACTTCACCACGCTCCTCAGCACCTCCTGGTAGATCTCAGCGGTAACTCTCAGAACGCCTCCCTCGCTGGAGATGACGCCAAGGACCATGACGGAGGAGGGAAACTTAGTATGCTTCACGACGGGAACTTCATTAATGTCTTTGAAGATCCACGTTTCGTTCTCCCTGTTGCGATCTTGACGTAGCTCTGGCTTCCATCATTCTAGACTGTCTCTTTGACCGCGGCGACAAACTCGTCGGTCCTAATGGCCGAAGAACGACCGTTGTTGGCTTTTCGTTTGGCAGTAAACTCGTCCTTTTTCTCACACGCCTTCCATTTCCTCCGAATGTCCATGACCATGGTCCTCTTGAACCCAAATCAGCCCATCGTTTCCGCAGGCTTCTTCTTTTGTCAAGTATCGGATTTTGTTGCAACACCCTGCACATAGCATGCAATGAACAAGAATACAAATATGTCTGCCGAATTATTGGATACAGACAGAAAGAAAAAACGTAATATTTCCTCTTTGCTGACTAGAATGAGTTTTTTAAGAGCCCGTTTATTCGAAGTCAAAATAAATGAAAATATGAAAAGTAAAAAACATTGTTTGTCGGCTACGTCACTTGGCTTTGGCAAAATACATTAGAGGGCGCCTTTGATGTTTATAAAAAGCAGCCATATTCCCTTTCAGTCAAATGTGGTATACAAGGCGTCACTGGTCAAGTATTGACTTTTGAACTCTCTCACACACGCACATACACACACGTGACTGTTACACACGTTTATTTTATGCAAACACAAGTAAGCATATTCTTATATCTAGTTTCAATGTCTTTCCCTTTCCTTTCAATTAAAAACAGGCAAAAGCGACAAGCCTTCAGTGATTTTCGAAATGAATCATTTATTTAATCTACGGGTGTAAATATTTTCCGTTTCTCTGTATATGTCTAGGTTTATCGAGTCTGTTTAACTTAGATATTACTTGTCTTATTTCCACTAAGTGGGAGCCTTCACTATTCGACCGAGGTATTGAAATCATGACAGGCTACCGAATTCTCTAAAGATGCGTCCAAATTCACCAGCCTATGCTTTACTCATATAGTGTATGAAGGCTGGAAGCTAGTACGATAATATATAAAAACAAATATGCCAACATTAGTCCGACTGTATAGCTGGCCACTAGTATTCGAAGAAACCCGTACACTACGGCGGCTAGCCAAAACCTAATGCAGACGCCTGCTCAAGTTATTTGTGTTTATTCATCACCCACAGCCTCCTATTCATACAATGCTCTTTCTGAGAAAGATCCTGTTATCTAGCATGATCAACAAACTGAACAAGCCCTCAGCTACGATGACCCATATCATACTAGCACAGCTACCAAAGATCCCCAAGGATTCCATTTACCCAATTTCACTCCCAACCCGCGGTATGGTTTTCAAGTACTGGGATAGACACCTACAGACCGATAACACCAAGAAGTCTTCTTCCTGAAATATCGACAATGGTAAGAATCGAACCCGGGCCTCATGGTCAGAATGCGAACGTTCTAACCATTCGGCCACGTGCCCAGCGTTCGACTGCAAATAATATGTAAATGAAGAAAATTCCTCATTCCAGAAATTCAAAAGGAAATGTCATGCTGATAATTAATAGATATCTTCTACATTTGCTTGCATAATGAGATCAATATCAATAAAATTGTGGCTCTTGAAGTCCTTTCGTTGGCTGTTGAGTTCAGCACAGAACAAATTTACATCCATGACAATTGCAGACAAAGTTTTGGAAATGGTAAGGTGAAATTTCACTTAAATGTATATTTTACGTTCTCATCAATGGTTTGTCTGTATTTTTTTCATAAAGAGAGGAAACGTTATATATATATATATATATATATATATATGTATATATATATATATATATATATATTGGGAAATATTCTCTTACCAATAAGTTTTGGTTTGGTTTGGTTTGGTTTGTTTTGTTTTAAGCCATATTAACGTCAATGTTTCATTTCATGTCGACAACTTTGTTTTCTGGTAATATTTTTGTTTTGTCAAAAATCTGATTCTGTTAATATTTTTTCCTCAAAGTGTATAGCTGGTAATATTATTTCTTTCAAAAACTTATAGCTGGTATTATTATTTTTTCAAAAACATGTAGCTGGTAATATTATTTTTACAAAAACGCAGCACTTCTAGCACCAAAATCCACTTTTACACCTTCACAATGCCCTTTACATCAGTTCAGGGGCCAACCACCTGTCCATAGCCGAACAGCTACCACCACCACGGATCAGTGCGGACCCGGGAACATCAGCAATCATGAGGTGGCTCCTCGCCCCCGCCCCCAAACCTCCCGATCAGAGGTCCCGCCGCCGGACGCAGTTCATCTTTCCACCTAGGACCCGGATGTATTTTATCGTCATACCCAGGACGCGGATGTATTTTATCGTCATACCCAGGACGCGGATGTAGTTTATCGTCATACCCAGGACGCGGATGTAGTTTATCGTCATACCCAGGACGCTTTACCAATAAGTGCTAATGATAAACCAAATATGAATGATGTTAATACGTTCATTCAACTCTCCATTGCATTTTTTTTATCTATATAGACATTTGTGCAGTTCTCCATTTAGTAAAACTTTTCGAGACATTCATATATATGTCATACATGACGCTAAACACGTACAGAGAATGCTAAACCGTCAGCTGTATAGAGCCAGTGGTCATGATCAATAATTATGAATGACTTTCAGCGTATGGAAGATTTAGGTTTCAGAAAAGAGCATCCTTCTTCAAGTTTTCTGGATTTTCATTACAGAATCACAAGCAAAGACATTCACAGGCTAATGGAAGTGGCATCACTTGAGAACATCCAACAGCATGAATTGTTGACCATGTTCACCGTAGTCTACGAATATAGAATCCAGCGCAGTACGCAATCTGTTCAATGAAACAACGTTAAAGATTAACACTCACGAGTCAGACACTCTACTGAATCTGACTATATCGCCAATACCACCATCAGCTGTTCCGTAATTATTCAGTCTTCGATATCAAAGGCTGGCAGTGCATATTCGGGAAAAACATGGCCGCCTTTATACACGTCGAATTGAATATTTTGAGCCTTCTGATTGGTTAACACTTCTATTGGTGAACTATAAAATGAGTCAGCTCATTTTGGCTGGCTCACTAGTATACCAAGGTACCCCAAAACTCCAACAGAAATAAATATAATGAATAGCACATGTAACTGGGACAGAAAAAAAAACTAAAAAAAAACTAATCAATTCGTGGAATTTAAACACTACTTCAATCAAAAGGCTTACAGCCACGTCACGTTGTAACATTGGTTCTCGTACGATTAGCGAAGTTAAGCCACGTCGACCTTTGATGAATGACCACTTGGGAATACCAACTGCTGTAATCTTGGATGTGCAGGTAGTGTAATGGATAACGGCTAGAAAATGGAAACCGGATAATCGAGTTTCAATTCCAGTCGTGTTCGTTAATTGCAAAAATAATTGTGCAAATATACTTGGGAAATATATGAATCCACCTCTTCTCCCTTAGCTATGGGTTAATTAGTATCACTTGTTTCAGTAAATCATTATTATCTCTAATAAAACATTCTTAAATTTAAAAATATTTTTGGGTTTTAAATTATCAGCAAATGATTGATTAGCCGAGAAAACCAAATAAACCAATCATTCAAGCAAACAAAAGCTTTAGGAAATAAACTTTCATTAAACTTGAAAAGTGTTAATGGACACAAGAAACCTAATTTCCTGAGATAAGAATTTTAAGAGAAATCTTTTATAAATTTCAACCGAATGTTCTCTTGGCTTTTCAGTCCTTGAATAACGAAATTTTCCTCTGCTCAATATTGGCTTTACCATTATTCTAATTACATGACCTGAACAGTAAGAGTGTATCTCTTGGAGAATTGTCTTTTATAAGCTTTGGAATCTTTTAGTTTTCAATGACTGTGATGAATTTTCTCGAGTGCGCAGAGAAAAATGTGTGGAGTTAATTACATACTGTCAAGTACGCCTGGGTGACGGCAGTAGATGACCTTTGCGGTCATTAGAAAAAAGACTATGACAAGAATAACTAACAAAATTATTATATTTTTTCTATTGATTTGTACTTATTCAGTGATTTGCATCTATGGTTAAAAATCAATGAATACGAATGAGTTATCTGCCAAACATGAAGTATAATAAAAACATATAATGGCTTGAAAAATGACAGACAAAAAGCTTCCATTCCTTTCGATTTCCCTTGCTAAGTTATACGATTGATTCTCATGACTCTCCTGTCACGTGTAAATAACGATTCATTCTACTGTCAATCAGACATCTTTCTTCACTTATCAGTCGCTATAAACTGAAAACTTAAACTGAAAGATTTTTTATTGATGTCTGCTCTTTGCGAGCGAACACGCTATTGCATAACTGCACATATAGATGACTGATGATATGATCATTCAAGAATTGAGAAAATGTCGATTCGTTTCCTGCCCGTCTCACACAACTTGTAGAATAAAATGTGTCGTTCGTGGCAAGAAAATCAAAGAAATTCATTGCTATGACAAATCTTTTACGGTGGAAACATTATTGTTCACCAGATATTTTAAAAGGTTTTGTCTGCACAACGAGAAGTGTGTTGACATTTTCGTCTAGAGAAACACTTTAATAAGCTTTTCCCTGTGAAAAGTCAACCTGTCAGATAGTTAGGATATAAAAAAGAATATTATTAAAACAAACAAAAACAACAATAAATACCCCACCCACTAAAAAGAAAAAAAAACACAGAAAAATCGGCCAACCGTGTTAATAGTCAGCTTTAGTTTTCACCGACGTAAATATCAGTTAATGTTTTTAGTCAAATCATGTCTACTTTTTAATTGTTTTTTTTTATTCAATTCAAATTTCTATTTTCTACAGTTTTTAACTTACCAAAAATGTCTCTTTTTTATCCTATTCAAATATCTAATTTCATTCTGTCTATACCTCTAAGATACGTTATCATTATTATTATTTGCATTATCGAAGTGTTATTCTCATCTTCATTGATATATTCACAACGTTTCGGCCATAATACGCCCCGCTGCTTCTACTTCCTCAAGGGCACATGGCCCAGTGGATAAAGACATTGGTTAGATCCAGTGACTTGACCGAAAACAGTTGTGAGTTCAATACCAGGCCACAGCAGTGGTGACCCAAAATATGGAGACTTGAGTTAAAAAGAAATATCTAAGATATCCGGAGGAGGCATGGCATGAACGATCTACCCCTGTTGACAAAATAATGGGTTGAGTTTGAAATTCTAATCACCTGAAAAAGTCCGGAGCGTTCAACGGCCGGGACGTTATGAATATTTCAATGAAGATGAGGATAACAGTCCGAATAATGCAAGCAATCTAATTTTTTTTTTTTAATCGAATCATGAGTTTTGTTTTTAACTTTTTTAATCGATTCAACTGTTTTTTATTACTCGATTAAATATCTATTTTTCCGTTTGCTTCGTGCGACTCAAATGACTATTTATTTAAATTGGTTTAATAGTGTTAATAAGTTTCCTGCTGGGAATATGATGCAATTTTGAATTCGTGAGTTAACTTATGTATTTTTTAAAATTGTAATGTACAAATATTTTTTTTTAAATTACTACAGATTTGAAGTATTTATACTACCACGAGCAGGAATCATTAAACTAAATATTTTCCTAAAGATTACATCCTATAGGAACAGTAGATTTTGTTTTGTTTGATTAAAAAAAAAAAACATACTTCTGTTTTGTAACTGAATTCTATTTATTTTTTGAGATCCTTTAGTTACCACATAATTTTATTACCGTATACACTCGCGACTTTTGAAGACCCAATTTTGAACCAATTTTAAGGGGCCGCATCATTACGAGATATAAATTAGCGTTGCATTGCCTTGTCTACGCCGTTGATCAAACTGTATATCCATTTACTGTAGGCAAATTACCTTCAAAATTACATCTTCAAATGCTGTGATACGCGTGTATATACGGTAACTCACTAGTTACCTTACTTTTTCTAAAGACTGTAATGTACTAATTTTTTAGCATGACTAGTGAGTGAAAGTATTTGGAATATCACGAGTGGGGAAGTTTAAAATATTACCGCAATATGTTTGAAGAAAGTTTCAAAGAAGAGTACATTTGAGCAGTTTGATAAACACTGAATCATTAATCTAGTCTCTATCTTACCACCATTTGCTTTTTTGAACTCGGTTAGAAGCCTGACCAATGTTTCTGTTGTCCTTAATCTTGAAATTATTTTAATGTTACATTGTTTCACAGTCAACTGATTTTACAGCTATTCGACTACCCACCCACTTATAAGTTATATTCTGTATGAAGTGAATTTTAATAGTATTATTCTTATCCTTTTTTTTAAATTGCATTCCAGAATATCTTTTGAAATTTATTCAAGGGAAATCAAGATGAAAATAACTGTTGCTGGACAATTGGTATTTCACTGTCAGAATATATCTACATTGTTAATTTACTTATACCTATATATTTAACTATATTTAAATTCATCTCACTACAAATGCCATGATAATATACAATCAAATTTAAGACAGAAGAAATGTCCTAGTGGCAAAGACATTCAATCAAACACAGTCCACACGAATCTGAATGTTCCAAAGTTAAAAGAATATACACTAGTGTATATCGCCACCACACAAATTCTGGTTCCAAACCTAATAATGAGGAAGTCATGAAAACAAAAAAGAAATGTTATAAAAATTAGTCAACCATCACTTGACATTTAGGGTAAATTTTTCAAAGTATCACACTCTCTCCTGGAATTGCCAAATGTCTTTTATATTATTAATGTCTGGAATCTAAATCACGCATACATTTACTGTGAAAACAAAATGAAGACTGTCACACGTAAAAAGTTTTATTAATTGGATCCATTATGATGTAAGCAATAATAAATAACTCCAAACTACCTACTTTGGTTTTCCTTTTGCTAAGTGGGGAACTATTAATATATAACTCACACTATCAGAGCATTTTAATTCCTCGCCTAACGTTACCCGTATAATGGATATTTCTACATATATTAAGTTAAAACTTAACCAACAATGTTCCTTTATTTTTCCTTTATTAGGAATGGATACGTCTACTTATCGCCCGGTCAACACTTCTTCCCCTTCTTTTCGATAGGAGTAGAGTCATATCCCTTGTTTCCTGCTCAGGATGAGGTTTCCAGACCCCTTTTTTTAGGTCTTAATAATATAGGCTGTCAAGAATATTTTAAGTTAAAAATGGATGGTAAATGTGACCCTTCATATTGAGGGTATCGTGTTGGCAGTTTTCTGGTTGCTGCATCCCAACTGGTAGTTAAGAAAATCGAACACTTGGGTTGCAACTAGAGAGGCTCCTCTGATCAACAGTTGCATAATATCGGGTTTCCCGCATGAAAATGTGTCCTTTCGAGCACTTCCGGTGAGTAACTGTGAGGCCACACTATGCTGTTGTCGCAGCCAGTACATATTACATTATACGACCGACACATATTATTATGCTTGGCATTTTCCACCTTAAAAAAACTACGATGACTAAAAATATTTAAACGAAATACAACTAAACCAGCTCGGAAAAAAACCCAAACATCTGAACATTTATTTCTTTAACATTCGAGTATTGGTTCCAGTTTCTGTAGCGTAGAATCGTTCTTTTTGGAAAACACTCCTGACATCCTGTCTCTCTCTGAAACTAATTTAAATTCTTCAGTCTCTGACCCTTGAATTCTCTGTTCCTGACTATCTTCCTGTATTTCAGAAGGACTCTAGTGCATGACCTGGGTATCTATGGTCGGGAACATCTTTAACTGGCAATGAAACTCTCTCTTGAGCAACCATCAGTCAGTTATGTGCCATTCGTGATACACGCTTAGGGGATCATGTATCTTTCGATACATGACTGAGGTTGCCATTTCTTTCTGCGGTAGGCCAGTTTCCATCCAAGGCTATAGAACCCGGTCTGTCTTGCTATTTACCCATAGCTGGTGGTGGGGGAAATAAGAGGATTCATACCTTTCCCAAAGGTATTAGCACGTAAGTGAATATAATGAATTCGATTGCAATATATATTCCTCGGCTCTCTGATTCCTCGGTCCGAGCCGCTAGCCATAACTCCACCGTGCTCTGAGTGGCCATACTGTTCTTACATGTGCCTTCGATTTTCTCTACTAAACTCAGTCAGCCATGATTGTTGCGTGCTCAATTTATGATAGTATAGACAAGGCCATCATTCTCCACCCGTTTGCAAATATCTTTGTGGTCGGAGTTTTAGTGCCCACAATGCCAGGTTGCTTACTCTCTTTAATATCACTAACCTCGCTGACATCGCGACATTGGGCTTCCCTATCACTCAGTACCACACTAAAGAAGTAGACCTTCCCACACGTTTCTCCAGTAATTCTGACGAACATGATACTCTAACTAATATCCTCCTTACCTCTCCACTTAATCACGTCGTTCTCTGGAACTCTGTCATCTTGGCCACTCCGGTTACGTGCTTGTGCTTGTGTTTGTAGATATCTCCTTCCGCTCTCCTATCAGCCAGGAGTATTTAATCAATGCGCGGATTGGGATTCGTTCCGTGACTTCCTACCTGGTGCTCCTTGGAATGATATTTTTAATCATTCTGTTCATAAATATGACACTGAGGTATCGTCCTGTGTGAAAGCCGGCATCTGCGCTTTCGTTTCTGTAATGAAATATCAAGTGAAACCACGATTTATCTGCTTCGTTTTCACTTGGCTGCTCAGCCGCTATAGTCCACAGGAAACACTTCAACCTGCTATATCAGAACGACAGGTCTGGTAGTAACAGACCCCTATTTCTCATGACTCGTAATCAGTGCAAGCGTGTCTTCAAAGATATGAAGTCGCTTTTGCTGAAAGAATGAGACACCGTATAGCTTCTCAAAAATGTGTTTCTTGAGATTACCGGCGGTCTGTAAAAGTGTGCTGAACAAGAGCTTACATTGTGTACCGCTTCTCATCAATCAATGTGTAGTATTAACATATACTGCAGTAAAGTGCTTTCTAGACATTTCTCTTCCATCTCAAATCTATACACATCTGGAGTAACCCTGTCAGTTTATCCCTTAGAACAGAGGATCTACTGAGTAATATATGCATAACCCTATTACTGATTTCAGACATCATTTCTAAATTAGATCCCCACAAGGCAAGCTGATGTGACGGAATCCATGCCGTCGTCCTAAAGAAATATACTTATGAGATGGCTCCTGTCTCTCGAAACTATGAAAAAATGACTTAATTCTTCTGCTTTCCATCTTGTTGGAAATCATCCTCAGTTGTTTAGGGTTAAAAGGAAATCTGGGGAAAACTATGACAACACAAATTATCGCTTCATTATTCTTATAGCAATTTTAAGCAAAGTACAGGTTGCCATGAATAAATTGATGTCTAAATAACACAAAAAGGAAAGTATCACTGATATCTCAATTTAACAGATATATTCACAAAAATTAGACACAAATAATTTGAAATACTAAAGAGTAAGTTCATTCAAACCAATCGCCATTGACTTCAAGCACGGGATCCTGATTACTTCGGAATCTCTTCTTGACAGACCCTTTCTTTAACATGAGAAATACCGCCATAATCCTTGCCTTCATTTCATCTTTGGTGTTACAAGGAGTTTTGTTGGTCACTCGCTGAACTACGCCCCACATAGAATTTTAATAGTGAATAGTAACAAACTCAAGATTCAGACCCATTGCACACGATTGGAAACAATATATTAGCAAGGAAGTTCTTATTAATACTAAAAAGAGGGATAGAACCTATTGAAATTGATAAACCCGCGAGTGTTGAAAAAACAAGGAAAATAAATACAGTGTGAAAATATGCATATATGACAAATTTCTTCTTAGAAAATTCCACACTTGCAGTTCATTTTCCATTTTCACTTCTAAAGAATACATATTAATCTCTCAGAAAAATAAAGGAAGTTACCTAAATTATTAGCAACCTGATCACACTAATAGGGAGGTAACGGAAGCAATCCGTTGTTTTGATTAAAATAAATTAACTATCTCATTTTTTCATTATAAAGATACACATAATAATAAATTTATATTGGAAATTAATAACATTTTATAGCACAATCAGTACCTGTTTGCTAAAATAATTTCTTTTGTCATCGTTAGGTCTCATAGGAATTGATATAACCGCATATATATATATATATATATATATATATATATATATATATATATGTTTGTGTGTATGTGTATTTATATGTATATATATATATATATATAAATATCTGTATATATACACATATATATATATATATATATATATATATATATATATATATATGAATATAATGACTACAAAATGTAATATAAAATATCTTATAGATCTGTATAATGACTCAATTTCAAATTGTAATACAATTATATAAAAAATTAGATAAATAATACGTCTAATTATATAAAAATATAAAGCTTATAAAATCTACCTATAAATAAGTGAAGGCATTAATTATACAATGACTTTCGAATAAGAAATGATATAATGTAAAAAATAACTGAACGATATTTAATAAAGATATATTTCATGAAAATGTGTTTTTATTGATAAATCACTAAATAGACTTTTCCAAATAAATTTCACTTGTCTTTTCCAAAATGCGATAAGAAAAATATCGATCATAAATCAAATGGTGATGTTCTTTTGAACTATAAAATGTATCGATTTCTTTTGAAAGTATCTCTTTGATGTAAGATTCAACCAGACACTGAGAATCCAAACGTAGCATTTTAAACTAAAATAGAGGCAAATATTCCTTTCGTGATAATTTGTATTAACGTTCACTTTTCTTTCTTAGTCCATTGTCTATTTCCTAAAGCAGATTGCTCTTTTTCCGCTCCGCACAAACATGATTTAATTCAAATTTATTCCTCGCGTTTCCGGATAGCAACGTTATGGCCAGAGTTAGTTGCTCTCGCCATTGACCCATAAAGGGTACAGTAATATCTGGTCTATTCCAAGCGTCGCATATTGGAAATCTCAGCAGTCCCCAAAACAGAATCGAATTTTGCAACACCTTATAAAAATAAATACCATTTTTGATTTTAAACTTTAATTTATTTGCATTTCTCACTATTATATATGATATTTTTCCTGGCTACCAAGTAATTGATATAGGAAACACACACACACACACACACACACACACACACACACACACACACACACACACACACACACAGAGACACACACACACACACATATACATATATATATATAATAAGTATGGCGACAAAGATGAGGACAATGGTCCGAATAATGTAAATAATGTACATAATACCTCATCTCAGAAATATATATATATATATATATATATATATATATATATATATATATATACACATATACATATATACATATATATATATATATATATATATATATATATATATATATATATATATATATATATATTTGTGGACAGAATTGTTCACTCCATTTTGCATAATTACAAGTAAAGATATACCTCAAATTTTCATAGAAACTTCATGTACATTTTTTCACAAATGAAATATTGATGATCACAAATTTTATTTTATTTTGATGTCAAATAATAATACAAAAATATCAATACACCTTCAGTATAGGGCCAAATTATTGGTCCTCTTCTCTCAATAATCTAAGGTGTAACATTTATTCTTGGTTATTGTATTTAATAGTTTTTTTCTAAATAAAAATACAAGGAAATAAAGGCTGAAACTCTAGAATCTTATCTCATATTCATCTTTTGATCTCAAAACAAAAGAATTGGCGTTCCAATAGTTTTGAGGGAGACTCTCTCTGTCTCTTTCTATCTCTCTCTCTCTATATATATATATGTAATTAAGTAATTCATCGAGTCTGAAACCTCAACAGAATGCTGAAAGCACTGTCACAGAATGCAGAAAGCACTGGACGGCCGTTTCGTCCTATATTTGGGACTCATCAGCAGTGCGCATCCACTACCGAGAATTGAAACCCTGACAGTTAGGTTGTCAAGCGAACACCCTACCAACTGTTCTACGGGCCTCGGTGACGAAGAGGTAGCAAATCAGACTCGATATAGCGCCGCTCAGTCACATTATTCCGTGGCGGAACCCAACTGAGATTCTCTGTAACCATAGGAGTGTGTCCCCGGGAGCCACGACTACTATCACCAAGCCGCTCCAACTGGAGCTATTAGAAGCTGGATCAAGCGGTGATATATAAGTAATAATTAGGAGGATTTGATAAATGTAATTAAGTAATTCATCGAGTCTGAAACCTCAACAGAATGCTGAAAGCACTGTCACAGAATGCAGAAAGCACTGGACGGCCGTTTCGTCCTATATTTGGGACTCATCAGCAGTGCGCATCCACTACCGAGAATTGAAACCCTGAGTTAGGTTGTCAAGCGAACACCCTACCAACTGTTCTACGGGCCTCCTTGACGAAGAGGTAGCAAATCAGACTCGATATAGCGCCGCTCACTCACATTATTCCATTATTGAGCGGCGCTATATCGAGTCTGATTTGCTACCTCTTCGTCACCGAGGCCCGTAGAACAGTTGGTAGAGTGTTCGCTTGACAACCTAACTGTCAGGGTTTCAATTCTCGGTAGTGGATGCGCACTGCTGATGAGTCCCAAATATAGGACGAAACGGCATTCTGTGACAGTGCTTTCAGCATTCTGTTGAGGTTTCAGACTCGATGAATTACTTAATTACATTTATCAAATCCTCCTAATTATTACTTATATATATATGCATATACATATATACATTATAATACTAGTATGCAACGGTTGGGAAAAACTCTGGATAGCACAACTTGTACGTGTATCAAAACCAATTGCTACCCCAAGGAAGAAAATTGGACAAAAGAAAAATCGAAAGAACTAAAACCGTCCGAACATGTCGAAATAAATCGTCCAGTGCCTTAAGTTTTTATTCCAAAGAAAAAACCTCAAGCGAGTAATAAAACTAAAACGTAGAGAGCTCAATACGCTAAGTAGAGCAAGGAAAAATGAAATGAATTCTAAAAAGCCAGCAGCATATATATATATATATATATATATATATATATATATACATACATACATACATACATACATACACATATATGGTGGAATCTCCCGCCGTATTCAACGTGTGAGGTCAAGCAGCTCTAGTACATATGATTTGATTATACTGGTGAAGGCTTTGTGCAGAACCAACCACACTTTTTAAGGGCCAAATACGAACACAGAGACTTGTTGCACTATGTGCCACAAGCTCCCCAAACGACACTCCGCAGGTTTTGAATTCAGGGTTTTCCTTCTCCTAGACCAGTTGCCATCCAAGGCTATATAACCCAGTCTGTCCTCCCTATTTGCCCATAGCTGGGGGGGAAAGAAGAGGTTTGATACCTTTCCCAAGGTTATTACCTCGTAATTGAATGTAATGGATACGACTGGAATTCGAACTCGGCTCTTTGATTTCTCAATCCAAGCCGCTATCCACTGCCTTCTCTCTCTCTCTCTCTCTCTCTCTCTCTCTCTCTCTCTCTCTCTATATATATATATATATATATATATATATATATATATATATATATATATATATATATATATATATATATTTCATACACAGACAGACTGTTTCGCTGTATCAAAGCTCTTCACTGTGGCTAGACGTCTGGTTGCCTCTAGCTAGGATCGAAACCCGACTGAATTGGCGCACGGCAGGGATGAAGGTTAATTTAAGCGTATTTATTTTTAGATATACACACAGTGACTGAGAGAACTCGATTCGATTTACCGAAGAATATTGCATTGTTAGACGTAATAGTCACTGTTTACAAACCGACACTTCCTCCCCAGAGAGCTCAACCGGAATAAATTTTTCAGGAGCATATAACGTTACGACGTTCATCCAATCGGTCGGATGGATGTTTCAGCAATAGGTAATAGAGCTCTCCTTCTTCTCGTTTGATACAGTTTAATTCCTTTCAGAAAATTCCTTTCATTACACCTCCAACACGGTCGTCTCCAATTCTAGGAAATGCAATAGCCTGAAGCATCTGTCTTTTCCGGTATAATTCAGTGGTACCTTTACCTTGGCTGCGCCCCAGTTTATTTACCTCCACCTCCAGTTTCTTCATTGTTAATACATATGGTTTTAAATCTATCACAAATGTAACCAACCATTTCGACCTCGTTATTATCGATTTCTTGAAAATCATATTCTGGATGTATCCCCAAGCTTCTCTCACCATCGTCTTCATCATCAGCAATATCAGTTTTTTCATTCCAGCCATCCCTTCAAGGGTCCTTGTTTTACCTTTCTGGCCACTCATCGTTTACTTGCTTGTATACACACTTATTCTGGAGCGTTTCACTACTTCCTTTTCTTAGTTCACTATTATCAACTTTTTTATCTTTTAACCAACATTTAGTGGGTCGATTAGCCCGAGAAAGTTGCGTGACGCTTTCGTTCTAAAGGTCGTGTCTCATCGATACTACCGCCGGACTTACACAGGTTCTTGTTCAGACCAACAACAGCACCAAGAAATAATTTCCTTCCCCTTTCGCGATGCCCTATACATACCGCCATCCCCTGCTACCAACACATGCTGTTTGTTACTGTGTGGGCTTTTTAATCAAACCCGACCTCGTTGCGCACCTCTATCGAATTGATTCGTCCCATCGTCCACAGCCATATTCTTTTATTGAGATTCGGGGTTTGCTGCCCTTCTCAGTTTCAGCATAAGGGGCAACTCTGACACAAACTCTAGCCTAACTTCTTCACTTAATAGTTTTTGAATTTGGGAAAGGGCTATCTCATCCTTTTCTTCCCGCTTACTTTTTCTTTTAGCGAGGTTTCGTGTCAGAACCCGGAATTCGTAACTTGGGTTCTTTACTTTTCGTATAGTCCCACGACGGCTGTGAGACGGCGCGATGTCGTCGCGAAGAAATTTTAGAGACGACGGCGACACAGATGGCGAATGAACATCGCTGGCCGCCGACGACGGACTCCGGGCCATGGCATGAAACACACTGCCCGGTTCGCCGCCGAACGATTCTACTTTCTTTCTCCGTGGCTCAGTCACGTTCCAATGATTTATCTCAGCTAATTTCAGGTCATTAACATGAGTGCACTTAACTCGCCCCAGCATTTGATCCCAGATTATAAATAACACTGGACCCGTCTCTTCCACTCTTCTATAATAGGGTTTCCATCTCTGGTCCAATTTTCCTTCTCTCAAGTGAATGTTTTAGAACACGGGATCCCCAATCCTTAACAATATCTCTTTCTTCCCCTATTCAAACTCTCGTTTCTCTTATTCTGTGCTATCTTTATTCTCCTCCTTGCTTGGATAAACAAGTTATGCTACTGCTCAATTATTAATTGGTGATAGTCCTCGCCCACAGGCTTCCTGTCGGGTTTTAAAAATATCCACTGACAATACCACATATTGTAACCATCTCAACTATCAAGGCTTGTGTCAGATATAAGTCCCAATTCCCAGAGTTATCCCTCGATAACTTAGCTAGCACCTCTCCCAAGGCCTATGGAATCTTTCCATCTTTTCGTTACTTTGGGGATAATAGAGGGTAGTTTTTTTTATCTCTACTATGTTAAGGCTTTTCAGGATCTCACTCAATACTCTGTTCACATTTTCTGGTTCGTTGTCCGTGACCAGCTGCTCAGGGGCTCCATACCTAGGAAATATTTCGTTCATCTAATGTCTGAGTTTTCATGTTTACCACAGCATATGCCCCAGGCCAAGTAGTTAGCCAATCCACAAAGCTCACTATATACATGTTCCCTCTGATTGTCTCCTCGTACGGCCCCAACATATACATGCTAACCTTTTCAAAAGGGAACTTCGGGATACCCGTTTTTTTTCCAGTGAGAGAGTCTGACGTACCACGCAATTATGAACATAGTTCGTGATTTCCTATACTGTTCAGGCTAGTAATAGGTCATCTCTACAAGGTCGTAGTCCTTATCGATTTTCATATGATCTAGCCCTTCATGACACTGTCCCAATATTTCAGCTCTCACACCCTTTAGCACGTACAGTCTGAGCCTTATCTCTTCATCCTTCCCTCACAGGTAATACAGCCTTTCCATGTACTGCATACTTGGTGGTCACTCCTGCCTCTACCTTCGCTCTAAGGGCAGCTATTTAAAAATCCTCCTCACCTTTCTTAATTTCTTCCATCCAGTGATGGTCATTCTCATCCTGTGTAGTTTGCTAACCTATTTGAATTAATCACACTTATTTGGTAGGCCATATCGTCCACCCCACACCGCTTCACTCTCACACATTCTGCTTCCAGCAGTTTTGGTATTCCCGACAGCATATCTGCACAGGTATTGTCCTTGCCAGTCAGGTACTCTCTCTTGCAGTTGTATCCGCTCAACTTCAGCACCCAATGCTGAATTTTCTTATTTGTCCATTCGTCCTCCAACAAACACCGGAGCGACTTGTGGTCAATTTTAATAGTAAACACTGCTCGACTCAGATAATAACCCAACTTTTGTAAGACATACTTAACTGCGTATGCCTCGCTATCACATGCCTTCTCTGCTGCGTCTGCAAAAGCCTATATAATAGGAAATACACCGGCATTTCT